>JAZAYU010000032.1:5352383-5801866 GCA_038501625.1 Corbicula japonica
AAAAAATATAGTTTTTTCCCAATTGTGGCAAAGTTTCTTCCCAAAATGCAAGACATGATTTCCCAAAATCTTAGAAATTCCCCCTAGAGTAGTTTAAAAATCGATCAATTTGTTTACATTGTTATTTCCGGAAGAAGCGTTTGTCTGGTATCGACATTTTTGTCGTACTATAGCCGACAAACGCACGGTACCCGTGATATTCAAAACCAGTCTAATCGGTTAAGTTCCGATAGACTCTTCCTCAGCCAAACGTTCCGAAAGTCTGGATTTTATTCCTATTTCAGGGGAGATAAATCGGTGTTTATTTCCGGTTGCAGAAACAAATCTCAAAACGGAAAATATCACTGCAAATTACTGAAACGTAACGAAAACCAAATGTTGTTATTTGACTAGGGAGTTAAAAAACGAAAATTTGATCCATTGGGTGCAACGTCTACCAAGGAAATCCCTAGTATTTCAGACGTTGCTGCCTCAGAGTCTGCCACTGTTCCACACTCGTTTCTGCCACAGAGGTACCTGTTAGTGGTTCTTCCTCCGAGTCTGGCGTTTTTTTTCCACAGAAGACTCTTTCCTTGGCATCTTTGAATTTATCATTAAGTGAATTTAGATCAGTATCACTTGTTGATAAATTCAAAGATGCCAAGGAAAGAGACATGGACCTTTGAAGCTTGTGAACTGAATACTATAGAATTGTGAAAATCTAAAAAAAATAAAGTGCTATAAAAATAAAACTAATGTTAAGAATGCTTATTTATATAATAATTTGTACTTCAGTACCCCTTATTTCAATAAATTTTGTGAACAATCTTTGCGCATAAATTTCCCAAAATGAACAATTATCGCGCATAAATTTCCCAATTTGAAAGGCCAGGGCCTCTTCCCAATTTCCTGATGAAAAGCTCTGATTTCTCACAGTGGGGGTATCACTAGTGAGCTTTAGCTTGTTTTTCTTGGATCGTTTTGTTAAAAATTGAAAACAGTTGCATGTTTTAGCTCTATGAAGAATAGTTGATCAATTCTACTCACATCGGCTTTGGCATTTTCTCTGTTAAACAAAATATGCACTTGGTCCTGTAACTTTAAAACTGCTTGTGTTAATTGCAACTTGAAATATATATTCACCATCAAAATCTATTATCATTACCAACAAGACCCACAACAACTAGAAATAGTTTTTAGCTTATGCCCCATTTTCACTTAGATTGTTCTTTAAACAAAAGGTGCACTTGGTTTATAACTTTGAAACTACTTGAAACAATTATATTAACCTGACCTGCCAACTCTCCGGAATTTTGCGGGATTCTACCAGAATAAAGTAAGTTTTCGGAACTCACTCAAACATGATACAATCTCCTGTATTCTGGTTTTCACCAGTGAAAAAAAGTCAACTCAAAATCGTGACGATGGTGATATTTTTGTTCGTTTTTGGTTAGAACTGTACCAGTGTGTTAAGTAATTTGTGATTGGATGGATGTTTTGGATTGTCTGATTGTGAACTTGGCAACATAATGTAATGTCCATGTGATAGAAAAAAGTGCTTTAGGTTTTTCTTATGTTTGCTGAGGATATGCTGTGTTCAAACACAAGATATTTGAAGAATCACTGAGTAAATGTCGGCATTTAGGCCATTCCAGTTTTGATTTTACAGAAATTAAAAATAGCTTTGTTGCTGGTGTTGATTTTCATCTCAAGGAAGCAATAAAATTATAGTCTGTTACTAAAGATTTCAATTTCAATTAGATTTTGATCCAGCAAGCAACCTCCAGACCTGCCAACTTTTTCAAATCCCAATGAGGGAGATTTTTTCGCGACTTGCGTTTAGCGACATAAAACCAACAAGTTATTGCAACTATTGTATGAAGTTAAGTTGTTTAGTTTTGGAACTATTTAGAATGAGAAATTAATGTTCATATATATGCAAAAAAAACAACTGATATTTATTTGTATTAAGATAAATATGCATCTTTTATATATTCATTTAGTTTTTTAGATATATCTGTTTCTAATTTTTGATGTAGAAGTTATAAAATGTTTTTGTAAAGCAAGGGGTCTGGGGGATCCTGATTATGCTGTTACAGTATCATTAGTTTAGAGATGTGAACTTAATATTTAGTGAAATAAATCTATCCCACAAACTGTGGCTGGTGATTTGGACAGGAGAAATGTGTTTCAAAACTAATTATATCCTAGATAAATAAAAATTACAATTTAAAGTTTAGAAGTCATCTGTAACTTGTAAAGATGGTCGCAAAAACTAATGACTTTTGTATTTCTCTTCCAACTAGTATTTCATTCTAAACTAAAAACACAAGAACAACTTTAAAGTTATAATTAAAGTCAAAATAGACAGATCAACAAATCTTGAAATATTTTACTTTGTTATACTCTTGAAACCATCTTTAAATTCAGAAATGTTCTTTTCAAAAGTTAATCACGATCTTGATAATGGCAACAACAACAACAATCTGTTAACAAAAGAAATATAAAATAGAGCAGAAAATTCAAAACTTTCACTATTTTAATTATTTTTATGCCCCCGGCATCTAGTGATTGAACCGTCCGTCTGTCTGTCCGTCCGACCGGATAAATTGGTAGTTAGGTGGCTGTAGGGACAATAGGTAACTGTACATTTTCTTTGATGTCATTCATTCCGTAATGGGTTTATGTGGCTATTTCGGTTTATGTGGCTAAAAAGAACAATGGGGAGAACAAAAGGATAGCCACTTAAGTACCGATTTGTTAGGACTTCCGTCCGTCCGTCCGTACGTCCGTCCGTCCGGTTAACATTTTTCGGCAAGTTGGATATTTCTCAATTTCTACAAAGAGCATTGGCATGAAAGTTTACACACTTACTTAACAGTTCACAGGTCATGACCCTGACAAGTTACATAACTCTGGGTACCTTATTTCTGGTGTTATCTCCCCTTTTTGTACTTAAAAATATGGTTAACCTGTTTCGGCAAGTTGGATATTTTTCCTTTTCTACAAAGATCATTAGCATGAAAGTTTACAAACTTACTATACAGTGCACAGGGTATGACTCTTAACAAGTTACATAACTCTGGCTATCTTAATTCGGGGTTTTCTCCCCAATTTGTACTTAGAGATAAATGGTTAACATTTTTCGGCAAGTTGGATATTTCTGAATTTCTACAAAGAGCATTGGCATGAAAGTTTACACACTTACTTAACAGTTCACAGGTCATGACCCTGACAAGTTACATAACTCTGGGTACCTTATTTCTGGTGTTATCTCCCCTTTTTGTACTTAGAAAAATGGTTAACCTGTTTCGGCAAGTTGGATATTTTTCCATTTCTACAAAGATCATTAGCATGAAAGTTTACAAACTTAATATACAGTGCACAGGGTATGACTCTTAACAAGTTACATAACTCTGGCTATCTTAATTCAGGGTTTTCTCCCCAATTTGTACTTAGAGATAAATGGTTAACATTTTTCGGCAAGTTGGATATTTCTGAATTTCTACAAAGAGCATTGGCATGAAAGTTTACACACTTACTTAACAGTTCACAGGTCATGACACTGACAAGTTACATAACTCTGGGTACCTTATTTCTGGTGTTATCTCCCCTTTTTGTACTTAGAAAATGGTTAACTTATTTCGGCATGTTGGATATTTCGCAATATCCACAAAGAGATCTGGCATTAAAGTTTACATACATACTTAACAGTGCACAGATGATGATCCTTACAAGTTACGTAAGTCTGGCTACCTTTTTTCTGGGATTATCTCCCCATTTTATACTAGGATATAAATGGTTAACTTGTTTTATTTGATTTTTGCCCTTTTTCGCTTAGAAATTAGAATTAAGACTTAGAAATTTTGGTTAAAGTTTCAATGTTAGTGTTTTTCTAAGGTAATGCTATAGAAAAGGTTTAAAACAGATGTACTTAACATACTTTGGTGAAAGTGTTGAGTGGTTACTATACTATACTATACTATACTATACTATACTATTCTATACCATACCATACCATACCATACTATACCATACCATACCATACCATACCATACCATACCATACCATACCATACCATACCATACCATACCATACCATACCATACCACACCACACCACACCACACCACTACCACTCCACTCCACTCCACTCCACTCCACACCACACCACACCACTCCATACCAAACCAAACCACACCACACCACACACCACCACCACACCACCACCACCCCCACACCACCACCACCCCCCACCACCCCCACCACACCACCCCATCTCACACCACACCACCACCCCACCACACCACCAACAATAATACCGTCAACAACACCACCAATAACACCGTCAACAACACCACCAACAACTCCGTCAACAACAGCACCAACAACACCGTCAACAACAGCACCAACAACAACACCACCACCAACAACAATAGCATCACCAACAACCAACAACAATAGCATCAACAACACCAACAACTGACAACACCAACAACAACACTGACAACTAGACCAACAACAACAACACCAACATTACCAACACCAACAACAATACCAACAACAGCAACAACACCCACACCACCACCGACAACAACCAGCATACCATACCTTACTATACTACACCACACCCCACCACATCACTATAGGTGGGCAGGGATAGTGGGTTGATGGGTGTGGGATCAGGGGTGTATGGACTGGGTTGTGTAAACCCTCTAAAAAAAACTACAATAATAAAGTAACTGTAATTTATTGATTTCCTAACTTGGATTAAGAAACTTTTGTTCATGTGTGTGTGTTGGGTGTCATAAACTCCTGAATCACTCCCCAGTTTAAATGAAGCCCAGTTTTAAATGTGTTTCCGACTGGCTCTTGTTATGATAAATTCTTTTCATGTACAGGTTCTGGCACCAGACGGTTATTTTCATTATTTAGAACTAACTTGTCATTTTAGTTGCAGTTTTAACACTGTGCTATCATTTAAAATTTGTATCGTTACAAACTTCGCTACCGGGGGCATATGTGTTTTCCGAACACAGCTTCTTGTTTACCCAGATTTTTATTAGATTAGCGTGATTTCTCATTCAAAACCAGAATAATCTGCAAAATGCGGTAAAATTTTCAGGCGCCAAAAATCGATCTTCAACTCCTCCTACCCACTCTTTATTCGTCGATTGGACATCCGAATATGCTGGAAATTAGTCAGAAATGTTGTTTCGATGATTTCTAGCTCAAGTTTAAATATAGGTCATCTGGGGTCAAAAATTAGGTCACAGAGCCCAAATATGGAAAAACCTTGTTAACACTTCAGAGGTAACATTCTCAGTCCAAATATACTTGTAATATGTCAGAAAGGTTATTTGGATGATATCTAGCCAAAGTTTAAATATGGGTCATCTGGGGTCAAAAACTAGGTCACAGAGCCCAAATATGGAAAAACCTTGTTAACACTCTAGATGTAACATTTTCATTTTGGAAGTATTTCCAAAACGGTTGTTTTGATGATTTCTAGCTCAAGTTTTAATATGGGTCATCTGGGGGTCAAAAACTAGGTCACAGAGCCCAAATATGGTAAAATATGGTAAAACCTTGTTAACATTCTAGAGGTAACATTTTTAGCCCAAACATCATTTTAAATGCCCACATGGCTATATGATACTGACAACAAATTCTTGTGTTGTCATGACTTACATGTGTAAACTTTATTAGATATTAGTAAAAGTGTGTTCGACCTTCAACTTCCTGGTTGCTTCCTGGTCGCGTAAAGGAATGACAATCATTGTTTTCTCTTTTAGTAGTTGAAAGTTCTTTACAATTACTAACTTTTCTTGTCAGTATCATTACACTAGCGTGGGAATTTAAAATTATGTTTTGTATTGCTTAGTTTTTGTGAATTTATGTAAATAGAATTTTAAGGATTTTTTAGGTCTTACATTTTGTGTCGCCGTTATGAAGAAAAGGCGATACATAGGGATCACTTTGTCCATCCGTTGGTCAGTCGGTCTGTCACAAAAACTTAACATTGTCTATAACTTTGCCTTTTCTTAATATTTCTTTTTCAAACTTTGAAATTATATTGTTTATGACAACACACTCGAGATGATGCCAAATTCTTAAGGTCAAGGTCACATTTGATGGAGTTATGCCCCTTTTTGTCACGAAAACTTAACGTTGGCTGTTACTTTGCTATTTCTTAATATTTCTTCATCAAACTTTCAAATTATATTGCTCATGACAACAGGCTCATGATGATGCCAAATTCTTTTGGTCAAGGTCACATTTGATGGAGTTATGATCCTTTTTGTACTTGCATCTTTGTGTTGCCTGCGATAGCAGGTAGACACATTGGGATCCTTGTCTGGCAACGTCAGTGCTGTTGTCCGGTAGTCCCACAACTTTAATATGAAACTTAATGTTGCGTGTAACTTTGAATGTACTTGTCCTGTTAACTTAATACTTGGAATATATCATCTGCATGAACAAAGCCATCTGTGACAACAAGAATGATAACTCCTGTTTCAGTATTTATTGAGTTACGCCCCTTTCAAATGACTTTATTATGGAACTTTAATATGAAACTTAATGATCCCTATAACTTTGAAAGTACTTGTCCTATTAACTTAATACTTGGAATATATCATCTGCATGAACAAAGCCATCTGTGAAAACATGAATGAAAACTCCTGTTTAAGTTTTTTTTTAGTTATACCCCTTCCAAATGACTATTATGGAACTTTAATATGAAACTTAATGTTGCCTATAACTTTGAATGTACTTGCCCCTTTCAAATGACTTTTTTATGGAACTCAATGTTGCCTATAACTTTAAAAGTACTAGTTATATTAACTAAATACTTGTCATACATCATCTGCATGAACAAAGCCATTCTGGTAGGGAAAGGGGTTATAGGGGTGAAGGACATACATGTATATTGATAAAAAGTGTTGATGGGGTAAGTCAACAAAACTACTAAATTGAATGCAAATTTCAAGATTTTTTCTTGGAACATCGAATGTTGGCTGTGGTGAAAATTTACATGTTTCAGTTATAATTTGCTATTCTACAGACTAGGGATGGGAACGAGTAGTTAAACAGCAGGGTACTCATTTACAAAATGTAAAAAAATCAACAGTTTTTGATAACAGTCATCTTTAATGAATCTTATAAATCGGCAGTTGATTTTACACACCTTGCACCTGGCTTCCAATAAACAAGATGACAGTTAGGGGTACAAATTATTGATAATTAGCGCCTAATTGAAAATATTGATGCTGTAGAAACATTAGTATTTCAGACAATCATGAAAATAAGCACATTAATGTATGACGCATCTTTTGTCGGCCCTTTATTTGATTTTGTTAATTGTGTAATTATATTCAAATGCGATTCAGATTGTTGATTGGAAGTTTTCAAAACTGAAAAAAAATCTGATTGGAGAAATGTGCTGTCAATCATTTTTGGCTACTCCATAAACTGCATTTCTTACTAATATCCCATTCTGAACCAAGTTTACTTAAACATATATTAACGTACATCGCTTACATCATGCCATCAAATTGAATAATATGGTAAACACACACTAATTTCATGATGTGTACATTTTATGTAGATGTTCTAGTTACTGACCAGAGTAAATTTATCATTGCTTGTTTATTTGAATGCTTTCAATAGTTGATGCTCGAAATCATGGAATGATTAAATGTCATTAATGTTTGTTTCCTATAAATGTTGTTTATCTTCTTGAGTAATCATTTATGACAGGCAGTCTGGTATGATCATACCAGGTACAAAGAGGCTGATATTTCCTCTTTACATTAGAGGAAGGTTTTGATTACTCGAGCCGGAACAAGATCCAAGTACCCGAGTACCAATTTTGCAACTCGTTCCCATCCCTACTATAGATCTTTTTTCTCAAATTTTTATTTATAGTTTTATTTTCACAAAACAAATGATTAAGTAGTTCAGTGCCTACCCCTAACCACCAAGGGATCATAATTATGAAAATTTTCTATATACTGGGTAGCATCTGCCTGAACTTAAGTCAGTTTTGCTT
Organism: Corbicula japonica; assembly: GCA_038501625.1. Taxonomy (NCBI): domain Eukaryota; kingdom Metazoa; phylum Mollusca; class Bivalvia; order Venerida; family Cyrenidae; genus Corbicula; species Corbicula japonica. Next base: position 5,360,414 of record JAZAYU010000032.1, read on the forward strand.
TGTAAGCCTTAATGATGAAAGTTTGTGTCTTGTCCATATATTTGTCATAAAAATTTACGTCATAGTTCTAGTTTAAATAGGCAATGTTAATTGGATATTCTTTAAAATGCCTACTAAAAATGCTGTAACATTTAGACTGTTGAAATGTAAAAAGAAATTTCCTTGCAACTTTTGCCGATGTAAACAAACATGGATATGATACAATTAAAACAGTTTAAAGTACATGTATAAAGTTTTTATGCTGCAAAATTGATGCAGTTTTGGCAATTTTGAATTGGAAAATTGGTTTTTGGGGAGAATTTTTTATCATGGAAAGGGGTAAAAAGTAACTACTTTCATGGGGATTATGCTGTATTTTATTGTCTGTTATTAAAAAAAATGAGAAATTAGGGTGTTGGGGGATTTAAGATATGGACTTGCACCTTGAAAAATGTTTACATTTAAGGAAGGACTTGAATCATGAAAGACTGGTGTGTTAAGGAATGACATGAATATTGAAAAATGACTTGCAAGATGTCGAGGGACATGATTCTTGAAGCAGGCTTGCAGGATAAGGGAGGACATGATTCGGGAAAAATGTGCATATTGATGATGGAATTTGATCTTGAGGATGACAAAGGACTTGCATCATGAGGATGAGGAAGGACTTGCATCATGAGGATGTAGGAAGGACTTGCATCATGAATATGAGGAAGAACTTGCATGATGAGCATGAGGAAGGACTTGCATTATGAGGATGAAGGAAGGACTTGCATCATGAGGATGAGAAAGGACTTGCATCATGAGGATGAGGAAGGACTTGCATCATGAGGATGAAGGAAGGACTTGCATCATGAGGATGAGGAAGGACTTGCATCATGAGGATGTAGGAAAGGACTTGCATCATGAGGATGAGGAAAGGACTTGCATCATGAGGATGAGGAAGGACTTGCATCTTGAGGATTAGGAAAGGACTTGCATCATGAGGATGAGGAAGGAACTTGCATCATGAGGATGAAGGAAGGACTTGCATCATGAGGATGAGGAAGGACTTGCATCATGAGGATGAAGGAAGGACTTGCATCATGAGGATGAAGGAAGGACTTGCATCATGATGATGTAGGAAGGACTTGCATCATGAGGATGAGAAAGGACTTGCATCATGAGGATGAGGAAGGACTTGCATCATGAGGATGAGGAAGGACTTGCATCATGAGGATGTGAAAGGACTTGCATCATGAGGATGAGGAAGAAATTGCATCATGAGGATGAGGAAGGACTTGCATCATGAGGATGAAGGAAGGACTTGCATCATGAGGATGAGGAAGGACTTGCATCATGAGGATGAAGGAAGGACTTGCATCATAATGATGTAGGAAGGACTTGCATCATGAGGATGAAGGAAGGACTTGCATCATGAGGATGTGGAAGGACTTGCATCATGAGGATGAGGAAGGACTTGCATCATGAGGATGAAGGAAGGACATGCATCATGAGGATGAGAAAGGACTTGCATCATGAGGATGAAGGAAGGACTTGCATCATGAGGATGAGGAAGGACTTGCATCATGAGGATGTAGGAAGGACTTGCATCATGAGGATGAGGAAGAACTTGCATTGTGGGATGAAGGAAGGACTTGCATCATGAGGATGAGGAAGGACTTGCATCATGAGGATGTAGGAAGGACTTGCATCATGAGGATGAGGAAGGACTTGCATCATGAGGATGTAGGAAGGACTTGCATCATGAGGATGAAGGAAGGACTTGCATCATGAGGATGTGGAAGGACTTGCATCATGAGGATGAGGAAGGACTTGCATCATGAGGATGAAGGAAGGACTTGCATCATGAGGATAAGAAAGGACTTGCATCATGAGGATGAGGAAGGACTTGCATCATAAGGATGAAGGAAGGACTTGCATCATGAGGATGAAGGAAGGACTTGCATCATGAGGATGTGGAAGGACTTGCATGGTGAGGATGTGGAAGGACTTGCATCTTGAGGATGAGGTAGGTTATCTTGAGGATGAGGAAGGAATTGTATTGTTAGGATGAGGAAGGAATTGTATTGTGAGGATGAGGAAGGACTTGCGTTATGAGCATGAAGAAGGACTTGCATCATGAGGATGAGGAAGGACTGGCATCATAAGGATGAGTAAGGACTTGAAAAAAATGCCATATATATTGGATTTGCATTCAGTGGAATGTTTAAATATATATAGAGTAAGGACTTGCATATATTGAAAAAAAATTTGTATAGAGAAGAATTAGTGCATTTGATTTAATGATTCAGAGAGTAGAGCAAGTCACATCTTTTTAAGGAAAACAGCGTTAAATAAGTACATGAAAAATAACTCTGAAAGTCAGGTGATTGGATATTGCCAATTTTGGGCTTTAGTTTTAAAAATATTTGTGTTGCTTAATTCTAAGCTTAACTTAGAATTAAGGGAATATTTTGAGTTATTGTCATTATGGTTTGCTGCACTAACATTTCCATCATCGGATAGTAATTGCTGATTGTATGTTACTGTACATCCTAGTGGTGAATGGATGGTTACATAATAGAACTAGTCATGGGTATTTCCAATGGAGCAAGGGCCATCCACCGCTTTCATAGGACTTTTTTTACAATAAAAAGAAAATTGTTAAAATCTCGCAAAATGCAGTTCAATGAAACTTTGCACAAATGAAGCTTTTTTACATATGTTAAGAATTGTTAGAACATTGAAGCAAGAAAGCTAGAAGTAAGTATTCCCTCAAATTCTATTTACATCCAAACATAAAAACTAAACAACACAAAACAAGTTTTTAAATGTCCACATAAGTAATATGATAGTGATAAGAAGATCTTGTGTCATTTTGAAGAACTTTCAATTCGAAAGATAGAAATATTTATGCAACCAGGAAACTCCGGTCAAACACAGTTTTACAAATATTTCATATTGTATACATTTGTTTGAGAAAGAGACACAAGACATTGTTGGCCATTTCATATTACTCAGGTTGGCATTTAAAACTTTGTTCTTCATTGTTTAGATTTTGCATTTAGATGTAAATAGAACTTTAGGGAGTGTTTACAGCTAGCTATTTTTCTTTACTCTTTTAACATTTCTTAACAAATGTTAAATAAAGATAGTCCATATATACACTGTTTAAAGCATGTGTGATTAGTGTAGATCCAAGACCAATGGCACATTCATGGTGTCAGATCAGGATCTACACTTGTCACATCATGGTCAGAAATAACGTAATGAATCTAAAAGTGAACATTGTAGATCCTGATCAGACAGCATGATTGTGCAAGCAGATCTGGATCTACACTGATTGCCCATGCAATAAAGGTGTAGTTGTTGTGGAATAAAGGATTAATAAAATTTATTTCTGCAAAGTTTTATTGAACTGCATTTTGCCATTAGAGAGATTTTGATAATTTTGTTTTTATTGATTAAAATGCAATAACATCTGCGGACAGGACTAGATATTCAAAATTGCTAGATACAGATTTCACAAAATTCATTGATAATAAAAATCAATTATGAAAAAGAAATAGTGCAGCAAAACTGGTATTTTACATCACGCTAGGCAGTCTTTTTATGTAACCATATGAAATAAAATGTATTTAATTTCCATTTTCATCATTAAAATTTTAAAAATGTGTTTGCTTTTTTCCAGCTTTTATTATTTTCAGATTCCACTTTTCCCTGACCATCTGAGCTTTTGGAATCAATTTTGCTTGTCATGGCTGAGGCTGTAGGACCAGGGTTCGAACCTGGGACCTCCTCATGAACATAAAAGCACAGTTCTGAGTTGCTCTACCAGCTGAGCTATCCAACTGCCTTGCCATGACTATTTAAAGTTAAAACCAAAAGATATGATGGTAAGGAAAAAAGAATCTTAAAAAGCCCTCCTCCCATACTGAAACAACAAGGTATTATATTAAAACAAAGAAAATAAACAAGATATGAAAAGAAACAATAAATGTAAATCACATTCACGAAAAAAAAAAAAAGTCTCTGAACGGCGGCAGAGACCTTTCTTTTTTGGGGGGAAAAATTTTGCTAAGTATAAATATACTTTTCACCTTATACCAAAGGAGTTAGGTGTAGGTATTAACTATAAGAAAATTATTTAATGCTGAAATAATGAAATCAATATTAAACACAATAATTAAAGGATCACATTCTCGAAAAAAAAAAAAAAGTCTCTGAACCGAGGCAGAGACCTTTCTTTTTTGGAAAAAAATTTGCTAAGTATAAATATACTTTTCACCTTGTGCCAAAGGAGTAAGGTGTAGGTTTTAAACTATTACATAATAATTTAATGCTGAAATAATGAAATAAATATCCAAGCAGTAAACAAAAGTATCTCATTCAAAGACGTTACTTTTTGGGGGGAAAATTTTGCTAAGTACAGAAATACTTTTTATATGTTCCAATGAAGTTTAGGGGGATCCCTCTAGATATTTTTAAGATGAAATTACTTACTGCTTTCTTGAAAAAAATTACATTCACAAAATAGGAAGTCTGATCTGCCAGAGAATCTCTTAACCCTTTCCTCCATATATAGGCATTTTTACACATATGCGACCAGTGTAGATCCAGATCAGCTGGCACATCTGTGCCATCTGATCAGGATCTGCACTGATCGCATTTTTTGTCAGAAGTAGCATAACAAATCCAAAAGCGAACAGTGCAGATCCTGATCAGACGGCATGGATGTGTCTGCTGATCTGGATCTACACTGTTCGCCAACACAATACAGGTGTATCTAGGGAGGAAAGGGTTAAGGAAAACAATTTGCTTGGTATAGAAATACTTTTCATGTGATCCCATCAACATTAAGGTCATAAAAGTCATTGAAATATTAAATTTGTTTAAAGGCTCGTCTACAGTCATCATTGCATGTTCATCGATAAAAAAGAAAATTATCAAAATTTCAATATCGGCAAAATTCTGTTCATGAAATTTTGCACAAATAAATATTCTTAATGTTCTTTATTTTGCATATTGACTCCAAACTTAGTGTATGGGTAGCTTATATCAAGAGGAAGGTTGGGATTGCTACCCAGGTGTCTGTGATCAAGGTCAATGTCGCGGTTGCTAAAAATAGAAATTCAGTTTCCACTAAATTACTTGAGTTTGCTTTGGCCTATTGACTCCACACTTGGTGTATGGGTTGCTTATATCAAGAGGCAGCTTGGCGTTGCTACCCATATATCTGTGATCAAGGTCAAGGTCACTGTTGCTAAAAATAGAAATTCAGTTTCAGTTTAATAACTTGAGATTGCTTTGGCTTATTGACTCCAAACTTGGAATATTGGTACTGTACTGTACTGTACTTCAATATGTTCTGTTCTACCTTTCATTTCATGTATCTTAGAATCAGGTGAGGGATTAAGGGCCAATTGACCCTCATGTTATGCCCCTTGTCGACCGTCCATCCGTTTGTTAGCAATTTTGTGTCTCCTTATTTAAGTATATATAAGTATATGTTATTATTAAACTTTGTTTCTATTTCACATTATGTATATCTACTGACTTTAAAAACACATTTGCACTCGGCCATCAGTCTGGAAAAAGAAAACCTGGTTTTGTGACAATTTCCCGTCACTTGTTCTTTACTGTTCGAACTTTTCTTAATGATAGATAATGTTTGAAAAATATGTATTTTATGTATGGGCCTTGGAATATTATATATAAGCGGAAATACACTTCGTAATGCCGTAACGAAAATAGTTTTGCGATCACAATATCAATGTCGACTAAAGCATTTGGCAATGTTTGAGCCCATATGAAAAGCTCTAGCAAAAAATAGGTTTGAGGAAATTCCAATCGGTTTTCATGACATTTTAGCATAATGTAAGACTCATCTATTGCTATATTGTTTAAGCTAGATTTATTTGTATAAAAGACAAAATCTTTGAGTTCTTTCAGAATTTTTTGCATATTTTCATAATTTCCGGCACTTTAGATGGTCCATTATTTAACTGTTTAACAGTGTTCAACAAAATGACTTTTAGATATCTTAGGTGTATTTATGTATTCAACAGCATGAATATTTAATGTTTGTAACAAAACTTAAAATTTTACATAATTTTAGGCCTTCGTGAACAGGCTCCTTTCAGAAATAAAGAGAATAGCATAGAAACATTAAGAAACCATGTTTGAATATTGTTCTAAATGGTATAAGAAAGAACTTTTGTTGAGAAAGAGAAGCATATCCTTCTGCGCCCTACCCTGTTATACAGACGGACGTCCATAACGTATTAGAACATGCATAAATTTTAAGCTTCCAAAACCCGACACAGATTTCTTGTTGGACACCCGTAATGTACATACGTTTGTTTTTTTCATGGTTTTTAAAACCGTAATGTAAATCTGCGTTAAAATTTTAAAATGTCTGTTGATAAGCGTATGTTTGAATAAAGCATATACGCTTTTGTCCGTTATAGGTATTCAACCTTTTAATAAATTTCCGAATTTTCACCATGGTTAGAAACCCGATTAAAAAACAGTAAAACATGTAATTTAACGTTACAGTCTTTTTTGTGTCGCCCTTTCGAAGAAATGGCGATACATAGGGACCGCTTTATCGGTCTGTCGCGAAAACTTAACGTTGGCTATAACTGCCATTTCTTAATATTTCTTTATCAAACTTGCAAATTATATTGCTTATGACAACACGCTCGAGATGATGCCAAATTCTCAAGGTCAAGGTCACATTTGATGGAGTTATGCCCCTTTTTGTACTTGGATTTTTACACAAAAACTTAACGTTGGCTATAATTTTGTCATTTCTTAATATTTTTATATCAAACTTTCAAATCATATTCCTTATGACAACACGCTCTTGATGATTCCACATTCTTTAGGTCAAGGTCATATTTGATGGAGTTATTTCCCTTTTTACGAAAACTTAACATTGGCTATAACTTTGCCATTTATTAATATTTCTACATCAAACTTTCAAATTATATTCCTTTTCACAACACGTTCCTGATAATACCACATTCTTTAGGTCAACGTCACACTTGATGGAGTTATTCCCCTTTATATGAAAACTTAACTTTGGCTATAACTTTGCCATTTATTAATATTTCTTCATCAAACTTTTAAATTATATTCCCTATGACAATATGCTCATGACGATACTATTTTCTTAAGGTCAAGGTCACATTTGATGGAGTTATGCCCCTTTTTGTACTTGCATTTTTATTCCGACAGCACCAGTGGGCAACACAAGTGTTCAACTGAACACCCATCCAGTTCTGTAAACAAGAGCTGTCAGAGGAGACAGCATGCTCGACTATTCGAATCATTTGAAACAAATGCAATTTGAAGATTAAAACAATAACAACTATGGCCATACATTCATGTGCAATCAGGAAAAATATTAACAAGTGAATGGTACGGGAGAAATTCTTTTCAAATAACAGAAATAATTCCTAAATGTACCATAAATATTAAACTGAATAGGGGAATAACTATGAAATATTTCTGAATTTGTTAGAAAACTTGTTAGTAATTTTTTTTAGAGACATTTACTTTTAGTCAAATATCAATCACTTCAGTAATGTTACAGAAAAAGAACTGAAATGAAAATATAATGGTAGTTTGAATTTGATACCTTAAGTATTTGCAAAGTTATCGATGAAGTGCACTTAAGTGAAAATATAAGTGAAACTAGAAATGTGTCCATAGGACACGGATGCCCCGCTATGCATCATTTTCAGACACTCAAGTGCAATGATGGGAATAATACGCGATACACTGCCCTTTCATGGTGAACATTTGTGTCAAGTTTTTTTGAAATCCCTCCATTTATAATGAAGTTACAGCCTGGACAAGAAGATTCTATTTTTAGTAACAGTGACCTTGACCTTGGACCTTCAGGCTTGGGTATTGTCAAAGTTATTTTGAAATCCCTCCATTTATAACAAAGTAACAGCCAGGACAAGATAATTCTATTTTTAGTAACAGTGACCTTGACCTTTGACCTACAGGCATGGGCATGGTACGTGACACACCGCCCTGTCGTGGTGAACATTTGTGTCAAGTTATTTTGAAATCCTTCCATACATAACAAAGTTACAGCCTGGACAAGAAAATTCTATTTTTAGTAACAGTGACCTTGACCTTGGATCTACAGGCATGGGTATTGTGCGGACACACCGCCTTGTCATGGTGAACATTTGTGCCAAGATATTTTGAAATCCCTCCATTCATAACAAAGTAACAGCCTAGACAAGAAAATTCTATTTTTAGTAACAGTGACCTTGACCATTGACCTACAGGCTTGGGCATGTACGTGACACACCGTCTTGATATGGTGAACAATTTAGGCCGGTGGCCGGGAACATGTGTGCTCCCCCCCTTAGGGAATTTTGTAGACATGATTTTTCTGAAAGCTTGTTATGTCCCGGATATTTTGCAGCTTGTTTGCATTCTGGCGAGTGGGGCATAAGGGTGTTACGGAGGTTTTAATATGTTACCCCTAAAATTTGTAGAAAAAATATATGGATTTTGAACCTTTAATTCTGCTCTATTCCAGCTATGACTTCTTAAAACTTATATTTTTGTATAAGGATGATGTATTCTCTTTTGATTGATGTAGTTTTCATTCCAAATTTTTTACTCTAACCTAACATATTAAGTACGTCACACACATAACCCTAAAAAGATGAAATTAAAGTCAGAAACTTACCTGTAGGATTTTTGTTTGTAAGCAAATTTAGGCAATAATACATGTTTTTGAAAGCTGCGTGATCAGGCAATATGAAGCAGTGTGTTTTTCGTGAAAATCACACTGGCAAAGGTAAAAATTTTACCATAATCTAATATGTTACCCTATTGCTAATTCAGTCATAATATTCATGTTTTGAGAGTAAAAAATATAGTGTTTAATTGAATAATTGTGCTTGATAACTGTAAGTGTTCTTGAAACTTGCATGACTTCAAATTTGTCACATACATAACATATGTTACTCATTAAAATAAGGCTCATTTCCTTGTTTTTATTTGTTTTAATGGCGTTGGCTGACATATATTTGAAGAAATTAATCATCTGTGCTCTGTGCAATGTCCTGATGTTTGTTAGCCCTGTGTAGATTTCTAATTACATTGACAGTCGTTTTTTTAACTTATATTACTGATTGAATGAAGTATTTTCTCTAAAACTGATATTGTTGTACAAAGAACTGAACACATTTACAAAACTGTATCACAACTATGCAATCATTTTGGATAAAACTATAAAAAAATAATGGTAAGTAGTTTATGGTGTATACTATGTTATGTTATGTGGTTAAAATGTTAAAGTGTTTAAGCTTGTCCATTTTTAACCCTCAAATCTCCGTAACATACAATTCTGAAGTTACAATATTGACAAAGTACAATTAATTTATGAATTAAATGATTAGACTGAAATTCAAAAAAAAATATTTTAGAATTGTTTCCAAAAAAGTGAAAATGCAAGAGATAAAAGTATTGCTTTGAAAAGTGTTACAAATAAAACTAATTAAAATTAATTATATGTTACCTAATTATTTAATTAATGTTTTTAGAAAAATGACTTAGAATAAAGAAAAAAAATCTAAACCGTGTTAAAGTTTGTATCTAGATTACTGTAGAGTCATTCATAATGTGAATATGAACTTTCTATAAACTATGTTTACTTAAAACAAAGTTGAAAGCACCAGTTCAGGTGTTTTAGAGCAATAATAACTGATGTTACTGGTAAATAAAACATGTGTAATATGAAAAATAAATTGTCCTAAATAAAACTTAATTTTTTTTCCATTGTTCAAAGAAAGCTTAAGAATTTGGTAAGAATTCCTTAAGATCTTTGAAGAATGTTATTTTTTAAAGACAAATAACTTTTAAAGAGAAACATCTTAATTTGAAAGACAAGATTAATAACACAACTGCTTTTTGTACTGCATTGACATGTTCTGTTTTTTTGTTCAGGCAATAAGAGCCTTCAAACTTTTTTTCAATTTCGAAGATGTGAACATTATTATTATTTAGCTCGTCAAAATTAAATCCGAAAATTATTCACAATTTTAAAATGTGGGTGGGGTACCTTTGTTGCTGTAATAAGTCTTGAAGCATATTCTACAGGTAGCTTTGGATGTGTCGAGGTTTTCCTTAATAGGCGCCAAACCCCGACACCCTGGTTTCATATAAAAACCAAAATTTGGACATGCCTTTGATGTTGTATTACCAGGGCATTTGTAAAGTTGATTATTATTTCGATCACGGACAGGCCAGGTATTCTCCATGTTTAAGAGCAGTTATATTTAAAAGTAACACAAAGACGATTAAAGCGCGAAAAGATATACACTGGACTGTCGCCGTGTCGGAGACAACGGTCAATTGTCTTCAAAGTGGGGTTTACCTATTTAAAGAATTAGCGACTAGAATCGATTCTTTGTAGTCATAATCGATGTCGCCGACTTTGAAACTTCAGCAACAATTACTCGATTATCGGCGACAATCGGAACATCACTAATTACAGGTAATTTTAATGGAGACGTATATTGCTTGTCCTTGAATAAAATAAATAATAAAAAAATCAATATGATATCATGAATGAAACACATTTATTTACTCATAATATTCTTGACAACACACTAATAGCTTATCAAACGCAAATAATTTAATAGCTTTTTATTACTAGCTAGAATTTCATAATTTCTGAGTCACCTTTCTTTGAGAACAATTGATTAAATTTATCACCAGAATCACTATTTATTAAGGATATAATTGTAACTTAATACAGAAATTCATCTTAAAATGTCTACAAACAAGTGCAGGCTGATGTGTGTTGGTTCTTAAAATACATTATTGTCGCAATTTATCATGAAAGAAGGTATGTAATTTATATCGCTATTGTGCAGTAACTAAACTTGTTTAATACGTTCTTTTGGGTAACATATTTAAAAATGGTGATTTATGATATGTTATTTATTTTTATTTTTTAAATATTTTTTTATTAATTTTTTAAGAAGTGTGTCTCAATGTGACTTTATTACATTGAAAAAATGCATTCTTATATATATTAAATAAATTAAACAAATAAAACAGAAATTACTTGCTAATGCAAGTAAGAAATGTTTCATACAACTTTTTAAACTAGGTTTTGAAGTGAAGTAACATATCTTAATGACTATTTATAGACCTATACCTTAGGTTGCAGATGTTTTATTGCATTAAAGATTTAAAAGAAAAACATCTTCCTGGTGTAGAAAAAATAGGTTTATTTCAGAACTTTTATAATTGGCAATTATTTCTTCATAGCATAAAATTTTCTCAAAGGTCACATATATAAACAGGCGTTACGGTAAAACTCTCCACTTGCCAGAAAGCAAACAAATTGCAAAAGGCGAAGAATGGCATAGGCTTTCAGAAAAACATATCCTTCAAAATTCCCCCGGGGGGGGGGGGGTCTATTGGCAGCTCAAGGTCCTATACATTATGGCCTGTTTCCCATTTTCTTTTCTTTCGGTAACATATTTCAATATAGCGTTACGGGCTTATGTCCCAATATATGTCACTGTATTACATTTGTCCTGAATTCTCATTACCTTACTATATTTTACTTATAAGCACAAATTACTTGCTACTGCACGTAAGAAATGTTTCATACATCTTATTTTACTAGGTTTTTATGTTAAGTAACATAACTTAATCACTATTTTAGACCAATACCTTAGGTTACAGATGTTTTATTGCATAAGTCACGGAAAAACGCCCCACTCGCCAGGGTGCAAACAAATTGCAAAATGCGTAGAATGGTATAGGCTTTCAGAAAAACATACCCTTCAAAATTCCCTCAGGGGGGGAGGGGGGTCTATTGGCAGCTCAAGGTCTAATTATACCAAGTTATTTAAAAACCCAATAAGAAATAACAAAGTTACAGAGCGGACACGATTTTGCAAGAAATTCTATTTTTAGTAACAGTGACCTTGACCTTGGACCTACAGGCATGGGTATTGTACGCGACACACCGCCTTGTCATGGTGAACATTTGTGCCAAGTTATTTTGAAATCCCTCCATTCATAACGAAGTTAAGGGCCGACTGTATATTTTGCTTAACACAAAATGTAAGCGAAAAAGGGGCATAATTTTAAAAATATTGGAAGAAGGGTTATGGGTCTTGTTGGTTATGATGTAGATTTTGATGGTGAAAATATATTTCATGTTTCAAGGCAATATCTCAAGTAGTTTGGGGCAAAATGCATATTTTGCTTGACACAAAATATAAGAATCAAAGTACTGAAAGTACAGAAAACCAGCGAAGCGATTTTGCTTACTGAGAATAACCAGTGCCATGATTCTCATACATGTATCCATTTACGAAAAAGCAAAAGAACTTGGTTCACTCCCAAAGACCTTCATCTTGTCTAAATTATAGTGGAAATAAGGGTTTCCATGTATTATCTGGATGAAGGCTTCTGTTAACCCTTTACTCCATAGATATACCTTCATAGCTTGGGCGAACAGTTTAGATTCATATCAGCTGGCACATCTGTGCGATCTGATTAGGATTTAAACTGTTCGCTTTATAATCATTTTTTTTTTCTGACCAGTAATCACAAATTTAAGATCCAGATCAGATGGCACTATTGTGCCAGCTGATCGGGACCTGAACTGGTCACCTATGTGATGAAAGGCGTATATATTGAGTAAAGGGTTTTAAGCAAGAAATTATAATAGTGAAATCTGTGTACTGACATCCCAAAGACAGAATGAACACGAAAAATGATATAAAAAATGAGATCCCATCGATGGGAAGGATTATGCAGGTATTTGAAATAAGAAATATACAATTGTTTCCTTCATTGTGAATAACATGTAAAGGAAATCATAGAATTGAGAATCTTACATACTAAGATAAAACAACCGAGATTCGTAACATTGCCGAAAGCATTGGAATTTAATGCTAGACAACACACATGTAAAATTGAAGACAATTTCAGAGGAAAATGAATTACTATAGCTTATACCAAAAATTTCCACCGTATTAAGTTGTATATAATAACGGACTCGATGGTTTTTTTCATGTAGATCTAGCATATTATTAGAAAAAGGTGCCAGATTTAAGATATTGGTAAACATATCATTGAGTTTTGGTTGTTAAGGAGCTGGGATAAATGTCCATTAGCTTACAATCCGTTCATATAACATCAGTTTCAGCAGACAGATGTGTTGTTTTTAATTTTAGGCTTCATCATGGTTTGTCCTCTATATTCATACGTACTTTAACTGTTATTTGGCTTTCTTCAAAACGCGGGAAATTGTGACGTCACTCATATTTGCATATTCAATGTGTCACTGCGCCTATGATTTCATGTACTCCAAACAAAAATAGTAGTCATTTCTAGCTTAATCGAAAACGTAAACCGAGTAAACATCTTAACCTTTGGAAAAAATGTAAATTATGCATTATTCCAGAAACAAATCATAGTCCGTTCCTTGGACCACTGATGGCCTTATTGTCGACGTGTCTCCTGCCACGTACGTGATAGCCGGACACGTACCTCGCTTGCTCGTAGCATGTTTCGAATACATAGATCTGTAAATCTTACATGTCCTTATTTCTGTACGAGTAATATCCGGTATACTAGTTTTAATATGTAAAATTTTACACATTTCAATAGTTTACTGTTTACTGATCAAGCTTATATGTGCAAATCCAATATATAAACATATTCAGCAATGATGATTGCTTCATGTTCAGTGATTTACAACGCTCATGAACGCCTACAATCAAATAATAAACAAATGTTCGCAATATGTCTTTAAAATTTCAAGCGAAAGCATTTGCGCATTGATTTCATGAAGAAAAATATGCTAAGATGGAAATTTATCATTATCGTTATTGTTAATGATAAAAATAAAAAAATAAAATATTTCGTGAAACAAACAGTTTAGCCGCGGAACAAACGTCCAATATTGAAATGGCTTTAAAATGACAAAATAAAGAAAATGTTTTCACTGTTGAGCTTCGAATTAGCAGAAAAGATATATTAAATATTTCAGATTTAATATTTGGCTATTGTAATATCCTAACATCGGGAATATCGTTTATATCTCTACCTAAAGGTAACATATCTGTGGCTCGCTAAAGAATCCCTGGCGGCTACAACCCCCAGATAAAATTGGTTTACTGTTGTCGATTGTGTTCTGAATTAGGGACAGTGCAGGGAAGCAGTCAAGTATTCTTTTAGCGATACTAACGTGGCAAGAGCCAACTTTAACACGTAACAGGAAACTTGGGGACTACTTTACTTACTCTGCTTACTCTGAAATGCGTAAATCGCCAGTTGCCAGTGCCTCGTTATGTCTCCCACCACGTAGTGGTGTGGGAGACATTTTGATTTGCTCCTGTCTGTCTGTCTGTCTGTCTGTCTGTCTGTCCGTCCGTCTGTCCCACTTGTCCGCTCTCTAAGTCAAACAGTTTTCATCGGATCATCACCAAACTTCATCAAAATGTTAGTGGCCATAATATCTCGATCAAGTTCGATAACCAGCCATATTGCCCAAGGAATCTCAGAATTATGGCCCTTAGTCATTTTTGAAACTATAAAGGTGCATTAGTGAGACCGAATGGCATACTGTCACTCTTGTCCGCTCTCTAAGTCAAACAGTTTTCATCGGATCATCACCAAACTTCATCAAAATGTTAGTGGCCATACTATCTCGATCAAGTTCGATGACCAGCCATATTGCCCAAAGAATCTCAGAATTATGGCCCTTAGTCATTTTGAAACTATAAAGGTGCATTAGTGAGCCCGAATGGCATCATTCTGAATTTACTATAACTTCTATATAGAAATCTTGTCCATGCTTCTTCTCCAAAACTGCTTGGGGAATTTCATTAAAACTTCACAGAAGTGTTTGTCACCAAGCGTAGTTGTGCATATTGTCAGGAGTTTCCGCTTGGATTAGTTTTGGCCGAGTTATGGGCCCTTTTCTTTACTATATAACTTCCATATTGAAATCTTGTCCATGCTTGATCTCCAAAACCGCTTGGGGGGATTTCATAGAAACTTAACAGGCATGTTTGTCACCTAGCCTAGTTGTGCATATCGTCAGGAGTTTCTGTTCGGATTTTGATTTTGATTTGCTCCTGTCTGTCCGTCTGTCTGTCCGTCTGTCTGTCACACTTGTCCGCTCTCTAAGTCAAACAGTTTTCATCGCATCATCACCAAACTTCATCAAAATGTTAGTGGCCATAATATCTCGATCAAGTTCGATAACCAGCCATATTGCCCAAGGAATCTCAGAATTATGGCCCTTGAATTATCAAAAATAAGTTGTTTGAGGCTTGTCCACTCTGTAACTTGAACAGTTATCATCTGATCTTCACCATACTTTATGAAAATGTTTGTGGCCATAATATCACGGCCAAGTTCGATAACCAGCCGTATTGCCCCAGTCATGTCAGATTTATGGCCCTTGAATTATCCAAAATTGGCTGTTTAAGCCTTGTCTGCTATGTAACTGAAATATTCATCAACTGATTTTCAATAAACATTATGATAATGTGTGTGGCCTTAATATCTTGGCCAAGTTCGAAAACCAGCCACTTTGCACCAGGCATATCAGATTTATGGCCCTTTGATTTATCCGAAATTAGCCTTTTAAACATGTCACTAACCTGGTTCATCTATACTATAGCTATCATGACATTACCTACATTGCATTATGAGAAAGTACTGTGCTAAGCAGCTATAAAGGTATTTCTTACACTGTTTAAGTTTTCATTTTACAATATCTGTTCCATACTCATGATTTGGTTCTTGTCTCATTTTCTGCTATTTTTATTATATGATGTTCACCAAATGCTATAATTATCTGTGTAATAAAAAAACAGCCGCTTTGACCCCGGCACATTAGACTTATGGCCCATTTATTTATTTACAATTGGCCTTGATAGCCTTGTACACTCACTCTCATGGTCTTTTTTCAGTGCATCTTCACTGATATATCAAAATGTTAATGACAACAAGTTTGACAACCAGCCACATTGACCCTGGCACTTCAGGATTATGGCCCATCAGAAATTGAAAATTATGTTTTTCCTGATCTTCCAAAAATTTGTGACATTGTTTATGACTAATATTGCACAGAACTTCCGTATGCCCTTTTAATAAATTGCCATCTTTATATTCACTTCACCAGTTTTATCCTGTGCATCATCAAAGATGATGCCTTTGTGGGAGACATGTGCTTTTCCCAAAAGCAGTTCTAGTTTTGGTTTGATACCGATTTCAGAATTGTGATTAGTAAAATAGCTTTGCTGGTTAAAAAAGGGGCATAACTTGAAATATATTGACAGCAGAGTTATGGGTCTTGTTGGTAATGATGTAGAATTTGATGGTGAATATATATTCCAAGTTTCAAGTTGATATCTCAAGTAGTTTATAAGTTATGGACCAAAGTGCATATTTTCCTTAACGCAAAATTTAAGTGAAAAAGGGGCATAACTTGAAAAATATTTGTAGCAGAGTTATGGGTGTTGTTGGTAATGATGTAGAATTTGATGGTGAATATATATTCCAAGTTTCAAGTTGATATCATAAGTAGTTTTCAAGTAATGGACCAAAGTGCATTTTTTGTTCAACGGACGCCGACACCGGGGCGAGTAGGATAGCTCCCCTATTCTTGGAATAGTCGAGCTAAAAAAGGTGAAATATGCTTATCAAGAATAGTTCTTTGAAATCCCTAATCTCAATGCTCTGTTGCGTAATGGGTGAAACCGAATAAAAACATTTGGGTTATCGCTGGAAGACTGTAATGGAAAATTCCATAAATGAACTAATCTAATTAACAGTCATTAATTTTTATGCCATTGCAAAAAATGTCATTTTTAGCTCGACTATTCGAAGAATATGTCGAGCTATTCTACTCACTTAGGTGTCGGCGTCGGCGTCGGTGTCGGCGTCGCCGTCCCGCTTTGGTTAAAGTTTGCGTGCAACATACCTATATCTTACAAACTACTAAAGCTACAGCTTTGAAACTTGGCACACTTGTTCATCATCATGTCCCGAGTGTGTGTGCCAAGAACCATAACTCTAACTTTCATTTTGATCAAATTATGGCCCTTTTTCGACTTAGAATTTCAGGTTAAAGTTTGCGTGCAAGCTACTGTACAAACACATAACTTCAATACTACTTATACTACAGCTTTGAAACTTGGCACACTTGTTCATCATCATGTCCCGAGTGTGTGTGCCAAGAACCATAACTCTAACTTTCATTTTGATCAAATTATGGCCTTTTTCGACTTAGAATTTTAGGTTAAAGTTTGCGTGCAAGCTACTGTACAAACACATAACTTCCATACTCTTTACACTACAGCTTTGAAACTTTCAGCACTTGGTCATTATCATATCCTGAGTGGATATGCCAAGAACCATTACTCTTACTTCTATTTTTTTCAAATTATGGCCCTTTTTCGACTTAGAATTTCAGGTTAAAGTTTGCGTGCAAGCTACTGTACAAACACATAACTTCAATACTACTTATACTACAGCTTTGAAACTTTCAGCACTTGTTCATTATCATATCCCGAGTGGATATGCCAAGAACCATAACTCTTACTTCCATTTTGATCAAATTATGGCCCTTTTTCGACTTAGAATTTTAGGTTAAAGTTTGCGTGCAAGCTAGTTTCTTTAATACTTCTTGTACTATAGCTTTGAAACTTTCAACACTTGTTTACCATCATGACCCCGACTATGTATTCCAAGAACCATAACTCTTTCTTTAATTTTTAATCAAATTATAGCCCTTTTTCAACTTAAAATTTCTGGTTAAAGTTTGCATGCAAGCTAGTTACTTTCATTCTTCTTGTACTATAGCTTTGAAACTAAAGACACTTGTTCACCATCATGACCCTGACTATGTATGCCAAGAACCATAACTCTTTCTTTGATTTTTATCAAATTATTGCCCTTTTTCACTTAGAATTTAAGGTTAAAGTTTGCGATCAAGCTAGTTACTTTCATACTTCTTTGTACTACAACTTTGAAATTTGTTCTTTATCATGACCCTGACTATGTTTGCCAAGAACCATAACTCTTTCTTTGATTTTTATCTAATTATTGCGCTTTTTAGAATTAGAAATTAAGGTTTAAGTTTATGTGCAAGATGGTGAAACCTCATAACTTTCATTCTATTAAAACCACAACTTTTAAACTTTGTATACGTTTATTTTATCATACATCAGGTTGATGTTCAAAGGCCCATAACTCATCCTTGCTTTTTTTATTTAATTTTTGCCCTTTTTCACTTTGAAATTAGAATTAAGACTTAGAAATTATGGTTAAAGTTTCAGTGTTAGTGTTTTTCATAGGTAATGCTATTGAAAAGGTTTAAAACAGATTTACTTAACATACTTTGGATGAAAGTGTTGAGTGGTTATACGATACTATACTATACTATACTATACTATACTATACTATACTATACTATACAATACTATACTATACTATACTATACTACACTACACTACACTACACTACACTACACTACACTACACTACACTACACTACACTACACTACACTACACTACACTACACTACACCACACCACACCACACCACAACACAACACAACACAACACAACCACACCACACCACACCACCCCCAGCACACCACACCACCCCCAACCACCACCACCACACCACCACCACACCACACTACCATCACCCCCACCCCCACCACCACCACTACAAACAACACCACCACCGCACCACCACCTCCACACCACCACATACCACCACCACCACTAACAACAACAATACCACCACCACCACCAACAACACCATCACCAATTACAACACCACCAACAACAACACCACAAACAACAACACCACCAAAAGCAACAACACCAACAACAACAACAACACAAACAACAGAAGCAACAATAACACAAATAACAACAACAACTCTACCAACAACACTGTCAACAACACCACCAACAACACCCCCACCATCACCACCACCAACAACAACAACAACAACAACACTACCACCACCACCACCAATAACACCAACAAGACAACCAACAATAACTCAAAGAACAACAACAACACCACCATCAACACCACCACCAACTATACTGTAAACAACACCACAAACAAAAACACCACCACCAACAACACCATCTCCAACAACACGAACACCACCAACAACAACACCACCACCAACATCAACACCAACAATATTATCAACAACACCAACAACTAACAACACTAACAACAACACCAACATAACAACACTACCACCAACAACACCACCACCACCACCAACAACACCACCACTACCAACACCAACAACAATACCAACAACAGCAACTACACCAATACCACCAACAACAGCAACCAGCATACCATACCATACTATACTACACCACACCTCACCACATCACTTTAGGTGGGCAGGGATAGTGGGTTGATGGGTGTGGGATCAGGGGTGTATGGGCTGGGTTGTGTAAACACTCTTAAAAAACTACAATAATAAATTAAGTGTAATTTATTGATTTCCTAACTTAGATTAAGAAACTTTTGTTCATGTGTGTGTGTTGGGTGTCATAAACTCCTGAATTACTTCCCAGTTTAAATGAAGCCCAGTTTAAAATGTGCTTAAATATGTCTGACTTCGAATAGTCGAGCTTGCAGTCGTTTCCGACTGGCTCTTGTTTTTGTAATTACCAGGTAGATATAGGTATTTTTTTAAAATAATGAATAACTGTTATGGAGCCATTTTTTTATTTTGACAATGAAAGATGAAGAAACAGCAACACTGTACCATCATCGTTTAATTATAAGCCGCACTCGTGTATAAGCCGCACCCTCAAAAACGTAATACTGTATTTTATCAAAGTCTTCGGACCCTCTAAGTGTTTGGACACCAAATTAATTTGCCAAAATAATTTTTTTTCAGCCTCTAAATAATGGGACACCGAAAACAATATACATTATTTTCGTCTCTAATTAATCGGACACTTGAACGCAATAAAAGGTCACACGCTTTTACGGGCAATTATTAATCCTTTCCGTTTATCAACTCGCTAATAAACATGATGTGTATTGCCTGTCTCATGTCAGTCGTTGCTAAGCAATGTAAGCGTGTAGACAAATCTATTTTTTCGACTCCGAATGACTTAGGTCATATCGCATTGTTCGTTCATTTTTATTTTATGATATTTTAATAATATCATTTCTGTACAACGTTCTTAATTCTTATAATGAAAAAGAAAGTTGTTAAAACTTCAACGTTCACATTTCTTCTTCTTCCAGAAATACGCAAAGCTAACTTCAGAGCATCGGCGCATTTTAATTAAATTTTTATAACACATAGACTAATACGAACGAAATATATTTCTGACCGTGCAACGAACGACATATATTTCTGACCGTGCATTTTAATTTACAATGTTCAAGTCCGATGTTTATGATATTTATTACGAGTTATAAATGACATGAACGACATATATTTTTAATCATGTGAATACTTACCCCTAAAATATCCGAGAATTATTACTTGTACATTGACTAAAATCATCCAGTTAACAACTGCTATGAACAGCTGTTGAACACCTGGTCATTGGCTGCTTTGATCTAAAATGTCAGCGATGCTTGTGTATTTAACATCAAAGACGCCGACGTCAACTTGAAACGGTGCGCACTGCTCGAAAATCGATTGACGCTATTGTACAAAAGAATTTCAAATCGTCAACTAACAGGGATGATTTCATTTCTAAATCAGCTGATAGTTTGTTGACATCGTATCTGTGATAATTATAGCTTATCTCTGATTGTGTTTGTATCTGCAGTACCGGCACTTCGCCGAATTAGCAGTTTGCAACTAATTTATTGCACCCTTATAAGCGTCAGCCATCACATTTTTTGACAATGTTGATTATACAACAATAGGATGTTTATTTAGTAACTATGGAGTTAACTGCTTGACAAAGGTAAGCAGAAATTACAAAGGAAGAAACGTCTGGCATGTGTTTACGTATTCTGGGCTTACAATTACGGACAGGTCAATTAATGTACATGTCTCTAAATTTTCGGACGATCTTTTTTCAAATGGAAATTCTCGTCTCTAAATATTCGTTCAGCCAGAAAAATAATTATTTTTTTCCTTCCGAAGACTTAGATAAAATACGGTATAAACAGGGGAAAAAAGGCTTAACACAGTGTATAAGCCGTGGCTATTTTACGGACCCGTCGCCATACTAACCGACTGCAGGAATTGGCATGTTTTCATCAAATTATAGAGGTAATTGATATATATAGAGGACAATTTAAGAGGTATCTCTTTCCAAAATAATTGTGGTGACCCAAAGGGCAGGTGTCCTAAAAAGGACAGAAGGACAGCACATGAAACAGACAGGGTTACAACTCTTGGTCTTCAAATCCCTCGAACTCATCATCATCGGTGTCACTGTCCAAAAATTGTCACAGCTGCTTGTCAGTCGGGGTTGGAACATCCAGGTCGGCGTAGTATGTATCATTATCTGTGTCGTCACAATCCTCCTAAACTGCATCATCTTCTGTGATGTTGAGGTTGTTGCTGATGCAACATTTTCAGAAAGCTTGTACGATGATGGCAGGGTCCAGCTTTGCCATGCATCTACTATCCACTGGCAAATTCTTGTCAAGTTTGGGCTTTCTCAATTTTCCTCTGGAAGTATAGGTGTGTGTACTGTTAGCATACAACTTCATCCATTTCGCCTGCAGAAGACTTTTCATCAGCTTGTTAATGGAGGCGTCCAGTGGCTGTAAGATTGATGTCATTACTCCTGGGATGATTGCCAGTGTTGTCTGGTAGTCCCTACGCATCAATTCTCGGACTTCCTGGGTCTTGTGCGCACGAAAAGAATCAAGGACGAGGAATGCCTTCTTGCTCAAGGAGCCTAGTCTCCTTCCTGAGACGGTCTTCATCCAGTCGATGACCAGATCATCCAGCCTTTCTCCTGCACCCGAACCTGTATACCCCCTGGGGCCTTTTCAGCATTGGCATTGTCTTCTCTTGAAAAACATACAGTTGAAGTTTCCCCCCTTTGGCCGTGCAGGCTAACATGACTGTGAATAGGTTCTTCTCATTTCCAGTTGTTGTGATGCTGACTGACCTCACTCCTGTCTGGTGTACAGTTGTCTCATTTGGTAGGTCGAAAGTTACAGCGTTTGGTCTGCGTTGTCTATTTGCCACAATTGTGAAGACGATGCTGTTTAATGATGAATTTCTGGAAGTCCAGAACCTTGTCTTCATAGTCTTCCGGCAGTTTCTGGGCGATGTGTGTCTGACGTCAGATGGATAGGTGGTTTCTCTGTTTCTCCATTCTTGGCCAAGCAAGAGCTCCAATTTCTTGGCTGTGACGCTCCGTAATGAACTTGAGCAGGGCCGTCTCAACTGTGGAGTAGAGGGAGTGTCTTCCTCTATTGGCCTTTTTCATCTTCTTCTGACACTGAAGGGTTGCCTTGTCAGCTCTTCATCGCCAAAAACTTGACTCATCTACACCATACTCTTAACCAGCTGCCCGGTCAGTGTAGTTAGAACTAGTGATGAGAATCAGACGTCTGAAGTAGAATCGATTGATCGGTCTGATTCTGATACCTGTCCGATCTGATTAATCGGAAAGAATCGGAATCAGACGTCTTCACTGTACAGTAGTGTACATTTTGTACCAAAAGCATACCTGTCTCAATACTTTCATATTATTATAGGACTACTTTTATTATTTTAGTTTAGAAGATTAATGACACAAAGAGCTTCAAACTATTTTTTTTCAATTTCGAAGATGTGAACATTATTATTATTTAGCTCATAAAAAATAAAATCCAAAAATTATTCACAATTCTAAAATGTGCGTGGGGTACCTTTGTTGCTGTAATAAGTCTTGAAGCATATTCTACAGGTAGCTTTGGATGTGTCGAGGTTTTCCATAACTGGCACCAAACCTTGACACTCTGGTTTCATATAAAAACCAAAATATCGCCAAGCCTCTGATGTTGTATTACCAGGACATTTAGAAAGTTGATTATTATTTCAATCACGGACAGTCTTAGAATGTGCAGTTATATTTATAAGAAGTAACACAAAGACGATTTAAGCGCAAAAAGATATACACTGGACTGTATCGGTGTCGGAGACATCGGTCAATTGTCTTCAAATTGGGTTTTACTTATTAAGAGAATTAGCGACTAGAACCCATCTCTGAAGTCAGAATCGATGTCGCCAACTTTGAAACTTCAGTGACAATTACTCGATTATCGGCGACAATCGGAACATCACTAGTTGAACATCACTAGTTAACCAAAGAACATTGGTTAAGTGTATTTTATTTCATAAAATTAACATCATTTCCTAAGAAATATTCAGTAGATATGGATACAACATTATTAAGGATGCATCTTTTGTTACCAGATCTTTGTATAATTATTACTTTTGCATTTGAAGATCTATGTATTATTGAGAGAATAGACGTCTAATTTACGAACTGTGATCTTATTGTTGATTGCAGTAGTAGAGTACTCGAATATGATGATTTAAACATTTTATATACACCAATTACCCTTTATAATTGTTTTATAAAATAAGAACATTATTATATTGACATATTAATGATAATATTATGCAGCCAAAATCATCTCTTCCGCGGCCCCAATGTTCCAATCGCCCCTACGCACCTGTTGACAGAAAATTTGGTGTGTTATTACCATTTTTAATCCATTCAGATTTATTATGTCTCCCACCACGTAGTGGTGTGGGAGACATTTTGATTTGCTCCTGTCTGTCCGTCTGTCTGTCCGTCTGTCCGTCTGTCTGTCACACTTGTCCGCTCTCTAAGTCAAACAGTTTTCATCGGATCATCACCAAACTTCATCAAAATGTTAGTGGCCATAATATCTCGATCAAGTTCGATAACCAGCCATATTGCCCAAGGAATCTCAGAATTATGGCCCTTGAATTATCAAAAATAAGTTGTTTGAGGCTTGTCCACTCTTTAATTTGAACAGTTATCATCTGATCTTCACCATACTTTATGAAAATGTTTGTGGCCATAATATCTCGGCCAAGTTCGATAACCAGCCGTATTGCCCCAGTCATGTCGGATTTATGGCCCTTGAATTATCCAAAATTGGCTGTTTAAGCCTTGTCTGCTATGTAACTGAAATATTCATCAACTGATTTTCAATAAACATTATGATAATGTGTGTGGCCTTAATATCTTGGCCAAGTTCGAAAACCAGCCACTTTGCACCAGGCATATCAGATTTATGGCCCTTTGATTTATCCGAAATTAGCCTTTTAAACATGTCACTAACCTGGTTCATCTCTCAAAGTCAGATAGTTTTCATTGTATCTTCACCAAAGTTTATCAAAATGTTGATGGCTATAATATCTTAACCAGGCTATAAAGTCATCGATATTGCTTGAGGCACTTCAGGATTATGGCCCTTGAATTGTTTAAAAAAAAAAATCTTCACTTGCTGTCGCTTATAGCCATGAATAAATTACCAATTCACCAAAGATGTTGCAATTTATTCATGGGTAAATATCTCGGACAATTTGGAACTCCGCTGAAGTTTTGTTCAGAAATGTCCAGGAACGCTCAGCTGTTGCTTCAAAATTCAGAAACAGCAGCAAACATTGTTGTTGGTGATTTCAATGTAAACATTGTTTGTGACAAAAATAATCTCCTCCATAAAGAAATGGCTGCTTTGAATTATAAACAACTTATAACACAGCCTACTACAGCTGGCAGGACCATTATTGACCATATCTATGTGAACAATGTAGAATGTGTATCCAGTGGAGTAATACCAACATACTATAGCTATCATGACATTACATACATTGCATTATGAGAAAGTACTGTGCTAAGCAGCTATAAAGGTAT
Source organism: Corbicula japonica (assembly GCA_038501625.1). NCBI lineage: Eukaryota > Metazoa > Mollusca > Bivalvia > Venerida > Cyrenidae > Corbicula > Corbicula japonica. The sequence continues at coordinate 5,385,318 of JAZAYU010000032.1, forward strand.
TTCTTACACTGTTTAAGTTTTCATTTTACAATATCTGTTCCATACTCATGATTTGGTTCTTCTCTCATTTTCTGCTATTTTTATTATATGATGTTCACCAAATGCTATAATTATCTGTGTAATAAAAAAACAGCCGCTTTGACCCCGGCACATAAGACTTATGGCCCATTTATTTATTTACAATTGGCCTTGATAGCCTTGTACACTCACTCTCATGGTCTTTTTTCAGTGCATCTTCACTGATATATCAAAATGTTAATGACAACAAGTTTGACAACCAGCCATATTGACCCTGGCACTTCAGGATTATGGCCCATCAGAAATTGAAACTTATGTTTTTCCTGATCCTCCAAAAATTTGTGACATTGTTTATGACTAATATTGCACAGAACTTCCGTATGCCCTTTTAATAAATTGCCATCTTTATATTCACTTCACCAGTTTTATCCTGTGCATCATCAAAGATGATGCCTTTGTGGGAGACATGTGCTTTTCCCAAAAACAGTTCTAGTTTCCCTTACTATGACAATTTCGATCAGCAATGTTGATTGGATATTCTAAAGAACCCCAACCAATAAAGTTCAAGATCACAGTAGTGTAGCGGCACTATAGACTCTAGCACAGCAAAGTAAGGTCTGGTCCAGTTCGTATGGTACCGATGAAAAGTTAAAAACTTACATGGCAATTTTTACAGTTGTAAACAAAATTTAGATTGACACGATTTTAACAGTATATTTACACCAGTGAAGTTTCTGTGCTGCAAAAGGATTATTTACATATTTAAAATGTCTTTTCAAGCGTTTTTGTCTATGGGGAAATCCAATTTTGGTGGGAAAATTTTCGTGTTGGAAAGGGGAAAACGTAACCTATTTTGCCTCCGGATGACGCCATATTTCAGTGTCTGTTATATAAGGAAAAACAAGAGCTGTCACTTGAAATTGACATATGCCCCCAAAATGCAGCTTTGAAATCAAATTGGTATACATATGTAATAAAAAGTATGCCTGTGGAAGAGATGAAGCATACTGCATGCATTTAATGTGAAAGATGAAAAGGATCATTTGTTTAAAGTCTGTAGTAAATATCTCTTGTAATGAACAAGTTATAGTTAAATATTACAATTTTTGTAGAAAACTCCAAGATTAAATTGGAGATTATCCTGGAAATATGATTATTAGAGTTATGGACCTTACCGCATACGATGCGGGTAATGAAATGGAAATATGTGAGTGATGATAAGGAACATATATTTGAAGTTTGAAGTCAATCCCTCACTAAATATAGAAGTTAAGCAAATCAAAGGAGTAAGGGCCCATAATTCTACTAAAAGTAATCAATGCAGAAAATCCTGAATATATGCACAACTAGACAAACATTCCTGTGAAATTTCAATAAAATCCTCTAAAGGGTTTTAGAGCTGGAGTGTGGACAATGTTTTTATAAAGAAGTTATAGTACAAATGATAAAGGGCCCACAACTTGGCCAAAAATCATTCAAGTGGGAACTCCTGACGTTATGCACAACTAGACTTGATGACAAGAATTACTGTGAAATTTAAATGAAATCCGCCAAGAGGTTCTGGAGATTAAGTGTGGACAAGATTTTTATATAGAAGTTATTGTAGAAAATTACTAAGGGCCCATAACTCTGGGAAAAATAATCTAAACGGAAACTCCTGATAAAATGCACAAATAGGCTTGGTGACAAACACTCACGTGAAGTTTCAATGAAATCCCCCCAAAGGTTTTGAACATGAAGCATGGAGAAGATTTTAAAACAGAAGTTAGGGGTAGGTTAAGGTAAAAAATGACAAAGGGCCCATAACTGGGCCAAAAATAACTTGAGTGGAAATTCTAAGACAATTATCACACATGGCTTGTTTTCCTTCTTTAGCAGGGACTGTTTACAGGTGCCTTCCCATCAGAAAATTTCTTTGAAATCATGAAGTTTTCCCACAAAAGAAACTTTACACCTGGTTTTTTCATTCCCCTTTAGAGAAAACAACTTTTTTTCCCCGAACTATAGGGCATGGGCCTCTTCCCCTGGCAGTGAAAAATAGCCGTCACAACAAGAGCCAGTCTGAAATGACTGCACGCTCGACTATTCAAATAGTCGGATATAAAGCACATTTTAAACTGGGCTTCATTTCAACTGGGGAGTGAGTCAGGAGTTTATTAAACCACACACACACACACATGAACAACAGTTTCTTGATCCAAGTTATAGTTTAGTCAATTTACCGACAAAATAGGCAAAACCTGGAAAAAAATTAGGTCACAAATTAAACCTAACAAGGCAGTCGGAACGACAGCAATATCACCTGCCGCATGCAGGAATGTTGGGAAGGTTATGGATGCTTTATTGCAAATTAACAAATATATCTCCTGCAGTTTGGAAGTTATGGAGCAAATATGAAAGACATGGTTAAATATGAACCTTCAAAGACAACTAGTGACCGTGACCTTCAGCAAGCCAGGTTGGAACATGGGTTCTGCACATCATCTTGATGGAATGAACATTTGACTAAAGTTTGATAAAATTCATTGCAGGGGTTCAGAAGATATGAACCGGACACAAAATACATAGTTCAAATCTTCAATGACCTTGACCTTGAGCCAGCCAGGTTGGAACATGGGTTCTGCACATCATCTTGATGGGCTGAACATTTGATAAAAGTTTCATGATATTCAATCTAAGGGTTCAAAAGATATGAACCAGACACAAAATACATAGTTCAAATCTTCAAACATCACTGCTGACCTTGGCCTTGAGCTGGCAAGGTGGGAGCATGGGTTCTGCACATCGTCTTCATGGGCTGAGCATTTTACTTAAGTTTCATGAAATTCCTTCTAGGGGTTCAGAAGATATGAACCGGACATGAAGTACATGGTTCAAATCTTCAAACACCACTGGTGACCTTGACCTTGAGCGGGCCATGTTGGAACGTGGGTTCTGCACATTTTCTGCATAGGCTGAGCATTTGACTAAAGTTTCATGAAATTCCTTCTAGGGGTTCAGAAGATATGAACCCGACACAAAATACATGGTTCACATCTTCGAACACCACTGGTGACCTTGACCTTGAGCCGGCCAGGTTGGAAATTCCTTCTAGGGGCTGAAAAGTTATGGACTGGACACGAAATGTGCTCGCACGGATGAACCGGACATGAAATACATGGTTCATCTTCAAACACCAAGGGTGACCTTGACCTTGAGCCGGCCAGGTTGGAACATGTCGTCTTGATGGGGAGAACATTTGACTAAAGTTTCATGAAATTCCTTCTAGGGGCTGAAAAGTTATGGACCGGACACGAAATGTGCGCCCAAAGAAGGACGGACCTACGGACGGATGGACGAAGACCATTCCTAAATCCCCCAGCTGCTATGCGCTGGAGAATAAAAATTCATTATCTACAACTATTGAAGTGTTCACCAAAGTTCCATTGGTGGAAAATGTCTATTTTCAAGGTCACCATAACTCACCCTATATTATTCCCCCGCCATGAAATGGCAGAAGGGCATACAGTGTTCACCCTCTCCATCAGTGTGTTAGTGTGTGTGTGTGTATGTTTGAAAATTGCAAAACAGTGTCTGCTCTGTAACTTTGTTATTTCTTATTGGATTATAAAATAACTTGGTATAAATGTTTACCATATCAAGACAGTGTGTCGTGTACAATACCCATGCTTGTAGGCCCAAGGTCTAGGTCACTGTTACTAAAAATAGAATTTTCTTGTCCGGGCCGTACCTTCGTTATGAATCGAGTAGGGTTTCATAATTGGACAAAAATCATAATCGATCATCGGAAATAATCGAATAACCCTTTTTGATCAATCATCGATTATGTAATCGAAACATTTACAATAACAATGTACATGCTTTAATAAAGAAGAATTTTATTTATAGGAATTCTTTATTAATATTCTAGTAACAAAAATTAACAGTAATTTGTTATTATAATTATAATTATATTAAGAATCTTCTTACTAATGCATGCAAAACACACAAATTCTTTAGAGGGGAATTTGTTTTATAAATAGGAAAAAAATTATTTGGGGACGGGAATGGGGTCAAAATTCGGTCCCTACCATCGTGAAATGAGGACCCTGTATAGAACTACTGTATTATCACAAAAGGATATCGGTGTATTTTCTGGTATGAATTAGCATTTACAGGAACCACACTTCTAGCCCACAGGCTGCATGTATTGCAATTTGTAACCATATCTGATATGAGCATAGGGTATAGGCTGCAGGTACAGGAGTCTTTTTCTTGAAACACTTACTGAGAGAACATATTCCAAAGCTTAAAATAACACTGATCTATGTCATATATCAAACACTGTTTTAGTTCTGATACAGTGATCTCCCTTGTGAGCTGCTTAAAGAACAGCAAACCAATGATCGATTATTAAACTTTGTAATCGATTATCGAAAATCGATCCAAAAAACGATCGATTTTCGATTATAATAGATCATCGTTTAATCCCTAGAATAGAGCCATTTCAAAATAACTTGTTACCATGACAAGGCGGTATGCTGCTTACAATACCCATGCCTATAGGTCCAAGGTTAAGGTCACTGTTGCTAAAAATAGAATTGTCTTGTTTAGGCTTTTTATACGCCCGTTTGAAAAACGGGACGTATTATGGGAACACCTGCGGCAGGCTGGCAGGCGGCGGCTTCCACAGGGTTTCCGCTCTCTTAAGTCAAAGAGTTTTCATCCGATCTTTATCAAACTTGGTGAATATGTTGGTGGGCATAATATCTCGACCAAGTTCTATAACCAGCCAAATCCCCCCAGGCACTCCTGAATTATGGCCCTTGAATTGTCCAAAATTACTGTTTCCGCTCTCTCACTCTCTTACACTATCGGCTCATTACATTCACCTCTGTTATAGGCTGGGACTACTTTCAACTACTTTTACTTTAACTCAAAAAAATAGTTCACCAATTACATTTAAATTTGATTGGGATTCTTTGGTTTGATTGAAAGGTAGTGAAGATATCTGTCATTTGTTTAAGGGCCTTCCACACTCCTCCCAATTCTATTCATCGATAAAAAGAAAATTATCAAAATCTCAATAACGGCAAAATGCTGTTAAATGAAACTTTGCACAAGTGTATGTTATTAATGTATCTTTATTTTACAGATGGTAAGACATATTAGAAAAGTAAAGAAAAATAGCAGGATCTAAAAATTCCCTCAACTTCTATTTACATAAATTCACAAAAACTAAAGAACACAAAACATCATTTTAAATGCCCAAATAAGTAATATGATACTGACAACAATTTATTGTGTCCTCATGATTTACTTATGTAAACTTTACGAGATATTAGTAAAAGTGTGTTTGACCTTCAATTTCCTGGTCGCGTAAACGGATGACAATCACTGATTTCTCTATTAATAGTTGAACGTTTTTTACAAAGTACACAACATTTTCTTGTCAGTATCATTGCGCTCACGAGGAAATTTAAAGTTATGTTCTGCATCGCCTAGTTTTTGTGAATTTATGTAAATAGAATTCAAGGAATTTTTAGGTCTAGCTTTGTTTCTTTACTTTTCTAAGTTGTCTTTCTGTATGCAAAATAAAGATACATTAGTAACCTTCATTTGTGCAAAGTTTCATTGAATGGCATTTTGTCATTACTGAGATTTTATGATTTTTATTTTATCGATGAAAAGAATTGGGAGGAGTGTGGCGATGCCTTAACCACCAGGTTTCATATTCATAATAATGGCTTTATAAAATAAGGCTGTCGAGTTATGTCAAAAATCTTGACACTGAGCCTTTTGCAGAGATGTAAAGTGAGTGTAAGGAACGACAACTCTGCGAAGGAGATTGCCGCTCTCTAAGTCAAAGAGTTTTCATCCGGTCTTTATCTAACTTGGTGAATATGTTGGTGGGCATAATATCTTGACCAAGTTCTATAACCAGCCAAATCCCCCCAGGCACTCCTGAATTATGGCCCTTGAATTGTCCAAAATTACTGTTTCCGCTCTCTAAGTCAAAGAGTTTTTGTCCTGTCTTTATCAAACTTGGTGAATATGTTGGTGGGCATAATATCTCGACCAAGTTCTATAACCAGCCAAATCCCCCCAGGCACTCCTGAATTATGGCCCTTGAATTGTCCAAAATTACTGTTTCCGCTCTCTAAGTCAAAGAGTTTTCATCCAGTCTTTATCAAACTTGGTGAATATGTTGGTGGCATAATATCTCGACCAAGTTCTATAACCAGCCAAATCCCCCCAGGCACTCCTGAATTATGGCCCTTGAATTGTCCAAAATTACTGTTTCCGCTCTCGAAGTCAAAGAGTTTTCATTCGGTCTTTATCAAACTTGGTGAATATGTTGGTGGGCATAATATCTCGACCAAGTTCTATAACCTGCCAAATCCCCCCAGACACTCCTGAATTATGGCCCTTGAATTGTCCAAAAACTCAATTAGCGGTATCTGCTCTCCAAGTCGAAAAATTTTCATTGGATCATTACGCTACTTTGATGATCAGCATTTTGACGGGCGTATTTTGTGTCAGTTTGGCACTCTTGTTACTTGTTGGATTATAAAATAACTTGGTATAAATGTTTACCATATCAAGACAGTGTGTCGTGTACAATACCAATGCCTATAGGTCCAAGGTCAAGGTCACTGTTACTAAAAATATAATTTTCTTGTCCGGGCTTTAACTTTGTTATGAATGGATGGATTTTAAAATAACTTGGCATAAATGTTCACCGTGACAGGCCAGTGTGTAGCGTATAAAACCCATGCCTGTTATTTTCTTTTTTATCGATGAACATGCAATGATGACTGTAGACGAGCCTTTAAACAAATTTAATATTTCAATGACTTTTATGACCTTAATGTTGATGGGATCACATGAAAAGTATTTCTATACCAAGCAAATTGTTTTCCTTAACCCTTTCCTCCCTAGATACACCTGTATTGTGTTGGCGAACAGTGTAGATCCAGATCAGCAGACACATCCATGCCGTCTGATCAGGATCTGCACTGTTCGCTTTTGGATTTGTTATGCTACTTCTGACAAAAAATGCGATCAGTGCAGATCCTGATCAGATGGCACAGATGTGCCAGCTGATCTGGATCTACACTGGTCGCATATGTGTAAAAATGCCTATATATGGAGGAAAGGGTTAAGAGATTCTCTGGCAGATCAGACTTCCTATTTTGTGAATGTAATTTTTTTCAAGAAAGCAGTAAGTAATTTCATCTTAAAAATATCTAGAGGGATCCCCCTAAACTTCATTGGAACATATAAAAAGTATTTCTGTACTTAGCAAAATTTTCCCCCCAAAAAGTAACGTCTTTGAATGAGATACTTTTGTTTACTGCTTGGATATTTATTTCATTATTTCAGCATTAAATTATTATGTAATAGTTTAAAACCTACACCTTACTCCTTTGGCACAAGGTGAAAAGTATATTTATACTTAGCAAATTTTTTTCCAAAAAAGAAAGGTCTCTGCCTCGGTTCAGAGACTTTTTTTTTTTTTCCGAGAATGTGATCCTTTAATTATTGTGTTTAATATTGATTTCATTATTTCAGCATTAAATAATTTTCTTATAGTTAATACCTACACCTAACTCCTTTGGTATAAGGTGAAAAGTATATTTATACTTAGCAAAATTTTTCCCCCCAAAAAAGAAAGGTCTCTGCCGCCGTTCAGAGACTTTTTTTTTTTTTCGTGAATGTGATTTACATTTATTGTTTCTTTTCATATCTTGTTTATTTTCTTTGTTTTAATATAATACCTTGTTGTTTCAGTATGGGAGGAGGGCTTTTTAAGATTCTTTTTTCCTTACCATCATATCTTTTGGTTTTAACTTTAAATAGTCATGGCAAGGCAGTTGGATAGCTCAGCTGGTAGAGCAACTCAGAACTGTGCTTTTATGTTCATGAGGAGGTCCCAGGTTCGAACCCTGGTCCTACAGCCTCAGCCATGACAAGCAAAATTGATTCCAAAAGCTCAGATGGTCAGGGAAAAGTGGAATCTGAAAATAATAAAAGCTGGAAAAAAGCAAACACATTTTTAAAATTTTAATGATGAAAATGGAAATTAAATACATTTTATTTCATATGGTTACATAAAAAGACTGCCTAGCGTGATGTAAAATACCAGTTTTGCTGCACTATTTCTTTTTCATAATTGATTTTTATTATCAATGAATTTTGTGAAATCTGTATCTAGCAATTTTGAATATCTAGTCCTGTCCGCAGATGTTATTGCATTTTAATCAATAAAAACAAAATTATCAAAATCTCTCTAATGGCAAAATGCAGTTCAATAAAAGCTTGCAGAAATAAATTTTATTAATCCTTTATTCCACAACAACTACACCTTTATTGCATGGGCAATCAGTGTAGATCCAGATCTGCTTGCACAATCATGCTGTCTGATCAGGATCTACAATGTTCACTTTTAGATTCATTACGTTATTTCTGACCATGATGTGACAAGTGTAGATCCTGATCTGACACCATGAATGTGCCATTGGTCTTGGATCTACACTAATCACACATGCTTAAACAGTGTATATATGGACTATCTTTATTTAACATTTGTTAAGAAATGTTAAAAGAGTAAAGAAAAATAGCTAGCTGTAAACACTCCCTAAAGTTCTATTTACATCTAAATGCAAAATCTAAACAATGAAGAACAAAGTTTTAAATGCCAACCTGAGTAATATGAAATGGCCAACAATGTCTTGTGTCTCTTTCTCAAACAAATGTATACAATATGAAATATTTGTAAAACTGTGTTTGACCGGAGTTTCCTGGTTGCATAAATATTTCTATCTTTCGAATTGAAAGTTCTTCAAAATGACACAAGATCTTCTTATCACTATCATATTACTTATGTGGACATTTAAAAACTTGTTTTGTGTTGTTTAGTTTTTATGTTTGGATGTAAATAGAATTTGAGGGAATACTTACTTCTAGCTTTCTTGCTTCAATGTTCTAACAATTCTTAACATATGTAAAAAAGCTTCATTTGTGCAAAGTTTCATTGAACTGCATTTTGCGAGATTTTAACAATTTTCTTTTTATTGTAAAAAAAGTCCTATGAAAGCGGTGGATGGCCCTTGCTCCATTGGAAATACCCATGACTAGTTCTATTATGTAACCATCCATTCACCACTAGGATGTACAGTAACATACAATCAGCAATTACTATCCGATGATGGAAATGTTAGTGCAGCAAACCATAATGACAATAACTCAAAATATTCCCTTAATTCTAAGTTAAGCTTAGAATTAAGCAACACAAATATTTTTAAAACTAAAGCCCAAAATTGGCAATATCCAATCACCTGACTTTCAGAGTTATTTTTCATGTACTTATTTAACGCTGTTTTCCTTAAAAAGATGTGACTTGCTCTACTCTCTGAATCATTAAATCAAATAAACACTTAATTTTGAACATTTCCTCTCTATACAAGTTTTTTTTAGAAAATGTTCAAGTTGAATGATTTTTAACTTGTTTGTTACCTCAGTGTCAAGTGTGTGTGTGTTTTCTGTGTTGATTGTGTGCCAGTGTTGATGCCTATAAACTTGTGTGCCCTTGTATTCTTCAATCTGTATCAGTATGTGTTTGTTGTATGTCATTTTTGTGTCAGTATGTGTCTGTGGTGTTTCAGTATGTGTTTGTTGTCTGTGTCCCAGTATGTCTGTTGTCTGCTATCAGCATGTGCCATCTGTGTGTCAGTATTTGTCTGTCCTATGTGTGTCAGTATGTGTCGGTTGTCTGTGTGTCAGTATGTGTCTGTTGTCTATTGTCTGTCAGTATGCGTCTGTTGTCTGTTTGTCACTATTTGTCTGTTGTCTGTCAGTATGCATCTGTTGTCTGTGTGTCAGTATGTGTCTGTTGTCTGTGTTAGTATGTGTCTGTGTGTCAGTATGTGTCGGTCTTCTGTGTGTCTGTATGCATCTGTTGTCTGTGTGTCAGTATGCATCTGTTGTCTGTGTGTCAGTATGTGTCTTGTCTGTGTGTCAGTATGCATCTGTTGTCTGTGTGTCAGTATGTGTCTGTTGTCTGTGTGTCAGTATATCTGTTGTCTGTGTGTCAGTATGTGTCTATTGTCTGTGTGTCAGTATACGTCTGTTGTCTGTGTGTCAGTATGCATCTGTTATCTGTGTGTCAGTATGTGTCTGTTGTCTGTGTGTCAGTATGTGTCTGTTGTCTGTGTGTCACTATGTCTGTTGTCTGTGTGTCAGTATACATCTGTTGTCTGTGTGTCAGTATGTGTCTGTTGTCTGTGTGTCAGTATGTGTCTGTTGTCTGTGTGTCAGTATGTGTCTGTTGTCTGTCTGTGTCAGTATGTGTTTGTTGTCATCCCAGTGTCAGTAGGCATCTTGTCAACTGTGCGTATGTTTTTCTTGTCAATCGAGTGTTAGTACCTTTATGCTTTGTTGCCTGTGTTTGTTTATCAGTTTCTTGCCCAAGGTCAAGGTGAAATTGTTGTCTTTATCCCGGACTGAGTGTGTGTTTTCTGATTTTGATTTGATTGAATCTTGTGAAAAGAAAATATATTCATACAAATGAAGTATGATGATGGGTGAAACTTATTGAAAAACTGATAAGACACAGACCAAATCTCAATCACAATAGCTCACCTGAGCCTCTGGCTCAAGTTAGCTAAAAAAAAAAGTAGCAATTTATACATTATTGAAATGGCATTAACACAAACTTTAAACATGGCAATAAATTAGAGCAATACAACCCTACAATATTCCCAGCAATCAGTTTAACTGGCGATGAATTAAACTGCAAAATACGACCCTACAATATTCCCAATAATCAGTTTAACTGGCGATGAATTTAACTGCAAAAACACATACAATATACTCCAGAATCCCTTAAATTGGCAATCAACACATACAATAAACTCAGCAATCAATTAAACTGGCAATCAACACATACAATAAACTCAGAAATCAATTAAACTAACAATAAATAAAAATGTACTCTGCAATCAAACTGGTATTAAAGACATACAATATAAACAATAATTTACCTGGCAATAAACACATAATTGTTACAATAAATTAGAACAGCGATTAAACCAATACAATATACTTAATGATTGAAATAGCAATAAACACATAGAATATTCACAGCAATCAATTAAACCGTTTAATATATTGGGCAATCAATTAAAATGGCAATCAACACATACACTATTTTCCATCATCAAACTGGCAATAACTCATAATTTTACAATAAATTAGAACAGCAATTAAACCATACAATATACTCAGCAATAAATTAAACACATACAATGTACGTAATCATTAAACTAGCAATAAACACATACAATATACACAGCAATCAATTAGAGGAGCAATTTAACTATATAATATACTCAGCAATCAATTACACTGGCAATCAACACATACAATATTTTCAATCATTAAACTAGCAATAAACACATAGAATATACTCAGCAATCAATTAGAATGGCAATTAAACCATACAATACACACAGCAATCAATTAAAATGGTCAATATTCACATGCAATGATTACATTCAGCAATTAAATAAACTTGCAAAGACTGGACATTGTATAATATGTTTTTTTAACAATGATTTAACTTGCAACATCCAAACACAATATACATGGCAATCTATTAAGAATGTCAATATACACATCTCATGTCATAAATGTCACTAAAATTGGTTTAAACTTCTCCAGAGTTGCCAACAGTTGTAAGAATGTTATGGCACAAAATCACTCTAAACTATGAATGTCACATGTCTTATGATAAGTCATAAAAATTGGCTGAATTTCCCCAGAGTTGCCAACAGTTACAGGAACGAAGGTGTCTGCCACCGAATCACTCAAAAGAATGAATGTCATGTTTCTTTTATGTCAAAAATTGGTTTTAATGTCTTCTGACTTGCCAAAAGTGGAATAATGATTACTGCTACAGAATCATAGGATTATTGAAAATATGAATGTCATGTCATGAAAGTAACTGAATGGTCTCAACTTCTGCAGCGTAGCCATCAAATGGAAGGAGGATGATTTCGATGAACCAGAACCTTGCTGCCAGTCAACTGAAAAAGGGAAAGTATACTAATAATTTAGCAACCATAATGATTATTTCAGAATACTACAACTTTATGTATCTTGGACAGGTTAATTCTGACAAATTTGTTTACTGGGCTAAGTGTGCCATGCCAAATATTTCGCACAAATTCCAATAGAAAGAAAATGTATCAAGGGGATATAAAACTAGTTTTAGCATTGAAGGTACTTTTACAGGAAGGCATGATTTTGTATAACTAATATCTTCACTTCAAAATTAAAAGAGGTCAATGCCAGGATGATTCAAGCAAAATATGGATAAAATCTATATACAGGGGTTTTAGAAGAGTTTTAAATTGAATTATTGAAGGTACTGTTGAAAGACAGATGCCAGATGGATGCCAAATACAAACATGAAAGCAGAGTAAACTGACCAATGTAAAAACTATAAATTATCACATTATCTGTTTGGACTATCTTGATTAGAAACCAAAACGAGGGTTCTCTTTGTTAAGTGCTTCTAAACATTTGAAAAACAAAATTGCTCAAATATCTTGTACAACATTTTAGAATGATGTCTCTTTAGTACAGAGATGAAATACTGGTATCTTTAATTTAAATGTAGCAATTCTATAATTGGTTATATTGAGATTTTATTGTAGTAAACATACCGTTGTTACTCCTGTCTGAGCAGGTCTTAAAGTCACAACTCTGTTTTCTATCTGCGGTTCAATGTATCACCCAACTGCCCCTGTAAACATAAGTAAGTTCTGTTTATTACAACATCGAAGTGAAAACAAAAGCAGTGAGAAGGAAAAATTAAGTCCATGGATATATGAATCTTGATGAAAAATCTATGAGAAATTTAATGATGATCAATGAAAGTTGGCTTTGTAGGAAATATAAATGTAAAGGGAAGTAACTACTACAAGGAGTTTGCAAAACTCTTATGCAGTGAGCTCCCTTTGACACAACATTAACCAGTGTAAGAAAATGAGGATAACTAGATAATGAAAAATCAAGATAATTATTCTGAATTTATATGGCTGTGAACAATTTTGTTTTACAAAGATTTCAAAGAACATGAGTTATCATTAGAATAAAACATAACTTTGGTGTTCCATGGAATACGTGTCACCTGCTTGCAAAAAGTTGAAATGTGGACTTATGTTTTATCATAAAACGATGTAATTCAAGTTGACTGGAAATACTACAAAATTACTGAATAAATTATAAATGATCAGGTATTATTTTTATCGTATATATTTCAGTATAACAAAATTAAGTTTCAGGTTAAAATCATTTCAAAGGAGCACAACTCAAAACAGATATAAAAATTAAAACACATAAAATATATCAAGTATTGTGCCAAAAGAAGAAATACTTTCCAAGTTAAAAGCAATCTTCATGTAAAAGTTATATGAAAGGGGCAAAACCATAAAAGTTAATCAGGAGTTAACATTCTATACTGAGTGCCAATGAAAACGCAATACTTTACTTTTTGGAATATTTTCGATGTGTGGAAAAGTTTAATAAATTCGCAAAAATAGATGTGTTTTAAAATGAATAATAGATGAAAAGGGATCTTTGAAAGCCACCAAACACAACAAATATGAAAATATTGCATGCTCGGTTTGATTGAGCCTGTTCATGGGCATTAATGGTAATGCATATTACTGCCCACGCTGCCTAGCCACGGGTTGAGCGCAACTCCTTATTTACACCAATAAACAGTACAATTTTGATCCATCCTAAACGATGGAATGCATATGGCGGTGAACATGGAACATTCAATGCGGTATTTTCAGATTAATACCATTCACTGTTAAGCGGCGTATGGTCCCCAGATAAAAGAATGGGTTTGCCCTAAATGAGAAAACAATGGGCCCTAAACAAAATAGAATTTTCACAGGGGATGTCGTTGGGCCAAGCGAGTAATTCTTTATGTCGAACAATGCATTCGACGAGCGATTTAACGTCGAGACATAGCTCCTTGGATCATGTCTAAAACCTCATGTCCCTGGTTGTCTAAAAGTCTTGGCATTTTCACATTTGTATAGAGTTAAACTTAAAAACTGAAGATGGGATTTGTGTAGACATTTGTAAAGGTTTACAAATGGACTTGTTTTGAGTTTATTTAAGCATGTCTACACGCCAAAACGAAACTTTCATGCGTTTGTACTGGGTTACCGTAGGAGAAAAAAAATTTAAAAATCAGTGGACAATAAATGTATCGATTGGTTACTTTTTTATTTTAAAACACCTTTGCCAATTCATTTTACTTTTACACACATCAAAAATATTCCAAAAAATAAAGTGTTGCGTTTTCATTGGCACTCAGTATATGTGTCGCAGAGGCTTTGTTATATGCAGATGACATATTTCAAATATTAGGTAACAAAACAAGTACTTTCAAAGTTATAGGCAACATTTTAGTTTCATATAAGTCATTTGAAAAGGGCATAACTCCAAAATAGTGAAACACAAGTTACCATGTTACCATTCTTGTTGTCACAAATGGATTTGTTCATGCTGATGACATTTTCCAGGTATATAGTGAATATGACAAGAATTTCAAAGTAATGCTAATAGGTAACATTAAGTTTCAAATTAAAGACATTTTAAAAGGGCATAATTAAAAAAATAGTGAAACACAAGTTACCATGTTACCATTCTTGTTGTCACAAATGGATTTGTTCATGCTGATGACATTTTCCAGGTATATAGTGAATATGACAAGAATTTCAAAGTAATGCTAATAGGTAACATTAAGTTTCAAATTAAAGATATTTTAAAAGGGCATAATTAAAAAAAATAATGAAACGGGAGTTATCATTCTTGTTGTCACACATGGATTTGTACAAGCTGATGATACATTCCAATCATTAAGTTAATAGGACAAGAACTTTCAAAGTTATAGGCAAGTTTCATAAAGTCATTTGAAAGAGTCATAACTCTTAAAATTGTGAATTATCACACATGGCTTTGTTCATCCAGTTTAATTCCAGTTATTATGTTAGTAGGACAAGTACTTTCAAAGTAATAGGCAACATTAAATCCCGAGTTGCATCAAGGTATAAGCTACCCAAAGTTTGGCGTCAATAGATCACAGCTAACCCAAGTAACAATGAGAAACCTGAATTTCTATTTTAGCAACAGTGACAACCTTTATCACAGACACCTGAATAGCAATCCTAATAAGTGTCTTGATATAAGGCTTACAAGTTACCCACAAACCAAGTTTGGTGTCAATAGGCCAAAGCCAACTCAAGTCATTGAGCAGAAACTGAATTTCTATTTTTAGCAACAGTGACCTTGAGCTTTATCACAGACACCTGGGTAGCAATCTCAAGCTGCATCTTGATATAAGATACCACCACTAAATTTGGCATCAATATACCAAAGCAAACTCAAGATATTGAGGGGAAACTGAATTTCTATTTTTAACAACAGTGACTGACCTTGATCACAGACACCAGGGTGGCCTTTTGATATCAGCTACTCATATACCAAGTTTGGCATCAATAGGTAAAGCAAACTCAAGTTATTGAGGGTACGCTGAATTTCTATTTTTAGCAACAGTGACCTTGACCTTTATTACAGTCACCTGGGTAGCAATACCAAGCTGCCTGTTGATATAAGCTACCCACAAACCAAGCTAAGCTTCAACAGCTAGGCAATTTGGCATCAACAGATAATATTTGCAAAATACTTAACAAAAATCTATGTCAAAAAGGGGCATAACTTTGGCAAAACACAGTCAGGGTTTATGAAACTTGACCTGATAATTGGTACTGTGATGTCAAACAATTATGTTAAGTTTCAAAGCTATACCTTGAATGGTAACTGAGAAAATGACAACTTCCACAAAAAACTTAACAAAATTTCTAAGGTAAAAAAGGGGCATAACTTTGTCAAAATAAAGTCAGGGATTATGAAACTTGTCCTTATAATAAGTATTGTGATGTCAGACAACTATGTTAAGTTTCAAAGTTTTACCTTGAATGGTAACTGAGAAAATAACAACTATCACAAAAACTTAAAATGTTGACGCCCGCCCGCCCAACGACATACCCAAATCCAATAACCAGGATTTTTCTAAAGAAAACCTGGTTAAAAATAGTGAAACAGGAGTTAGGCGCCGCCAACTGACAATAGGATCCCTATGTGTCTATCTGCTACCCCAGGAGACACAAAATGTAGTAATCCTATAATTGGTTATATTGAGATTTTATGGTAGTAAACATACCGTTGTTCCTTCTGTCTGAGCAAATCTTACGACCAAGAGGTTGTCACAACAGTGATTTCTAGTATACTGTGGCCCACAAGCATCTCCCAACTGCCCCTGTAAACATAACAAATTTCTGGTTATTACAGCATCCAAGTGAAAATAAAAGTGGTCAGAAGAAAAAACTTAGTCCATGGACATCGCTACTCTTAATATGAATACCACTATATCCCAATGTGCCACCAGAGATCTGTGCTAGTCTTAAATTCACTTGGTTACTTCTGACTAAGAAGAAGTATTGTAAATCAAGATCAGACTGAAAATGTGAATATTTATTAAAAATCTATGTGAACATGATTGTTTACTTTGTAGGATACATAACTGTAAGGGGAAGTAACCTCTACAAGGTGTTTGGAAAACTCCAATGCAATGAACTCCCTTTGATACTTAACTGTAAAGGGAAGTAACCGCTACAAGGAGTTTGCAAAACTCCAATGCAGTGATCTCCCTTTGACAATACACTAATCAGTATGTAAGAAAATGAGGATAACTAGATAATGAAAATCAAAATATTTATTTTCAATTTATGTAAATGAGAACAGTTTACTTCACAAAAATTTCGAAGAAAATGAGCAATCATTAGAATGTAAAAAAGAAGACATCTTTTGCCTGAATGTAAAAAAGAAGGCATCTTAGGCCTCTGCCGAAGGCTATACATGGGATGAATTGGAACCTTGAGGTCTTTATTAATTTATCAAACTGGTTTCTTTTCTCTTCTTATTTCTTAAATTTCACCAGTGTAGGCTGATATGGATCTACACTGGTTGCATAATTAAACTCGACCTACGTTTGCATATAAGTCTGTTCTGTTAAGGCATCCCATCAGTTGTCAACATATATAAAGTGGTGACAAATTTAGAGTTCATTTGGACAGTCTCATAAAACTTTGCATCTTGTTGGAAGCAACATGACTTCTGCAAATAAGAAAGAATGAAATAATTGTTCAGTGTAATCGTTAAACATTTACTCCACGGATACACCATATATCCCATGTGACCAGTGCAGTCTGATCAGAATCTACATTGTTTTGGTGTTTGCTTCATTAGGTTATTTCCTTGACCGTTTGACTTCAAATTTCTAAAAAGACACAATTTGAACCGTATGTTTGTCATCTGAAGGGACATGTTTCTCTTAAATAAGGGGTATTTTGGCTATATGCAGAGTTCCTTAAAATATTATCAAAATGGTCTTGAGATTAAGCAGCTAATGGAAACCCTGCCATATTTTATGAAGAAACCATATTTTATGAAGAAAGCATATTTAATGAAGAAACTTAACAGAGTATCAACACTAGGATGGGACTTGGTCCTTCAGAA
Organism: Corbicula japonica; assembly: GCA_038501625.1. Classification (NCBI taxonomy): domain Eukaryota; kingdom Metazoa; phylum Mollusca; class Bivalvia; order Venerida; family Cyrenidae; genus Corbicula; species Corbicula japonica. Next base: position 5,402,979 of record JAZAYU010000032.1, read on the forward strand.
CACTGAACAACTCCAATGCCTTCCATGCTTTGATTTAACCCTTTCCTCCATGGATACACCTTTATTGCATGGGCGAACAGTTTAGATCCAGATCAGCTGGCACATCCGGATCTAAACTGTTTGCTTTTTGATTTGTAAGGTTATTTCTGACCAAAATGCGACCAGTGCAGATCCTGATCAGATGGCATAGATGTGCCAGCTGATCTGGTTCTACACTGGTCACAAATGCGTAAAAATGCATATATATGGAGGAAAGGCTTGGATCAAGGAATTGACTGACCTATACTCAGAAAAAACAACAACTACTATTTCAAAATCAGCAAATGACATCTAACACATGTACAACAACTACCTGCCAGTACACTTTCTAAGTAAGCCTCTGTTCCTTGAAGATGTTCGTCCACACCCGATAATATTGTCTAGTATTTAGAGGGTCAGGATGTTCAATGTTTCATGAAGACTTTCCCTGAATTTTCTTCCAGAAAACATTCCCTGTATCTATGGTGGTTCCCAGTGAAAACTGTTCCATCAACTGGCTGGTGCCCTTCCTGATTCCTGCAGTAAGAGAGTATGATCAGTAAGTGAAGAAACTTTTTTTATTTACATTTGCACAAATTTCTTCTTATGTTCATTCTGCAATGTTTAACTTTGATTTAGAGGTAGATTATTAATAACTATTTTTGATTCCACAGATCTGCAAATTTTACAGAGAAGAACCTGATCAGCATGACAGAGTCAAATCAGGGTCTACACCACTGGCTATTCTGAAAATAGATTTCTGTAAACACCCCTATGCATAATAAATTAACCGTCTCAGACTGACAATAACGTTAGTCTATGAACCCTTTACTTCAAGGGTATGACCTATATCCCACGTGCAACCAGTGTAGATTCAGATCAGCCTGCACATCTGTGAGGGCTGCTCTGGATCCATAATGTTCCCTTCTTGTTTACAAACGCAATGAGTCTTAAAGCAACTTAAGTAGATCCTGATCTGGATCTATCCTGGTTGCACATTGCATGTAGAAACTCAACTTACCTGTGCAAATAAGTGTGACTTCTGTTTGGTCATGGCATCCCATGTCAGCTCTCCAAGTCCAGACAAAGTTTGTTCATTGGACAATCTCTTAAATCTTTGCATCTTTGTTGAAAGCAACAAGATTTCTGAAAATAACAAAGATTAAATATTTAAACATGTTCTGCTTTACAAAATTTTAGCAAGATTTTTGACTGTTTGTTTACTTTGAAACTTGTTTGCTACTACAATTCAAGTGTAAACTCTCTACTCCATGATACAGCAACTAGCACAGTCTAATAAGGATCTACACTGATAAGACTGCATACATGTCTAGGCTGATCTGGATCTACAATGTTTCCACTTGGGGATATAAGCTGTATCCCTAGAATAAATATTTTTAGGTTAAATGATAAGCTGCCTTGGAAACAGCCAGGGTGATAAGTCTTTCCAGGTGGTTCTATAACTGTCATTCAGTTGGCCATTATACAGCTATCCAGTGTGCTACATTAACCCTTTACTCCATGGATATGTTTTTTTATCACATAGGTGACCAGTGAAGCTCCAGATGAGCAGTCACATTTCTCCATTTGATCTGGATCTACACTGTTTGCTACTTGGTCATAAATTACATGAAGAATCTACAAGCAAACAGCGTAGATCCTGATCAGACAGCACAGATGTGCCATCTAATCTGGATCTACACTATTTGCCCATGGAATAACAGTTATATCCCATGGAGTCAAGGCTTTATCAACATGTTCCTGTTGTATATCTTTATTAATACCTTACTATTGTAGCACTGTATCTCTCTTACAATGTACCAAACCTTTAAACTTCCATAAAACAACAACTGAATTTTAATTTAATAGAGCACTGCATCATTCAAATCTACAAGACCACGATTGGTAATCCAAAACAAGAAATTATGTACCCACACATACCCTTCACTCACTATTAATCATTTATTTATAATTGCACACAACTCATTGTTTTAAATTCTTGTCCAATATACGTTTAATATAATTTTATTATGGCATAATTACAAACACTGCTGCCCCAAGATAAGCTTGGAGATCCATGCACTGTTTTTCTTAAGTCTTTTAATTTTCATTTGGCCTAACTATGTTCTGAGAAAAGAATTAATGATTACTAAGGCCCTATTATACAAAACTCAAAAGGATGTAGTTTTGACTTGTAGAAAGCTTCCAGGATTATAAAAATGAGTTTGGAAACCAGTCTCAAATCTCAAGCATCTGATTTGCTGAAATATTGACCAGTCGCCATTTCAGCTGATCAGATGCTTGAGATTTGAGACTGGTTTCCATTCTCAGTTTTATAACCTTGGGACCATGTGCACGGTATGGTCAGTTTGGAAGTTACTTAGGGGGGTGTCAGGTTGAGAAAAACTAAACCCCTCCAACTATCAAATTTAAAGCGCTTTCTGCAATTAAGGGCTCTTCAGTTTTTGTATTTAAGATTTGAATTTCAATGTTACTCACATATTGTATCTGAGTATGCCCCTCTATGCTGATGACTTCTTAACAGTCCAGCTGGGCTCCCACAAGGCAACCACTGTGCCAATGACTTTCAAACAGTGCAGCTGGGATCTTGGAAGGCAACCACTGAGAGCTGCTGGCTTCATGCATTAAGGTCATCCACATCGTGAAGGTCAATTTCCTGGAAAGACAATAAATTGATACACGATTACAAAATATTTTACTTTCACATTAGCAACCAGTGTTCACTTGTGCCATCTGATCTGGATGTACTGTTTTGTGAGAAATAACCTAATGACTGGAAAAGCAAATGGAGTAGATCCTGTTTAGAGCGCACTGGTTGCCCATGGATTAACAGATAAAACTCATGGAAAAAAAGGACTGTAAAAGCCCTCGATTTTGACAATTATCTTTTTTGCACTCACACATGAAGTACTATGCACAACTTTTGTTGCATTTGCATCCAGTGAAGACCCAGATCATCTAGGTATCTACAAAGTCCAATCAGAGTCTACATTGATGGCAATTTAATTAATATACCTGGAGTCTTGGACAATTGTTACATACCTCTATGAAAAGGTATTAGAAACCAACTGATGTATACAATTGTACTGTTACTGTTAGCAATGAGCACAGCAAACACTCTGTAAAGTTATAGAACATTAAGTTTGTAAATTTAACCCTTTACCTAATTATATGTGCTTTTATGCATGTGTGACCACTGAAGATCCAGATCAACTGGCACATCCTTGCCATCTGATCTGCACTGACCACATCTTGGTCAGAAATAACTTAACAAATCTAAAAGCAAACAGTGTAGATCCTTGTAGTGTATTGGCTTGTACTTAGTTACAAAGGGATACAACCTCAACAGTAGCATAGCATACAGTACTAATAGATTTATCTCCCTTTATAACTAAGTATAAACCAATACACTACAATCCTGATCAGACAGCATGAATGTGCTAATTGATTTGAATCTACACTGTTTGCTCAAGAAATAAAGGTCTATGTATTACTCTAAAATACTAGAAACTGTGAAAAGAGCTTTTTGTAATTTTGACTGTTGCAGTTAAAGAAGGCCAATCAAACAAGTGTTTTGTTATTCAAGATTTCCAAATAAAAACCCGAGTCATGCCAGTGTCAAAGCATCTGTTCTTAAAAAATTATTAATAATTCTACATCATAATCTGTATTTTTTGCACCACTTAATTGTTTTTAGCTTTAAATTTACATTCCAAATTATCTGAGAATTTACAAGTTGACAGTACTCGTACAGTCTGCAGTTCTGTTGTTTCCGTATATCTGATGAAGTAAAAAAGAAGGCTCCATTTTTTTAAGGTTTTATCATGTGTGCAACAAGAGTGGAAAACATCTGCCCTCTAATATTGATAAACACTGGTCACTTCTTGGCAGAAAGAACCCAATAAATCATAAAAAGCAAACAGTGTAGATCCTGATCAGACAACACAGATTTGCCAGCTGATCTGACTATACTATACACCCATGGGAAAACAGCCATATCAAAGGTGGTTGAAGGCTTAAAACAGATACAAATGAATAACAAAGTACACTATAAAGCCTACCAAATGAATCCTTGCACAATAATGTTGTTTCATCTCCATTTTTCTCTATGTCATCAAGGCTACACAATCCAATCCCATGTAACTGGTCCTGTTAGTGCATAGAAACCCCCAAATCTGTTTTCCTATTAACCACATCCAGCAGACATGTCTACAGTTGCCTTCTGGCTGCTGGAAAAAAAAGATGCAAAACATATTCATGCAAAATGAATTACCAGAAATCATTTTCATCATTACCAATTTCATTTTCTGTTGTAGGTTGTCAGCTACCAATTTCCCTACTGTTAAAAAAGTAAGTGCATATAATATATTTTTATAAATTTAAATTAAAATGTTTATAGATTGCTCTATAAGATCTGGCTTATACCTAATGTACAGTCTTTGCGGTGGAAATGAGCCTTAATGTCTGTGCAGTCTGATCAGGATCTCTGCTAGTTTTTAATGCAAAGACCGAGTCACCTTATTACCGGTATTTGAAGTGTAGTGTCCATTGGACGCTAAAAGCATTTAAAATACCATAAGAAAGGCACCAACCTTTCCAGATCACAGAATGACTCCTGATACAAGTGACACATGTCTGTTTGGTTGAAAACTTGGAACAAAGAGCCCGAGCCTCATTGATTCACCTGGGATTTCCTGTCATGTCACACGGATGTCCCCGGTCAGCTGTTATGTTCTATTTTTGTACCAGCCGTGGATGCTACAAAAGAATATCAATGTTGTTTTTAAATAAAGCTAAATCCTAGGACCATTCAGAGAAGATGTCTTTAGCAGACTGAAAAGTTTATTTGGGCTAGCACAAACCATGCAATGCAGCCTGGATTTGAGTTCCGGTTACATGTATCTAACTGCAGATATTTCTTACCCACTCAAATACAAGAGTTCAGCCTAATAAATCTCTCATTTACCCCTTATCTCCATATAAAGGCGGTTTGAAACCCACCTTGGATGAGATTTGTCTGCATTTTCCCCAAACCACATTTGGCGTGAGTACTGGTGTGCAACCCAGGAAGCAGTCATTGAGCGTGATTTATTTAAGTAAGAATAACTTGTTTCACAATCGATGTAAAATTATTAAGTTTGAACAAAAAAAAGTTATACATGTACCTCTAAATGCTAAACACTACTTTTCTCCACATGTTCAGGAGTGACTATAAGTGGCAATATATGTCAATATTTTCATCATAAATATTTATGGAAAAAAAGTATAAGTGTTTTTGCAGTACTTTTTATAATTTTTGTTGTTTTCAAATAAAACTTTAAATAACTTACACATTGGAACATGCAACTGCAAAACAAACCCCATCTATCTGGACAAAGGTGTGTAATTGACATCACATGGCCAGCACTTCTGTGTATGTCCCAAATTCATGCTTTCCATGCTTTTTTTCCCTCCAATTTTTTTGTATGAATGAAATGTTAATCCTCTATCACAGTTGAATGATTTTCTTTAGTTCAACATAGGGTGAATTTAGTTGACAGAAAGCAAGTACTGTTTGTTTAAGATAATAGGAAGTGACAAACTATACCATATAGTTGCTAATCCTTTGCATGCTACCATAATCATCTTATATGATTGTGCAACACAATGAAATAGTTATTTAATTATTAGTTGTTTTTTTTGTAATTAATTTTATTCAAGTAAGGCATTAACATACAGTGTATAAAAATCAAATTATCCCTTTCCTCCATAGACAAACCTTTATTGCCTAAATGTGACTAGTGCAGATCCAGATCAGACGGCACAGATATGACGGCTGATCTGGATCTACACTGGTTGCACATGCGTAAAAAGGCATATATATGGAGGAAAGGGTTAAAAAGCATCCACTAGTCAACCCTTTACTCCATGGATACATCTTTATTGCATGGGGGAACAGTGTAGATCCAGATCAGTACACATCTGTGCCATCTGATCAGAATCTTCACTGTTCACTTTTTGATTCATTAGGTTATTTCTGACCAAGATATGACCAGTGTAGATCTAGATAAGATGGCAGGAATATGCCAGCTGATCTGGATCTACAATGTTCACACATGTGATAAAATGGAATAAAGGGTTAATTTAAGTTTTTTGCATAATAAAAGGTATTTTTTATGAGGAAAAAGCCAGTACTGGTGGGCGAAACAAAGTCTTATAAATTCATTTTTAACCCTTTACTACATATGAATTGCTTTATCCCCTTGTGCGAGGCATCTGATCTGGATCTACACTGTTTGATTTTAGATTCATGAGTTTATTCATGACCAAGTATTGAACAGCTGATCTGGATCTACAATGATCACCCACTGATAAAAGTTGTATATATGGACCAAAGGGTTAAGAAACTGACCAAATGTTTAAAAGCTGAAAATAAAACTTGTCACCATCTTATGACATACTCCCCCACATGACTATCTGACAACAATAAACCTGTATTCCAGTTAATTTGCAAACTTGACCATTTAGATGATCATAAAAATAAAATTTAATCAAAATATAAACTTGTTCATAAGTAGATTCTTTAACATCCATAAATCAATGTCAGAGACAGGGCATCAACATATGCATGGGTACTTCTCAATCAACCAAATTTAGAACTTAGTCAAAACTTCAAAATATAAAATAATGTGGGTTCTCAGCTTTAACATTCAGCTGCTTGGATAAGACAGTCTGCCATGTTAAGGTGAACACTTCCGTAAAGTTTGATTTAAATCCCTTGATGGGTTGACAAGGTTTGTGACAGAAGGACAGACAGATGGACAGACACTGCATGTACATGTATCCAACCATCCAGGATCTAGTACATAAAGACACAACTGAATGGTTGTTAAAGGCAAAAATAGTAAAATTTTATTGTTAAAATTTCAGGTCAATGTTTATGATTAAACACAACTTACAGGTTTTTCAATGATTTTTTTAACATAATTATGTGATTTTAAAAAGAGCATTTCATCGCATGGGTAAACAGTGTAGATCCGGATCAGCTGTCACATTTGTACAGCTGGATCTGCACTGTTTGCTTTTTGGTCAGTAAAAACCTAATCAATAAGAAATCCGACAGATGTGCCTGCTGATCTGGATCTACAGTGTTTACTCACACTATAAAGGCTTATATATGGACGAATATATGGAGGAAAGGGATAATAGGAAAATGACTCATTAATGTTTCATATATACTTAACCAACAAGGTCTGTGTCTGGGTTCATCCCTGTAGTGTAAAGAAACACACTTTTCTGATCAAGTAAAGAATTCCAGGTTCAAGTCCTGGCGGGGACCTCAGCACAGTGTGTCAGCTCATAGTGTTAATTATTATTCATATAGAACTGTATAACCAAATAATTTTTCAAAACACCATGTTTGTGTTGCTTTTCACATTAAACCTTTTCTCCATGTATACACATTTTTGCGCATGTGTGACCAGTATAGATCCAAATCAGCCAGCACATCCCTGCCGTCTGATCAGGATCTGCACTGGTTGCTTTTTGGTCAGAAATAACCCAATATATCAAATAGTGAACAGTGCAGATCCTGATCGAATGGCATGGAAGTGCTGGCTGATCTGGATCTACACTGTTTGTCTATGCCCTAAAGATGTGTATATAAAGGAAAGGGTTAAATATTTTCCCTAGATAGAGTTGGTACCAGGGTGTGGTATGATCGAGCATCAAGCTTACACTTACTCCATGGTATATGACAGATATCCCATGGACAACCAGTGTAGATCCAGATCACCAAGCACATACATGGCATCTTACCGGAATCTACAATGTTTGGTTCTAGATATGTTCAGTTATTTCTGACTAAAAAAGAGAACAGTGTAGATTCAGATCAGATGCACACATTTTGACTTTATAATGTTCATTAACTGTGAAATGTCGTCTGCTTAACCAGCATTTGGTCTGCTTCACTGTATTATTTAGTAGTGTAGATTCAGATCAGATGCACACATTTTGACTTTATAATGTTTATTAACTGTGAAATGCCGTCTGCTTAACCAGCATTTGGTCTGCTTCACTTTATTATTTAGTCTACAATACCGTTATTAAAAATATATCATACTTCCATTACGTCAGTGATAATATAGTTTTTAGCCATAGCACTGATCTCTAATCGACAAGATCCTATTAAAACATATTTGAATGAACCACGGATGACTACTGCATTATTCTGTTTTAATTCTCAATCTCAGACTGGAACTAACCAGTAACAGGTGCGCATTACAAAGGGAGGTAACTTATGACAAAATATTGAGATAACTCTGTATATTTGTAGGCCCCCATTGAATTTTAGTTTAGTTGCACTACTACTTGGTACCTAACATGTGCCTAGCAGTGCATCGGGACAGATGGATGGGGGTGCAATTACTATATGCCTCTCTTTGGGGGCATAAAAGGGGCATAACTCTATCTAATGTGACCTTGACCTAAAGAATTTGGCATTATGACGAGGGTGTTGTGGTAAGCAATATAAAAGAAATATTAAGAAATAGCAAAGTTATTGCCAAAGTTAAGTTTTTATGATGGACCGACAGAGAGATGGACAAAGCTATCCCTATGTATTGCCTTTTCTTTGAAAGGCTGACACACTATTTTTCGAAAATATTTTGCACCTCCAGACAGAAAACGTGTAAAAATGTATAAGGTCTATCAAAGCCAGTATACAACTGTCAAATTAGACATTCAATTTTCAATTTGAGACAGGTCTACCAATTTATAACCTGAACAGATACAATTAACCGGAACTGGTTTAAATTAGTCTATAAATAATTGTTACATTTGTACAAGTAAACACATCTGTAGACTAAAAAATGTTCAGCATATTTAAGGTAAGATATCTTTCATATTATCAAACAACAAACTAAGTTCAGATTAATGTTTTAAGTATATTTTTTACAATTAACCAGAACTGGTTGACAAACTGTAAACAAATTTTACCTTGTTCAAAGTAACATTTGAATTTTTTAGGGGGGGTGGTGGTAAAAGACTTTGGAATTTTGTCGTCAACTTGGTCTTCTGTGTTTAATATTCAAATTTAATAGTGGTGGATGAATGATCTTTACCTTGTAACATGTAAGCTCGGGTGCATATAGGCAGAAATAGTCTGAGTGCAATTTTGGAATTTTAATTTTTTTTAAAGTTAGCCCCTTACTTCATTTATACAGGTTTTATTGCATGTGCAAACAGTGTAGATTCAGACCGACTGACCCACCTGTGCCATCTGATCAGGATCTACACTGTTTACTTCTTGGTCTGTTATAACCATATGAATCAGAAAGTGACTGGTGTAGATTCTAATCAGATGGCACAGATGTGCTAGCTAATTTGGATCTAAACTGTTTGCCCATGGATAGCAGACATATCTTGTGGGTTAAAGGGTGATGCGCAACAATGCTTAGGGTAGACTTGGGCTTAAGAAACATAAAACTGAAGCTGAAGACAAGTTTCAAATTTCCAGCATGTTGGCACACTGTTCACCATTTCAGCCAATCAGATGCTTGAGATTTGAGACTGGTATTCAGCTTCAGTTATATGATCTTGAACTATTCTTTCACCTGCAAAACATCAAGAACAAGTCAACTTGTTAAATTGCATATTTTATTTGGTATCAAAATCAAGGTGGTCACTGTTACAATGTTTTAACCCTTTAACTCTCTCTCTCTGTCTCTCTCTCTCTATATATATATACATATTTTAACATGTTTGCCACCAGTGCAGATCAAGATCAACACATTAATGCTGTCTGATCTGGATCTGCACTGGTCCCATCTTGGTCAGAAATAAGCTTATAAATCTAAAAGCGAAAAGCCTAAATGCTAATCAGAAGGAACGATTGTTCCAGCTGATCTGGATCTACACTGTTTGCTCATGCAATAAAGGTGTTTCTTCGGAGTAAAGGGTCGACACAAGTTGTTTAAGTGAACTACCATAAAACACAAAAGCGTATTACAATTTACAACACAACATTCCTTAGCTCCAATCATCATGAACACTTCGGAGATCATGAAATGTATTAACCCTTTACAACATGGGTGATGGCTCTAATCCTATGGGTAACCATAGTAGATCCAGATCAACCTGAACATCCATGCAGTCTGATTTGGATCTACACCGTTCCCTACTTGGTCATATATAGCCTAATAAATCTTAAAGCAAACAGTGTAAATCAAGATCTGGCTGCAAGGATGTCACACACAGGACAAAAGAGCATATCCCTGGAGTAAAGCGTTAAGCATGAGTTTGCATCAATTGGCCTAAACGGGCTAGTCAAATACAAAATGCAAACAATCCTTGCTGAAAACTGAAGCATTGTTTTAACCATTTCCTCGATATAAACACCTTTATGGCGTGGGCGAACTGTGTCGATCCAGATCAGTCAGCACCTGTGTAATCTGATCAGGATCTGCACTGTTTGCACATGCAATAAAATGCTGTATTTGGGGGAAACAGGTTAAACTAAACAGACACTATTAGATGTATGTCATAATAAAATAAAATTTTATTTTCATCATGGTTACAAATATATTTTTCATGATCATAACTTGTAAACAAGTCCTCTAAAATAAATTCAATGCAAATACATATTCCATTTAATTCAAAGTTCCATCAAAAAGACCAGTGCCCGAGATCATAAAACTTAATCTGGAGATCAGACTCAAATCTCAAGCATCTGATTGGCTGAAATGGCGACCAGTCGCCATTTCAGCCAATCAGATCCTTGAGATTTGAGACTGATCTCAAAACTTAGTTTTATGATCTTGGGCCAAGGTATAACCCTTTACCCCATATACCCCATTTTACACTTATGCGACCAGTGTAGATCCAGATCAGGCGGCATATCTGTGACATCTGATCAGGATCTGCACTGTTTGCTTTTCTCTGAAATAACCTAATAAATCAAAAAGCAAACTGCAGATCCTGATCATATGGCACAAATGTTCCGGCTGATCTGGATCAACACTTGGTCGCACATGCATTAAAATGTGTATATATGAAGTCAACGGTTAAAATCAAAGATCCATCAGAAAGACCAGTTATAAGCTTGAAGATGAGTTATAATGTTAGAACAATACATTAACAGGATACTGACCATAGTGGATTACCCTGCAATGCTTTTCGGGACTTGTAATAAGTTTAAAGCTACTAAGAATTCTTACACTATCCTTTCCATAATACATTACAAATATGACCATAGCAAATGGATCCACACAGCCCCCCCCCCCCCCACATGGCCCCAGCTGCAGCCCTAAATTCCAGATAAATTTTGTTTCTCAAATTATTTCCTATATTGCAAAAAATTGTCAAGCTTAATAACTGATTGAGAAAAAAAAGTAATCTTGAAGATTTTTTAAAAGTTGCTTTAGTTTTTGTGGAGATGATGATTATATGGGGCCCATAATGGGGTAATATGTCTTGTGTGACTATATTTGGAAAGAACTTACAATTATCTATAATCTCATAACAGCAAGTGATTTTATATATTATTACATATTTTGAGATTATATTATTTTAACCATAAAATGCATAATAAATGTCATGTGACTTAACTCTTTCCATTATATACGCATTTTTACGCGTGTGTGACCAGTGTAGATCCAGATCAGCTGGCACATTCATGCCGTCTGATCAGGATCTGCACTGGTCACATTTTGGTTAGAAATAACCTAAAGAATCATAAAGCGAACAGTGCAGATCCTGATCAGATGGCACGGATGTGCCAGCTGATCTGGATCTACACTGTTCTCCCACGCTATAAAGGTATGTCTATGGAGGAAAGGGTTAAATGTTTCAGAATTCGGATTATGGAAAACTTAAATATAATGCAGAAGACTGAGCTGTGTGGGGTCGTCATTTACAAAAGAAAATGTCAAAATAATACATAAATACAAGTTTCTGTTTAAATAGAAATTATAGAGTATTTACAATAATATTTCTTACTTTTGGATTAAAAATCTCTTTTAACATTAATTCATGTTGTATATGAGAACAGTTTGTATTTCATTTATGAAACAATTCTTTCTTTTTGTTTCTTGTCAATTTATGAACAAATGTTTTCACTTTTTAAGTTGAACCTGTCGTAAATCCACAGGAACCTGAATTACCTTAAAAAAAAATCAAACAACATCCAAATACCACTCAATTATATTTGAACCTATATCATATGCCTATATAAAAAACGTATACAGGGAATATAGGATGAAATGCAATATATCATTACATTAATGAAACAATGCTGTAATTACCATTAAAAAAAGGAGTTATACCATATTTGCTTTATCTGATTATATGTTGTACTGGGATTTTTTTTTTAAGGAAAATCAAGTTCCTGTGCTAAATCAAGTTAACATGAGGTCCATGAGGTTAAAAATCACTATATTCTTAGCAGTATATTTATCCATGAAAAATCCACATTTCCTTTTCAAGTATTCTATTGCAAAATATAAAGTTGCAGTTGCTTTAAGATCAAATCATAACATTTATCTTGTAGTGATGATAGGCTACAGTTTAAGTTTAAGCATCTTACTCTTGACTTGATGGATACAAGTTTAATCCCGTATGCGATCAGTGTTGATCCAGACCAGTTACAGGGATTGACGTTGGTTGTCAGAACAGGGAGAAGTCTTTCAAGTATTTCAGGAGAAGTTGAATAGGATTTTTACTTTCAGTGGTTAACATTATAGGGAAAAACTTCTATGGCTGAGCTCAGGGAGAAGTTAAGGACATCTGGGAGACTACTTCTCCCAGTCTTCCTCTAAGCCATTCCCTGAGCATGCACACTGTTCACTTCTAGGTCAACAATCTAAAATCAACCAGTGTAGATCCTGATCAGACTGCACAGTTATATGTGCAGGTCACTGGTCGCATATGGAATATAAGCAGTATCAATGAGAAAAGGTCAAATATACAAACAAAAAATTGTTACCGAATACTTTACAATTGTGAGAACCATTATTATTAGTTTAACCACTCAATAATATTTGCTGCAATTGACCCATGCTATGTAAAAGTCTCTACAGATTGTTCATAGTAATACCTCTGCCCAAGATCATAAAACTAAAGACCGGTCTCAAAGCTCAAGAATCTGATTGACTGAAATGGTGACTGGTTACCATTTCAGCTATCAGATGCTTAAGATTTTAGACTGGTCTCCAATCTTAGTTTTATGTTCTTGGGACCTGGATGTAATATTTGTATATACTCAAAAGCAAAAGAAGTGATTATTCACCAATGTCTGCTATTTCTTAAAACTTTCAGATTTCTTTGGAACCCCTTCTTTTATTTTTTATTGACACAGTATTTGTTCAGAATGTGTCTAATAAATATTTTTCTCTAAGCCTTTTCTCCATATATGAGTTTTAACACATGTGGGACCAGTCTAGATTCTGATCAACTGGCACATGAACTGTTTAATCTGGATCTAAATTGGTTGCTTCTTGGTCAGAAATAACCTGATGATTCAAAAGCAAACAGTTCAGTCCTGATCAGATGGGACCAATGTTCTGTGCCCAAGGTTATAAAACTGAGCATGGAAACCAGTCTCAAATCTCAGCTTAATAACCTTCAGTCCTGGATTTTCTGCATCTACACTGTTGGCCTATGTGATAACAGCCATATCCAGCGGAGAAAAGGGCTATAAAAGCTGCTCACCAACTATCGGATTGTAAGCAATGTTTTGACTAGTGACAAAATTTACATCCAGTTTGGTCAAAAAAGTACTTTTATCTACACCAACATAAACACATAATCTATAGAAATTTGTAATAAATACACATTTCATTTGGTAACAAGTGGATTTTCGTAAACTATTGCTTGCTTTAATAATCCAAGTTTCCAAATATGGAAAACATTTGATCTTCTGTTCGGCACACATCTACTGTACATGTATCAGTTTTCACTTTAGTTCACTTTTGTAGCTTGTTTAATTGGCCGGGAAAACTTGATGAATAATTCCAGTAGGAAGTGAAAATTCTGAAAAGAAAGAATATAATTATTATGGTTTTCATAATTACGAAAGTTGTTAAGTAAGTCCCTTTCATCATATGTTGCTAGTAAACAGTGTTCTCTGTAAAAAAAAACAAACACAAAATACAAAACAACACACCAGAACGGACCTGATCCCCTCACAGCAGTTCAGGGGCAGATCCAGTTTAGTGGGGTTACTTGAACCTTCTGTTTGGGCAGCAATATTTAATTTTCATGGGAATTCAGTCAGAAAGTTGGAAACTATAATGTAACTACCCTAAAACTACCCTAAACTAATCCCTTTCTAGAAATCTTGAATCCGACCCTGCTATCCCCAGTCATAAAAATAAGACTACCCTGCTATCCCCAGTCATAAAAATAAGACTAGAAACCAGACTCTAATCTCAAGCATCTCATTGGTTAAAACTGAACCCAGTCTCCAAAATGACTATTGAGAAGGCTAAAGTTTTGAGACTGGCCTCCAATCTCAGTTTTATTAATCTTGGGGCCCCAGTTGCTTATTAAGATTTACATATCAATCTCAAGGCAGTGCAGATCATGATCTGACAGCATGACTGTGCCAGCTGATCTGGATTTACACTGGTCACCCTTCTGATAACAGTCATATTTAAGTAGTAAAGGGGTTAATATGCTAACAATGTAATAGTTATGGTACCTGAACAAGGAAATAGATGGCAGCAAGGTAACCTCCGATTGCAAGAGCCAAAAACAGATCAAATACGGCTGGCTTCACACTGAATGCACTCATTCTGTACTCCGCTCCATCATAAAATAGAAACTCTGGATCTCTGTACGAAAAAAGATAAGAAATAATTGCTTAATAATTTAACTTTGTAGCAGAGTTTAAATTAATTGAAAAACCAATCCATTAAAATAACATCCTCTGCCTAAGACATTTTAAAACTTTGTAAAACATACTTTTCTTAGTAGGTAGTTCATTTGTACAGTTAATATAATAGGATTATTAATATCGCATTGATTGCAATGCCAAGCATTGTGAAATTAAATGAGTTCCAGACTATGGTACGATAGAAAAAACAAGGTTTAATTAGGAATTGAATTAATATATAGAGGATACAACATGAGTGATCATTTTATACTGAAATTATTAAACGAGTTGTCTAAATCGATATAAAACGAGGCTTTTGCCGAGTTTTATATCGATTTAGATGACGAGTTTAATAATTTCAGTATAAAATGAACACGAATGATGTATTCTATTTATCACATACCCTGAAAAAACAAGCAAAATCCATGAATTGTCCCTTTCTATTGCATAGAGAGCGAAATTAAAACGTGTGTAATTCGGTCGTATCGGATGTTACATAAGCTAGCTCCCAAAGAATTTATCCTACCGTTTTCCCATTTGCCAAAATAAGTAAAAATAAATAAATAATATTAACTGCGCTAGAGTCTAGATAAAAGAATCTACCAGTTATAGGCTTCTGAAGTTGTGTTTAATTAAATAAATCGATCTTCTGTATGACGTCATTTGTGTAAACTTTCATAGTGGCATATGACAACATTGAAATTTGCTGAATATAAACTCATAATTTGGATTGAAAATTTGTTTCTCCTGTTTTTTTTTTGTTTCGGGGATGTTGTAAGATCACACCGACGATTTTCTGGAAACAATGTCAGCGTCTGGGTCATTTTGTTTTCGATTTAAACGAAATGAAGATGGCTTTGTTGCTGTTGTTAAATTTCATCATAGACTTTCGGCATATTGCTATCGTACGGAGTAAACAAGATGTCAGAAAGTTATATTTTCCGTGGATATTATCAGTATAAGGGTTGCTTAAGTTCCTTAAAGAAGTTGATTGCTTGCCTGATGTGGTCAGATGGCAGAAGTAAGTCATTTTCATAAATTTGTTTTGATCGCTGATAACGCAGATGGATAGTGATTCGGCTACGATATATAACTAGTTATATATTGAAAATACATAACGGGTGTTATTACACTCCCACACCGGAAGGAATGTGATAATTTCCTTTATCAGGATACCAAAAACATTCAGGTTGTTTAAAGTGTGTGAAGCCCGAAAATTGTTATCTCATTGCTTGTTTCACCTGAAATGTGTGAAATCACAGCCTCTTACAACAAAGTGAATGATGGAATACTTTTTTGCAATTATTGTGGTAGAATGTGCATGCTACTTGACGTCACAAGACAAAACATTGTTCAATATTCAGTAGTCCGTTCACAGCTTTTGTTGAAGCCAATCCCACATAAAATGTTTTCCATGCAAAATGAAAACAGTCTTAAGAAAGACTTTTATCATAGCAAAATGAGTGTAAATATATAAATATAAGCTGTATTTTTGCATGGTATAGAATACAGTAGATCTTATAGTATCAAGTTTATACATTAAGGTAGCATCTTTTAGTGATCTTCCACAAGTTCTTGCCAGTGTGACTCACCTTTTGTCAGTTTTGACGGTAATTCGTTTGACATCTTTGAGGTATCTTGCAAGTGTTTCTTCTAATGTGACTATCAGACTGGCATCTTTAGGTAGAAGTTGAGCAGCTCTAGGTTGAGTGGTAAGATGATCCATCCAGGCCGACACAAGGTCTTTTTGGATATTCTGAAATATAGAGAGAATGTAGAACTAACCCTTTACTCCTGTACCCAATATCATAAAACTAAATCTGGAGATCAGTCTCAAATCTCAAGCATCTGATTGGCTGAAATGGCGACCAGTCGCCATTTCAGCCAATCAGATCCTTGAGATTTGAGACTGATCTCAAAACTTAGTTTTATGATCTTGGGCCCTTGTACAATATAACACCATATCAATAGTCACCATTGGGAGTGGGCAAAAGTGGTTGTTGAGTCCACAAGGCTTTTCATACTTATATAACAAAGGCCTATATAATGCCGCTTTCTAAACTAAAACTAGACTTTGTCCATGTGCACTGATGCCCCTACTGTGACAACATTTGTAACAAAGGGCGTAAATCTGGTAAAAATGGTCACATGGAGTTGATGTCACAATATTTAGGGGACGTACAGGTGGACAGATTGATGTAATTACTTACCAGTGCAACTTAATATACCTCCCACATTGTGCTGGCATAAAAACAGTATTTTTTTCCCAAATGTGGCAGAAAATTTTCCCATGCTAGGTAAGATGTCCATAAATGGATCAAAATCCACTGAGGGGAGTTTAAAAATTTAAGTCAGAAAAATAAATTGCTTTGAAAATTAAATTTAAGTTGAAAATACTTATTACTATTGAAATTTAAAAACTAGTACACAACTTTCAATGAATTTTGTTTTCCAAAAATAAACAATTATCGCAGATGCATTTCCCAATTTGAAGTTTATTGCCTCTTCCCAATTTTCTGAGTAAAAGCCTAGGAGTGGTTTTTTATTTTTTGGGTGGAATATAGTGCACATCTGTACAATTAGTTAAATGTTGTTCTAAATAACGGGTGGCCTTAATTTAAGGTGGTCTTTATTAATTTTACTGCCTATGTCTTTTATTACACAGATGACCAGCAATAATCCAGATCAGCTGGCACATCTGTGGCATCTGCTCTGGATCTATATTGTTTGTTTCTTGGTCAGAAATAATCTAACGAATCTAAAAACCAACAGTGTAGATCCTGAAAAGATTGCAAATATGTGAAGGCTGACCTGGATCTACAGTGCTCCCACACGAGATTAATGTCTTATCTTTGGAGTTAAGAGTTAAGGTTCAAGTTTCATGAAAAAGCTGGAGTTGCTTTTCAAATTCTTACAAAAACATCAACCACATATACCAGTAACTTTATGCACCAGTTAGGAAAATATCTTTGATTCAAGTCATTGTGCAATCTGATCAGGATCTACACCTTTAATTTCTTCATCAGAAATAACCTAGTTGAACTAAAAGCAAACAGTGTAGATCCTGATCAGACTGCACAATGACCTATAACTCATTCAGATTTTCCAAACAAGGCATAAAGTTATTGAGTTACATGAGCCACATTCCATGGACTTAAAGATTAATAACTTACTAGAGCAGGGATTCTAAAATTGTCGGCAGGCCGGTCATTGACCGATTTTCGGGAAGAATGTCCGATTGAAATTTCAAAATTGGTTAAAAAATCGGTCATGAATATTGGCCTACAAACTGTTACAAAATTACCTGCATGTACATTTTTTCACAGCTTAATCAGCTATTAACTTGTCAATTAGCGACTTTACAAGTCTGCTACCATGACTACCACGACTACACGTTCCGTGAATAGCCTGCGGCATAAATGAAACAGGATGTGGTCGATCTCATTTTAACAAGGGGCGGGTTATTTAATTTCCAAAAATGGACTGCGCCAGTCAAAGGCTGTCTGACGTCAGAATTTAAGATAGCAAAATTTACAAATGGTTGTATTAATTAATGTAAACGATAAAACATTTTGCATTTTATTGACAGACATGTTAGTCCGATATGTGCGTAATTCTAAAAGACTGACGACCGAAAATTGCTGTTTATTAAATTTAAAGAAAACTTATATCATGAGAATTTAACTTGAACTAATAGCATTTCACAACAAATTTGAAATGGCTCAAATAAATATATACTTAAATGTGAAAAAATTGGAGTGACTGGCTTGGTTACTTACGCATATAACGATTCAAATAAATTTCAAATTTACAAAAATCTACGTAATCAACATTTATTTCCGAGTAATATTGCATACGCTGACTCTTGTAAGTTCGTAGATTCAAAAATTACTACATCCGGTAAAGAAAAGAATAATATTTCAAACAACTATAATATAGTGTTACAAAACATGGTGTGATCGATGTATATTAACGTAAAGCGAATACTTGCCTCCCGAAATTCCGAGAGAGAAAACATTTTTAATAACTAAATAATCCACTTCACAATCGCTATGAACACTGCTGAAGATAACTGTTTTGAACCATTACGTCACGTTTTAAATGCATGGATTGCTTGTTTATTACAACAAAGTCACCGATCGCCGTAAACTTCAAACGTCGCGTGCCGTTTTTATAAATCAATCAAAGAATTTTTCGGTCTACAGCTCGAGACCATTAATCTTTTGAGAGGTTGTAGGATATCGCCGACGAGAAAATATGCCGGAAAAGAGAAATGGAGTGGGGGTCGGGAGAGTGAAAGACGCTGAACCGGGGACCGGAAGTCGCAGTTCGTGCGAACCGGAAGTCGGCGAAATGTCAATTTTGGCGCCAATGTCCGATTGGGATTTTGAAATTTTAGAATCCCTGTACTAGAGTATCTCTAAACAACTGTATGTTTCCTTGTGATATGAGATTGTATATGTAACAGGGTAATCATAAAGGCAAAATGCTTTTATTACATAATAATACTTTTATTAATATTTTGAATAATTATTTAATATAGAATTTTCAGTCAAGGAAATTGCATCATTTACTTTAAGATTTAGTTTACAGATATATAATTTTACAGCTTCAAGCCATATTGATAAGATTCCCTTAATTCTCAGTTTGACACTTTTATCTTTATTATAGTTGTCAAATTTACTTAGATTAGGCTTAGATAAAGTAATTAAACTGCCATGCCATGTCTAGCACATTTGATCATTATATTAAGAAATTGGCTCGGTCACCGTTTATAATCTTAAGGTCAGTCTTAGTAGAGAAACAGAACTTGCAACATCTACAACCTTTTAATATTTTACAATTCTGGTGTTTGTCAAATTTATGTCAGTTAATTTGGAACTGTGTCATTTACTAATATTTGGAACTTTCCATCACTACAACAATAAACCGAAGAAAACCTACAGCTGGACTTCGTTTGTATGGTAAAATGGACTTAAGCTGAAATCAACCAGCTACCTTTACATGTGAACTCGTGACCGCACACCACCGGGCTGGCGTGGCACATTAGCTAATCCCCCCAACAACCCAACATCCGTGCTAGGCCGCCCGACCATCGGTCACATATACATGCCGAGCTAAAGCCTCCGCTAGGATATAAATATTTCTAACAAGACTGCAGTATAATAACTTACTAGAGTATCTGTAAACAGCTGTATGTTTCCTTGTGATGTGAGATTGTACACATGTCGTGCTAATGCCTCTGCTAAGATATGAATATTTCTAACGAGACTGTCTTCATCTATGGTGTCTCTGAAATATATATTGACACATTTCATTTTAGTTATTTCATCCTACATGTAAGAAAAAAAGGGGTGTTTTCCGCGATATTTTTGGTCATTTTTGTTGTTCATGTATTTGTTAAGCTCTTAAAATTATCTACTTTGATCTTTTAACTTATTGTGGATTTGAGTACCTATTAACAAAAGAATTTTTTTTACAGAGAAATGATAAATATTGTCATCTGCTTAAATTATGACACAATTGCAAGATTTATGTCAACTATTCAAAGACACCTTTTCCCAAGATGACGAAAATGCACAAATCTTAATTCTCATTTAACCCTTTCCTCCATATATACGAATATTAACTCATTTACGACAACTGAAGATCCAGATCAGCCGGCACATCTGTGCATCTGATCAGGATCTGCACTGGTTGCATTTTGGTCGTAAATAACCTAAGGTATCGAAAGCGAACAGTTTAGATCCTGATCAGACGGGACAGATGTGCCGGCTGATCTGGATCTAAACTGTTTGCCCATGCAATAAAGGTGTTTCTATGGAGTAAAGGGTTAAATTTGAATACTAATGATTTGACTTTAGAGTATAATTAATTTTTACTATCTTTGACCAGCACAAAACTATTTATTTTGCATCCAAGAAAAATCTGAATCCTAAAAGACAGCAATTATCCCTCAGGCAGAAAATTTTAGCGACCATGATTAAATACATGATATGTATAAAACACCTTTGTATTCCTGGAATGATGACAGCAAACAATCTGTCAGATGTAATTAACAACTTGGCGTTTTAAATTGCGAAGAAGAGCAAACAGTTCTAAATTGTCTAATGCAAATTTGTGTAAGAAATGATTTATTTTAAAATAATTCGTGGGGTACTAACTTTTGTGGATTTTGTGTGTAGATCATCCAGCGAATTTAAAGCTCTCACATAATGTAGAAAAGTACAACACGATGACTAGAATATTGAAAACCACGACTTTAAAACACAAAGTTTGATGCATGCAAACATAAATGCATTCACATCACATGACCAAGCATTGTTTAGATGCTTGGAAATATATAATTTGAGGCATGTCCTTTGAATGTATCATTTCACATGTAAATTATTTTTTACGAGCAAGGTTTCCTGTTAAACAAAAAAAGAGTTTGTTTAAACAAAAAAGAGGCTGTTTTTTCATTTTCAACTATATATAATTTTGTCAAAAATGTTGACTATATTATTTACTTACGCCTGCCTGCAAAACGCATAATAATCTACAGTGTTTGCCAAACTAATGATGTTATTGCAAGAATCACCATCATCTTCCCAAAGACACATTTTCATGTAAATTTTTTAGATCATTTATACAATCCCCTACCTTGTGTCTAAAATGGTTGCTCTGTCGGAACTTTTATGAGAATCAAGGTGTGACAAGGTGAAAGCTGGAAGACGTTTCATGCTAAATCTCTCGTGTTCCCAGGCCAACAGCTCCTCTGCCAGATTGATTTTCTTATGAACCATTTGAAAATCCACATCAGGGAAGAAGGTTTGAGTTACCTCCCCTAAATGCTGCAATTTAAGATAATTTAAGTTAAAAAAGATAAAGACAATCTTTCATTGGTATTTGGCAAAGTACAATGTATCCGAACCCAAGGGTAATGCTTTCCAGATGGACAACCCGAGGGTAATGCTTTCCAGACGGAAACAAGGCTGTGCCGAGTTTCCATTTTGAAAGCATTGACCGAGGGTTGGGATACTGTGATCTTCGCCGAATACCAATGATTGATTATTTTTCTCACTAACTTCTTCAAGATTCAAACAAAATTCTTCAAAATTCAAATAAAAAGCAACAATTTGGAGAACTATTTCTTTTGCGTATGTTCTAGTATGAACGGTCAATCAGCCATGAATACATAGTTCTGTAAAAGTTTAACACCCCTAACATGTACACTAATATTGTTACTAATTTTAAGAAAGGAAAGAATTGTTATTTCATGGCATGAAAATCTGCAGCGGGATCATCTGTTAATAACGGAACTGTGATTTTTAAGGTTATCTGTGATTTCGTCACATATTATAATTCAAATAGATTGAATTGTACATAACAGTTGAAATATCCCGAGTAATAAGAAGTTTATTTCCTATTTTATTGTCCATTCATTTTCTCCATAGAGCCTGATGTTCAACAAAGCTCGCAACAGGGTTTTAAGAATGAAACAATCTTTATTTACTCTAAAACTAACACTAATCGTTATAAATGTACAGTCAATCACTGACAAACTTCCTTCAAATTAAAATAAAATTTATAATAGACAAACAATTAAGTCTAGATTTTTGTCTCCTATATATTTCACAATAAACACTTAAATATTTAGTCTATATATACAATCTTTTATAACTATTTTTATTCACCAGAGAGTACAAATCATGTATAACTACATGAAAAACTCAAGTACATGAACATAATTATGTAAACAACAACTGTAAATTATTAATAAGATACAATAACTTTTGTTGTAGTTATCCAAAATATATACATTTTTTAACATCCATTAACTTTTCTGACTATTTTTAATAACTCGTAAATCGAAAGCAAACAGTGCAGACCCTGATCTGGATCTACACTAATCACACATTGGGTAACATGTTACAGCCATATCCCATGGAATGAAGGCTCAAAGTAACCCGTAACAACACAAAAATACTGACATGAAGATAATGAAATATCCGACTATACTAACCTTAAGAAATTCACCTCCGGCAGAATCTTCTTTAGGGGGTTTCGACACATGCAGTCTCAAATTCTTGCCTCTACCAATCGTGTCCAAACATAAAACATACGCTATGTCAGACAGTATGGTACTCTCTGTAAAACAGAAAAAAGAAATACTTTTATTCCTCTTGTACTATAAAAACAACTTTTAGCAAATGATCGCACAATGTACCACATCCAACACAATGGACAGCCAAAGCGATCCATATGTTTCCCTTTTTCTTTTCAAAAGACCAACACAAAATGCACTTCAACTGAAAACTGAACTCGAACCATACATGTGTTAAGCAAATGAGAAAACCGCTACATAACAAGTTGAAAATGAGAATACTATGGACAGATCATATTTGTTATGAAAGCCATTTTGAATACTGCATCGATTTCAACTAAGCCAAATTACAACAAAAACAGATGTTTGCACACTGATAAACCCTGCATCCATGACATCATGACTAAAATTTTTATTGCCTAACATTTTTAGTTTTAAGTTTGAAAGTTAAATGAGGTAACATTCAGGAGTCTATGGGAATAAAATTTTGAAATTAGAAGATCACTATAATCTGTTTTTTTGTTTAGTTCAGTCTTTCAACAAACATACAATTAGAATGTATCCTTGGACACTGATGCCCCCAGTGCTCCAACAACATTTGTAACGAACGGCCACAACTCTGGTAAAAATAATTTATAAATAAATTTCACTCTTTATTATCAAATTTCGAACCAGTGTTCTCTTTCAAGAAAAATACAGAAATGGAGAAACATCAAACAACAATATGCTTTCAACATGGATGTAACTTAATCAGCATAATAATTGCTGTATTTTTCTTGAAAAAGAACACTGGTTTGAAAATTTCGATAATAAAGAGTGAAATTTATTTTTAAATTATATAAAAGAATTCCCTTTTGGAAGATTTTACGTAATTCTGGTAAAAATAGTTGCAGGAAATATCTTTTCTTTACGATCACCTACACTTCCTACTTGATAATCTGTGCACGTTTGAAAGAAATCCGCCCGGTAGTTAATGAGGAATTGATGCCACAAGGTTCGGGGATTACATATGGACCCACGCAACTCTACACGCCTCCCACTTCGTGGGGGCATCAAAAACTTAGCTTGTTGACAAGACCCCAAACATTTACCATTCATACTACTTACCAACATTTTCTATGGTATCTTCTATCCATTTCTTTGACCCAAGGTAGTTGAATTTTCCAGCTCCAGACAATAAGAACACAAGGTTGTACCTCATCAAGGTTAAGGGCAATATTTTTTGTCCACAGTTCAACTGGGCCAAAGATCATAAAACTGAGTTTTGAGATCAGTCTCAAATCTCAAGGATCTGATTGGCTGAAATGTCTAATACCTGTGCCCAAGATGATAAAACGAAATATGGAGAAGAGTCTCATATTTCAAGCATCTGATTGGCTGAAATGGCAACTGGTTGCCATTTCAGCCAATCAGATGCTTGAGATTTGAGACTGATCTCCACATTTAGTTTTATCATCTTGGGCACAGGTATTAGACATGTACTTGAGAAATTATCATTTTAAAGCAGAAAATGATTTGTAAAGTTTGACACATGTACAATCTTATCCTGCAACAAACAGTAAGTATACTTTAATTCTTGCAAACCGGATAAGTGTTCCTGTGTGCTTTTACCAGGGGAAAAAATACTGTTCATGTGCTCAAGTGATGTCACATTATCACTTAACTGACGTCATGTAATCCAGTTTGTAACATTATTTGAGTGTCATGGACAAAGGTACCTTCGAACAGATGATGTTAATTCTTGAAATGACTTCATAAAATTGAGCAGATGATATTACATATTGTGAATTTTGTGGTGAAAATAACATTTTGCTGCCAAAATGTGTATTTACAAAATCTCCAATTAGACATGATAAAATAATAGATAATGATAAGTTTTTTTTCAAAATATAGTAACAACTAAACTGTCACAAATAAGATCAAAGACACCTTTTTCTGTGGCATGCCTAATTTAGAAAATTAGGCTTGTTATCATCATATTTTAAGTGTAAAGAAATAAAATTTAGATAATTTACAAAAACATAAATTTTATTAACAATAAACGGTATGCAAACATTTTTATTTCACGAGTCACAGGTGAAGAGCAGGGCACTAGACTCCTTTTGGGGGCAGGTACCCATACCCATCGGAAGGAGTAATTTGTGTCGTGTTAAGACAAAAAGGGGAATTTTAAGTAATATATGCATTTTTTTACTTCGAAGTGTCACACCCACTCATAACACTGTTTTCCACCACTGATTATAAGTTAATATATTTTGCGACTTTAGACTTACAAATAAATCAATTTTTACATACCTGCATTTTTGGGAGTCCATTTCAATTTGATTTTAGATTTTGGAGGGGAATTTTTTTCTGCGATAGGCGAAAAAAACTATTTTGAGAGGGGAATATTGCCAAACAAGTGCCCTGAAGTCACATGTGAAGATATGTAAGGTCTTACAGAAACAGTTGATTTGTAACAAGAGCACTGATGAGCAAGGAAAATATTCCCATGTTATGCCAACTCAAACTGGGTCAACTACTGACCAAGTAACAATCTCTTTACTTCTACTTTGATTACAGCAGATCCAGCCTTAATGATATTTTTTTTATTTTTAGTTGTCTTTTTTGCTGGTTTATGAGGATGGGTATGTAACTGTGTCTGTGGCTTCTATAAACCATTATCACTATTGTAAAGGATACTTTGCATGAGTTCTGGAGTTAGTGTAGAGTTTAGAAAAGATTCTTGCCAGCTCCAGAAGGCCTATCACACCACTGCCGTTAGAGTCTGCTCCTGTTGATAAGCTCTGAAATAAACATGACACTGCCAAAGTACAGTCAGAACTATCTTAGACAAACAACCAAGGAAGTGACAAAATGTGGCTGTTTAACAAAGGTGGCTGTTTAAGAAAGGTAAAATGAAAATGAAGTGGCATTTTAGGACATATTCAAGATTGCTGTTTACAGCAGGTGGCTGTTGAATGCAGGTGGTTGTTAACCCTTTCCTCCATATACACACCTGTATGGAATGGGCGAACAGTGTAGATCCAGATCAGCCGACACATCCGTGCCATCTGATCAGGATCTGCACCGAATTCCATTTCATTTGTTAGGTTATTTCTGACCAAGAGTGACCTGTGCAGATCCTGATCAGACGACACGGATGTGCCTGCTGATCTGGATCTACACTGGTCGCACATGCATAAAAATGCATATATATGGAGGAAACAGTTAAGGCAGGTTTAACTGTATTATGTCAAGTTATTAATTTTTTATCGATATTTTTATACCAATGTGGTGTAAGCTGAGAGCTAAATTTAGCTGCAAAAATATTTCTACAGTGATATTTCTATTATAAGCAATGTCGTCTGCTACACTTTTTGACGTTATTTCAAGCAATGGCATCATCTTCCTGAGGACAATTTTGCCCAACACAGCTAAAGTAATGGTCATTCGCCCAAAATAGTTAACTTTCATACATGTATGTAAATAAACAGTTTTGGTGTCACAAAAACATTAAGAATTCCTTTTTTAATAGTTGAACAGAAATACATGTATTTATTCTACATTCTAATGCTTTTTTCATAAATTTTCGACAGGATCATGCAGGAATTTTAATAAACAGAACTTGAAGCCTTTTTCATCACTTGCAATGTTAACAATACTTACAGGAGCAATTCCAAATGCATCGTAATGAGCAACTACCACAATGGTTGGTAACTGCTCCTCTATCCCATAACCTGACAAATGACCCTGAAATATAAAATAATCACCATGTCATTATAGCACTTTGTTACTTTTCTTGTAACTGAAAGCAAGCTCATTTATTAGCTAAAACTATTCATCCTCTAAAAGGCCTACCACACTTCTCCTCTCAAATCCTCTCCACCAAGACTTCTTATACTACTTCTCTTACCACTTACTCCACCACATATGGCCTTTATCCCACCTGCAACAAGTGTAGGTCCAGATCAGCCTGCACATCCATGAAGTCTGATTGGAGATCACATCCATATAGTCTGATCAAGGTCTACACAAGACTTTTAGATTCTTGTGATTATTTCTAACAAGGAAGCAAACAGTAAAGACCCAGGTCTGACTGCATTGATGTTCAGGTTCTATAGCGTTGTCCATGTGATTTAAGGCATATTCATGAAATAAAGAGTTTAAGTGGATTTGACCAATCTATTGATTACATATGTTAGTTGTGATATTCTCTTGCAACATTTCAGTTTCCACATGCCAAGACTTTAAACCCTTACTCCACTGATACCCTTTTAACATCTGTTCAAAGGCTGTTCTTTTTCCTTAATTGTTTGTTGTGTCTTATTTGAAATTGATATTCTTTTAAACGTATGCCATCTTTTCCTCTCTACTTTTTGGCTGGGTGGGGAGGCTGTGTTTTCTGAAAGTGACTTCTTAATTTGCATACGTCACATTGCTATTGCATATACAAACAGTGTAGATCCATTCCCATCTGGTCAGGATCTTCACTTGGGCTTTTAGACTCGACAGGATATATATCTGACCAAGATCTGACAGCGTATATCCAAATGAATGGCATAGATGTGACGGCTGATCTGTACCTACACTTTTCGCAAAGATAAAACCCATATATGGAGTGAAGGTTTAACCGTTTCCTCCATATACAGTCAAACCTGTCATTAGCAGCCACCCAAGGGAGTGACATAAAGTGGCTGCTGAAGACAGGTGGCTGTTAAAGACAGTAACAAATTAGAACAAAATGTCAGTTTAGGTTATATTCAAACTGGCTGTTTATTACAGGTGGTTGCTATTCTCAGGTGCTGCTAAGGCAGGTTTCACAGGTATACATCTTTTAACGCATGAGCATGCAGTGTAGATCAAGATCAGATGGCTTGAACTATCTGGATCTACACTGTTCGCCCATGCCATAAAGAGATATACCAGTATATGGAGGAAAGGGTTAAAACATGAAGTCAGTTGAAAGGAAGTATTTGTTTGTTTGTTTGGGGTTTAACGCCTGGTTTCAACACTTTCTGGTTATATCCCGGCGGTCAGTCCACCTAACCGGTGTTCCTGGGTCTCTAACCAGTACTAACCAATTTCTCCGCAAGCGACTGACTGCTTCCTCACTTGAATCAGAGGTGAGGGACAAATGACTCTCAGACGCAATGTCCGAGTTCAATTGTCACGGAGAAATTTTTCCCGCCTCGGCTGGGGATCGAACTCACGACCCCTGGATTGACAGTCCGATGCTCTATCCACTGAGCTAGCCGGGCGGGCTCGAAAGGAAGTTTATAGCCCTGAAGATTTACCTGGATGCTGGTGATCTGGAAGTCTGACAGAGGTTTTGCTTGAGACCCAGACATCACCATCTGGAAACCATTGGCTGAAGCTGAGCTAAACAATGCTGAAAACATTCAAATCAAAACTTTCAGTAATACTTTTGTTTAATATGGTGGGAAGAATTGTTTGACTGAAGCTGTGGAAACGTTTTCCCGCAGTCAAATTATTCTCATAAAAATTTATTTTATGCTTTTCGGTGAATTATAGAATTTTTCCGGTGAAATAAAAGTGGTATTTCACTGTTTTCAAACAGTGGTATATCATTTTTATTTTCACTGATTTTTTCACGTTGGTACCCTAACGCACATAACATACCAAATACAGTGTTTAAAAAACAGGCTCAAATTTGTATATTTGACGTCATGTCATAAACAAGAGGTTTTGGCGCCATTTCATACAACTTTTCTGTCAAATTCACACAAATTTTGCACTAAAAGCATAAAATAAAAAGAAAATTTGTTTTTACCAGAGAAAGATAGAAATATATTTCACTTGTGAACTCCGGAATAATGTTTTTTCGCCACTCATGAAAATAAGAATTCTGGAGCTCACTCGGTGAAAAATATTTCTATCTTACACTGGTAAAAACAAATTCTCTTTGTAAAATGGTTTAGTTTGCATGTTCAGAAAGCGCTCTTGTGCAAACTCTGCTTTAACCCTTTCCTGTATAGAACAATTAGGACGAACAAATTAGATCAAGATCAGCCGGCACATCCGTGCCATCAGATCAGTATCTAAACAAACAGTTGGCTATTTGATTAACAGGTTATTTATGATTGAAATGCGACCAGCGCAGATCCTGATCAGACGGCATGGATGTGCCGGCTGATCTGGATCTACACTGGTTGCACACGCGTGAAAATGTGTATCAAGGAAAGGGTTAATTAAACCTGCATGAAATGTTATCATACCGAACCACTAAGTGTGTTGATTTAAAATCTACTGATATAATTTGCCAAAAGTAAACATATCAGATTTTTTAAAGTTCTTGAGTGAAATTAGTAAGTATTTCAGTATAACAAATTTTTCTTCTTGACAAACTAGTCTGAAAAATTTAAAGGTTGGTAATAAGTTTTAAAAGTAATGCAGTTTGGCAAAACATTGAAAACAAGAGATGTTACCTATATGTTATCATTATTCAAACTGCACTTCCATTCAATCCTTAGCTGGAAATACATTTATTTATAACTATTATCTAGATTTCAATGCATGAATGACAAGTTTAGATCCAGATCAGCTGGCACATCCATGCTATCTGATTTGGATCTACACTGGTCGCTTCTTGGTCAGAAATAACCTAATGCATCTAAAAGTGAACGGTGAAGATCCTGATCAGACTGCAGCGATGTGCTGGCTGATCTTGATCTACACTGTTTACCCATGGGATATATGCATAACCCATGAAGTAAAGGGTTAAAAATTGCTTTTGCTGTTTACTGTTGACACGAGACTATAAACACTGTGATATCATGATATTTTGCAAGGATTTAATTTTTGCATAATTCGTACTAGAAAAATGTGCAAAATCAAACACCAGCAAAATTCAATGATTCATTATCCAATCATATAAGAATTATAAAAGTGTGAAATTCACCTCCGAGTGAATGTGTTTTATGCTTTCTGAGAGAAATTTGATTAAATGATGCCACAGTATCTAGCATTTTTACCTTCCACAGCTGTGGCAGCATCGTCCCCGGAGCCCCCTGTGACCCCTTCATACACCTCTGTCAGCTCCTTACTATCCCAGGCGAAGTAGACAGGAACGCTGCTGTCTTCTGCCGAAAGAAGCTCCAGCTCCAACGACTGCAGATGCTGAAAAAGGGTTTGAACATTTTTAAAGATTCCTGAAAGATATATTCGGTCCACTTAGAATAAAATGTCAGGGTTCTCCTCAGCCCATTTTAGCATAGCGGGAGCGCTACGCTTTGATCTCAGCTACTGTACTTCCGCTACTCTTTAATTATCCTGCTATGCCTTAAACAATTAACGCTATGCCTTCCTGTTTATAGTAAAATCCAAGTGTCTCCTCTCAAAAGTAGCCTCAGGCAATTTCCCTTTTTAGGAAATTACAACTAAAAGGCTGAATTGTGTAAACAACAGCCTTTTAGTTGTAATTTCAATATTTTACACAAATCACTGTCCAATTGACGAATCAAGACTCCCTGGGTGGGGTTTAAGACCAATCTTTGGCTTCTGCAAATTTTACCGCAATTTGCATCTCATTCTGGTTTTAAATAAAAAAAACACACCTATCAATCATTAGGCAAATAATCAAGGCTAAAACAATAATAAAATGGTCTATGTTCCGAGTTTTCTGTTCAATTTTCTATTTCTTTTGTTAACGAATTGTTGCTGTTGATGTGTTGTCCAGGATCGAGGTTAACTTTAGAAAACATTTTTTGAATTTTAAAGATCGTTTCAAATGTAAAACATAGTAAATTATGTCAAGATTGTTTGATTTATTTATTTTAAGTTGTTCTTTTTTCCAAAATACGCCGTAACATCCAGCTAACATTCAATAATGTATGGTGGCTGATTTATGCCATTTTGTTTTTTCGTTATTTCGCGGCGAGCCAAGCAAAAAGACGAAATAACGAAAAAACGCCACGCGAAAAGACGAAATAACGAAAAAAACGCCACGCAAAAAGACGAAATAACGCCACGCGAAATAACGAAATCACGCTATTTTTGCGCGAAATAACAAAAAGTCGCCGTGCAATAAAACGCCAATTAAACTGTACAAAATAGCGTTCTTTCTAGCTTCGCCTGGCGTTGTTTCGTTATTTCGCTTGGCGTCTTTGCGTAATTTCGCTTGGCGTCTTTTCCCTCGGCGTTATTTCGTTATTTTGCCTGGCGTTTTTTTGTTGTTTCGCGTGGCGTTTTTTCATATTTTCGAGTGGCGTTTTTTCGTTATTTCGTCTTTTCGCGTAGCGTCTTTTCGTTATTTCGCCTGGCGTTTTTTCGTTATTTCGTATTTTCGCATGGCGTTTTTTCGTTATTTCGTCTTTTCGCGTGGCGTCTTTTCGTTATTTCGCTTGGCGTTTTTCGTTATTTCGTATTTTCGCGTGGCGTTTTTTCGTTATTTCGTCTTTTCGTTATTTTGCTTGGCGTTTTTTCGTTATTTCGTATTTTCGCGTGGCGTTTTTTCGTTATTTCGTATTTTCGCGTGGCATTTTTTCGTTATTTCGTCTTTTCGCGTGGCATCTTTTCGTTATTTCGCTTGGCGTTTTTTCGTTATTTCGTATTTTCGCGTGGCGTTTTTTCGTTGTTTCGTCTTTTCGCGTGGCGTCTTTTCGTTATTTCGTATTCTCGCGTGGCTTTTTTTCGTTATTTTGTCTTTTCGCGTGGCGTCTTTTCGTTATTTCGCTTGGCGTTTTTTCGTTATTTCGTATTTTCGCATGGCGTTTTTTCGTTATTTCGTCTTTTTGCGTGGCGTCTTTTCGTTATTTCGCATGGCGTTTTTTCTTTATTTCGTCTTCGCGTGGCGTCTTTTCGTTATTTCGCTTAATCTTTTCACTCGGCGTTTGTTCGTTATTTCGCGTGGCGTTATTTCGCTTGGCGTTTTTTGGTCTTTTCGCCTTCCGGTTGACATGCGCAAAGTGTAGCAACAGTAAAGCTGGACATATGGGTAAAAACAACTATTCACAGACGAAAAGAGGGATGGACAGACGGACGGACGGACGAAGACCATTCCTATACACCCTCCCTCTACGCGGCGGGGGATAGAAATGGAAGGGCAGAGGCAGTACCAACGATTTTTCCCAACCAAAACCACCAAAAAGTTTGGATTGGTGCGAGTTTTGAGAAATAAAAGTCCAAAAAAAGAAATACAGGTAGGTGTGATGGATAGGTGCCTGAATTCCCACCGAATCCCAACAACAAAAGCATTTGTTGGTTTGAGTTGATTAACAAATAAAATAAACTCGAGCTCCGCGAGTCAGATGTGTCGCCTAACGAAATTTGTGTTAGTTTATTGATGTACAGTTATTAGCAATGTGTTTGCACCAAATTCACATATAAAATAACCTTTTAATTGTCTGATTGCAAGAAACATGCACAACAAGTTATGCCCTTGGCAAGAAAGGCGAATAATTTAAAAGAATGACAAGAAATGCTCTATAAAGTCAATCAAAGGGGAATAATTTAACGACATTAATGGGACAAAATATGAGCAATATTGTCGCAAAGCATACCTAACACTGCTTTTATGAAACATGCATACCAAGTTTGGAGTCATTTGAACATATTGTGACATCGTTACGCTCCTAACAAGAAATGCTGTATAAAAATGAAAGAAAATTAATTCAAAAACGGAACAAGGTAGAGTTACGGTTCTTGTGCAGTGCACTTCGAGTCATTGCAAGAAACATGCATACCAAGTTTGGAGTCATTTGAACCTATGGTGACAGAAATGCTCTGTAAAATAATTCAAAGGGCAATAATTAAAAAACGAAAGAAGGAAGAGTTACGGTTCTTGTGCATTGCACTTTGAGTCATTGCCAGAAACTTGCATTCCGAGCGAAAAGACGCCAAGCGAAATAACAAAAAGACGCCAAGCGAAATAACGCCACGCGCAAAAACGCCGAGCGAAAAGACGCCAAGCGAAATAACGAAAAGACGCCACGCAAAACAAGAGCTGTCAGAGGAGACAGCATGCTCGACTATTCGAATCATTTGAAACAAATGCAATTTGAAGATTAAAACAATAACAACTATGGCCATACATTCATGTGCAATCAGGAAAAATATTAACAAGTGAATGGTACGGGAGAAATTCTTTTCAAATAACAGAAATAATTCCGTAATGTACCATAAATATTATACTGAATAGGGGAATAACTATGAAATATTTCTGAATTTGTTAGAAAACTTGTTAGTAATTTTTTATTAGAGACATTTACTTTTAGTCAAATATCAATCACTTCAGTAATGTTACAGAAAAAGAACTGAAATGAAAATATAATGGTAATTTGAAGTTGATACCTTAAGTATTTGCAAAGTTATCGATAAAGTGCACTTAAGTGAAAATATAAGTGAAACTAGAAATGTGTCCATAGGACACGGATGCCCCACTATGTATCATTTTCAGACACTCAAGTGCAATGATCAGAATAATACGCGATACACTGCCCTTTCATGGTGAACATTTGTGTCAAGTTTTTTTGAAATCCCTCCATTTATAATGAAGTTACAGCCTGGACAAGAAAATTCTATTTTAAGTAACAGTGACCTTGACCTTGGACCTTCAGGCTTGGGTATTGTGCGGACACACTGCCTTTTAATGAACATTTGTGCAAAGTTATTTTGAAATCCCTCCATTTATAACAAAGTAACAGCCAGGACAAGATAATTCTATTTTTAGTAACAGTGACCTTGACCTTTGACCTACAGGCATGGGCATGGTACGTGACACAACGCCCTGTCATGGTGAACATTTGTGTCAAGTTATTTTGAAATCCTTCCATTCATAACAAAGTTACAGCCTGGACAAGAAAATTCTATTTTTAGTAACAGTGACCTTGACCTTGGATCTACAGCCATGGGTATTGTGTGGACACACAAGCCTTGTCATGGTGAACATTTGTGCCAAGATATTTTGAAATCCCTCCATTCATAACAAAGTAACAGCCTAGACAAGAAAATTCCATTTTTAGCAACAGTGACCTTGACCATTGACCTACAGGCTTGGGCATGTACGTGACACACCGTCTTGATATGGTGAACAATTATACCAAGTTATTTAAAAACCCAATAAGAAATAACAAAGTTACAGAGCGGACATGATTTTGCAAGAAAATTCTATTTTTAGTAACAGTGACCTTGACCTTGGACCTACAGGCATGGGTATTGTACGCGACACACCGCCTTGTCATGGTGAACATTTGTGCCAAGTTATTTTGAAATCTCTCCATTCATAACGAAGTTAAGGGCCGACTGTATATATTGCTTAACACAAAATGTAAGCGAAAAAGGGGCATAATTGGAAAAATATTGGAAGAAGGGTTATGGGTCTTGTTGGTTATGATGTAGATTTTGATGGTGAAAATATATTTCAAGTTTCAAGGCAATATCTCAAGTAGTTTTAAAGTTAGGGGCAAAATGCATATTTTGCTTGACACAAAATATAAGAAAAAAGGGGCATAACTTGAAATATATTGACAGCAGAGTTATGGGTCTTGTTGGTAATGATGTAGAATTTGATGGTGAATATATATTCCAAGTTTCAAGTTGATATCTCAAGTAGTTTATAAGTTATGGACCAAAGTGCATATTTTCCTTAACGCAAAATTTAAGTGAAAAAGGGGCATAACTTGAAAAATATTTGTAGCAGAGTTATGGGTGTTGTTGGTAATGATGTAGAATTTGATGGTGAATATATATTCCAAGTTTCAAGTTGATATCGTAAGTAGTTTTCAAGTAATGGACCAAAGTGCATTTTTTGTTTAACGGACGCCGACGCTGACACCGGGGCGAGTAGGATAGCTCCCCTATTCTTCGAATAGTCGAGCTAAAAACGAAATAACGAAAAAACGCCACGCGAAAATACGAAATAACGAAAAAACGCCAACCGAAATAACGAAAAGACGCCACGTGAAAATACGAAATAACGAAAATCCGCCAGGCGAAATAACGAAATAACGCCGAGCGAAAAGACGCCAAGCGAAATAACGAAAAGACGCCAAGCGAAATAACGAAAAAACGCCAGGCGGAGCTAGAAAGAACGCTATTTTGTGCAGTTAAATTGGCGTTTTTTTGCACGGCGACTTTTCGTTATTTCGCGCAAAAAATAGCGTTTTTTCGTTATTTCGCGTGGCGTTCTTTCGTTATTTCGTCTTTTTTGGTGTAGCGTTCTTTCGTTATTTCGTCTTTTCGCGTGGCGTTTTTTCGTTATATCGTCTTTTCGCTTGGCGTTATTTCCCGGCGAAATACCGAAAAAACGAAATGGCATAAATCAGCCACCATAATATTGTCATATGCCGCAGCGAAAGTTAACACAAATGACGTCATACAGTGGATCGACTTCAGAAGCTGTTTACGGTTATAATTTTTCTTTCTAGACATAGTGCAGTTAAAATGATCGATTTTATTACATGTTTTGCAAACGGGACAATGGTACGATAATTTTTTAGTTGGGCTTATGTATCAGAGAAAGCATGGCGCATCAAGTTTATGTAAATTATAGAAGTTTTTTTAATATAAAAAGCGCGAGTTATTATACGCGTTTCTATTGTTCTTTAATTGACAAGGCATGGTGCATCATTTCTTTTTGGCACGGGTAGGTATAATTAGTAAATTATACGAGTTTTAATTGCAATCAAAAAAGTGAAAGGTGACATTCGCGGTCCGTTTGTTCTGTATTTGAGAAGAAACGGCGATTACGGAAAAAGAGCGATGTTTGTGCAAGTTTTGCCAATCTTGAAAAAAGGTAGGTAATAAAAAGTGCAACTGTGTAGTTTCCACCATCAAAAAATGTTTTATTGAAAAAAAATGCTTTTGGTTTTCCTGAAACATCTTTATATAATTACAAATAAGCACATTAAATTGTAATTCCCATTTATTTTAATTTTTGTGGTCATAAATATTTCTAATTGATATTAGATCTAATTACAAATGATCGGATCTGAGGAATTTCAGCCGTTGTAATATAATTAGGATTTGTGTTTCAATTTAAAAAAGCAAAAGATTTTTTTGGTGTAAGAATTTGATATACGACTTTTGAATCTATGTTATAAATCTTTTAACCTACAGCAGCCACAGAACAGTGTGTGTGAATACACATTTATTATTAACATGTATGTCATTTAAAAGGCTTTAAATGAATTAAGCCACTTAAGAATAAAAACAAAACTTATTTTTTCATTTATTTATTTAAATGAGAAGCAAAAATGATATATACATAAGACTGAAAATGAAACACCGCGTTGCAGCCCGCGACAAAATGGATAAAATCAGTCTATGGTGCGACGACCCTTCCTGAAATCCTGGGGGAAACCCTGTTTATAATTCCAAAACCATACAACTAAACCTGAAGTTATTTGGGGGGGGGGGATTTATTTCAGGAAGAAGGTGAGATAGTTGGTAACATAACATCGAGTATGGACTTTGTCCGCGGGCTTGATGAGCTATCCCTTAAAAATTTTCTGGGGAGAACCCTGAATGTAATTCAAGACAAGTGACCAATTGATAGAGGCCTTAAAAAAAATTCTTCGAAAACCGCATTAAAATGCAAAGCAAGTGTAAGACAGATTTTAAATGGTTTTAAAATTATATATTCTATCACATAATTATAATCATATACACTTTATACTATTCCTTTCAAAATGCATATTCTCTGTCGACCAAGCAGGAAAGATGGTTGGCCTAAACATAAATGGATGTATGTGACGGCTGATCTGAATTTCACAATGGGATTACAACCATATCATATGGAGAAAAGGGTTAACCCTTTACTACATATAAAAGCATTTTATCGCATGTGTGACCAAAGCATATTCATACTATCAGATCTGGATCTTAAATGCCCACCTTTTGGTAAAAAATTACCAAATAAATGAAAAAGTAAACAGTGCAGATACTAATCAGACAGCACAAATGTGCTGGCTGATCTGGATCTACACTGTTTAGCTCATCCCATAAAGGCGTATATATGGAGAAATGGTTAAAAATAATCTCTGACAATTATTTTACCTGTTGAGCCTCAGCAGACATCAAAGAGAGATTTTGCGGGAGCAGTATGAGTAACCCTCCTGCTTTCTGTTCCACAAGCTCTCGGTACTTCGCCCCTGTTACTTCTTTAAGTCTTGCCAAGATACATCTTCTGGTCACCATTTTGGCATCTAGAGGTCGTGCTTCCATGTTGATAAGTGACATCTTGCTTCCTGAAGTAAAAAAAAACAAACTTTTTTTTAATATTAACCGTTTTCTCCACATAGAGATCTTTATGGCATGGGCGACCCTTGTAGATCTGCAGACAAACCATGTGATCAGAATCTGCACTGTCCGATGTTAAATCTTTTAGTCTATTTCTTACCAAAATGCAAACAGTGTTAATCATGATCTAATGGCACTATTTTCTTTAACACAATACATCAAAGAAATTATTTTTCTTGGTTTAAATTAAAATGAAACACAAGAAATTTCATTGAAATTACAAGAATTATTCTTTTTTATTTTCTTCTTAATAAGTTCTTCTTTTTAAAAGCTCTATCTGTATCTGTATCTGCCAAATACTCCAAACCCTCTATACAGAGTATTATGTGGAGTGCGCTGTCAGAAACTTTAGGAGTAATATTAACTTATAATGTTTTGGGGAGGTAATTTTCATAGGTGTTTGGGTTGGTTTCTGTACCTGCACATGATAAAAATGCCATAGATATTAAATTACAAAAGTCTGGTATGGTTTGCAGGCAAGTTGCTTTTCCCAGGGTGCTACAATAAAAGATGAATGATGGATGTTCATTGAATGACGAAGAACAAATGATCTGATGGGGGTGATGGATGAGGTGATATCACAATGGTGGATAATGGTAGCACTCTGGTTAGAAGCAGTGGCTGTACAGCTTGGCCTTGAATAAGGCCAGGCTGTCCGCCTGAGCAATGTCTTGTGGTAGACTGTTCCAGATCTTTGCTGTACGTGGAAAGAACGAATGCCTGTGTCCATCAATCCTGGAGAAGGGGATACTATATCTGTGCCTCTGTGTATGGTGTATATAGTGTGGGAATGGTATCCTTACACAGTTGTGTTTGATCTTGTAGAACATACATAATGAAGTAACTTTACGGCGCGTTTCTAGGGTTGGTAAATTGATCTTTCTTAGAAGGTTAGTAATACTACTGGTATATTTGTAGTCGTTCAGTATAAATCTTACTGCGCGATGTTGTACCATTTCAATCTGGTTAATGTATTTCTTCTGCCAGGGGTCCCAGACAGAGGCGCAATACTCCAAACATGGGCGGACATATGTTTTGTATGCTACTTCCTTGAGTTTTGGGATGTCAGT
Organism: Corbicula japonica; assembly: GCA_038501625.1. Taxonomy (NCBI): domain Eukaryota; kingdom Metazoa; phylum Mollusca; class Bivalvia; order Venerida; family Cyrenidae; genus Corbicula; species Corbicula japonica. The sequence continues at coordinate 5,441,263 of JAZAYU010000032.1, forward strand.
TTGAATATTTCTTTTGATAAATTTAAGTTTGTAAGGGAAGAGGATAGGTTTCTTCCTTTTTGTGACTCGTAAGACTTCACATTTTTCGGCATTAAATGACATCAACCATTCCTTCCCATGTTTGGAGCTTGTCCAAATCGGTCTGTAGTACTTGGCAATCTTCTGATGAAGTAATGGTAAGATAAGCTATGGTATCGTCAGCGAAGAGACGGACATTACTGACTATATCAATGGGCATGTCATTTATGTATATAAGAAAGAGGCAGGGACCCAAGACTGACCCCTGAGGAACTCCAGACAGTACATCACAACTTGAGGACATTTCACTATCGAGGACAACCCTCTGAGAGCGGCCAGATAGGAATGATTTGATCCAAGAAGTTACAGTGGGGTTTACACCAGTTCTGTTTAATTTGAGAAGGAGCCTTTGGTGATCAACTTTATCGAAAGCCTTGCTAAAATCCATGATAATAACATCAGTTTCTTTACCTGCGTTGATGGTGTCTTGTAGGTCTTGTACAAACTGGATAAGTTGTGTTTCACAGCTAAATTTAGATCGAAAACCATGTTGATTTGTATAAAGGAGATTATTGGCATCTAAAAATGTCATGATATTTGAGACTAGTATGTGTTCCATTAATTTACAACAAATACATGTAAGGGAAATTGGCCGGTAGTTGGCAGGTTTTGTCCTTGACCCCTTCTTGAAGACAGGGCTAACAGAAGCACTTCTCCAGCTGGGATGTTGCCTTCAATGAGTGATGTGGTAAATATGTCAGCAAGGATTGGGGCTAAAGGCTGGTGCAATTCTTTCAGGACTCTAGGTGATATACAGTGGAGCTCCGCTATATCGCGATTCCGCTATATCGCGAAATCCAATATAACGCGGCCAACCCTTGGACCCCGTTTTTTATTCATAAAAGATAGTAAAATTCTATCAACGGCCATTTTTGTATATTTGGAAAGGGAAAAAAGGGAAGTAACAACGTAAATACCGCATTAATTGATAAAGACAATGACGCTCGTTCATTAACGTATTGAAAATCATCGAACAAATTGTTAAATGTTCCTTAATGATCTGTTGATTGTTTCCTACGTTTATTAAAATATCAAACTGTCATAAAATTGTTAAGTAATAAATTGTTGTACAAACACTGGGGCACCTAATCACGTACGCGAAATGGTTACTGACTTTTTCGCACCTACTGCAGATAAAATGACAAAGGTGTCTGATGTTGTTAATTGGCTTCTAATTTGAGAAGCTCATGCCTACATTTGACATGTGTTGAGAACCTGTTGACATTTTGAGTAGCTTTACCATGTTCTTATATAAACCTAAGTTCAGAGTTTTCACACGTATTGTTTTCCTTCAAAACTGCGTTCAGGTCAAACAAATACATGAGTTTCGCATATGACAAACGCCCGCAGAATAAACTTTTGTGAGTTAATTTCACAAAGTAATAATTTTATAGCACCTGTTAGATAAAACAAAACAACATGGAAACAAAGGATTTAATTTCAAATAACGATAAAATGATACGAGTAATACATGTATGGACCTAGCATAGCGTAAGTTCTATGTCCCGCGAATATCGCGAATCCGATAATAACGCGATTTGATGGGATGGACCCCACAGACCGCGTTATATTGGATCTTCACTGTATTGTCTGGGCCACATGCCTTGCTAGGGTTGAGCTGTTTTAGTTGTTTCATTACACCAGGCACAGAGATTTGTATACTTGGCGTCTTTGGTTTAAACAGGTTAAGAGGGGAGAGCATTTCGGTAATGTGACTAAGTTTTAGAGGTTGAGGGGTTGTAAAGGCAGACTGAAATTGTTTATTTAGTATATCGGCTTTATCTTGTGGGGAAGTGTAGGTGTTACCATCTGATTTGAGAGAGAATATGCTGTTATTATCTGATTTTTTCTGTTTGATAAATGTCCAAAAACGTTTACTAGGTCTAGGGTTATCTGTGTTTGTATTATCATCAATCAGGATTTTTTCAAGATAGCAGTTGTATGACTGGCGTATTTTACTCCGGATCAGATGTTTGATTTCTTTTAATTTGTGTGACTTTCTGTGTTGTTTATGTTTACAGTATAGTTTATCCCGTCTATACATTAGCCATCTAATTTCTTTGGTTATCCATGGGAGGTTTTCTTTGTTTTTACATATTTTTGATGGAATGTATTTATCAGTAAGTTTTTGGAGTATGTTTTTAAAAACTGTCCATTTTGTCTCTGTATTCTGTTTGTACGTTGTCTTAAAGTAAGTGTCTTGTTGGTCTTTCATATCTGTCCTAAATGTTTCCCAGTCTGTTTTGTTGTATAAAATATCTTTCTAGGTTTTTGGAAGCGACTGCCTGGGTTAATTAATAACTCTTGATGGATGATGTCGTGGTCACCTAGTCCAAGAGGGGTAAACTATGAATGTTTTGAACAAGGTTAGGATTATTGGTTAGGAATAAGTCAAGAGTATTTGGACCTCTGGTAGGGATTTTTACCACTTGGGAGAGATTGAAATTATTAATTAATTCAAAAAAGTTGTCAGAGCTTGTGTTTTAATATGTGTATTTGTACAATTGTATGTTACACATATTTGTTATATGCCTCCGACTTTCAAAATAAATATTACTTGACTTGACTTGAAATATAATTATTACATTTTTATATATGCAGACTGTTCTCCCCCAAAATAGGGGGAGAACAGTCAGGGAGGAAACGTCTGGGGTGGAACTGTCAACGGGGAGAATAGTCTGACATCCGTATTGAGCTATCCAGGTTCCAACATTCTTAACATAGAAATTTCCAAATTACACAGCAAATGTTTGCAATGTTCTTAATGAAGGACCTCCAATGATAATTTTTTCTACAGTAGCGATGCCACTGGCAGTTTTTGGATGGGAAGAGTAGCCTTGACAAGGATTAAAGCCTCAGACCAACAGTATTATTTTATTTTATTATCAATATTCAATTTATGTTTGATAAGAGATAATTTACCTATTTTCATGTCATAATGATCGAAATGCTGCATCCTATATATAGCAAACTCGTGTGCTGCGTTCACTGGGGACACCGGCGAGATGATGATCAAAATCGGTACGAAGAACAGAAAAGATAAAGGGAAACAGTTTTTAAACATTTCGAACACCTCTCCGATCGCATCCATGGCTGTGAATTGAATATATTCTCAATTCAATGCAAAATTTACATGAATAGCCTCTGAATTTCTCTCGAAATATCAAAATTACAAGCTCCTTGAAATATCCAACGGGGATGGAGTATCAAAGGGAGGTAATTAGCGTTTCCGTCAATAAAACCTCAAAGAAAAAGAAATACCAACAATAAACGCTAGACTGCTTCACCACTCATGTCTGCACTCAAGTTAGAATAAGTAGTAAACTACATTTATTCAAGACTGAATGAACATATAAATATAACATACGCCAATACTCATTTGACTTTTTTGTGGACTATATGACTAGGTAATTAAATGTGCGGCCTATTTGACTTTTTTCTGAGGCCCATTTGACTAATTTGTGGCCTATATGACTTGTGGCCTTTTTGACTTGATACCCTTCCGATGATGAGCAATATTTATGTCAAGTTTGAAGACAGCAGGTCAAACCTTTTAAAGTCATTAATCCATTAGAAATTTTCATTTAAAGGTCAAATTGACATTGACATTTGATATTTTGACTTTAAATTGGTAGGAGTCATCTACTGACCATCTGCAATAAATGCATGCCCTCTGATCAGGATCTACACTAGTTGCTTTTTTATGCATTAAGTTATTTCTGACCAAAATGCAATCAGTGCAGATCCAGATCAACTGGTCTGGATCTACACTGATTGCACACATGTAAAAACATGTATATGGAGTAACCATTTAATACTGTTAATAGTATGATAACTTAATAGCATTGTGTTCAGTATCTTTACATACACATATCATCAACTTTGCAGTGCAAGAACAAAATATAATAACCGATGAAGTAGAAGGAGTTTAAGCGATTTGTGCATGAACATGACAAAACATCAATATGTGCACATATGGAAAGACAACATATGGCAGGTGTATTAATTCTCACTTGGGTACGCTCACAAGAAATATGTTAAAAATAATAACAAAGACCAGAAATCTGAATAAAATATAAAAATAACTACAATGTTGTTTTTTTAACAATTTATTTATTTTTGTACAGCTATATTTATATATTACTTATTTTTCTAATAAGTTGATCATTTCATCTGGAAACACTAGGCAGGTATTTTGTTATATTAAAAAACTTTATCATAATGATGCTTTTAAGTAATTCTGTGTAACAGGTGGTGATCCTATTTCTTTATCAAGCAAATCAGTGATACACTAGATTGTTCATGCAATTTAATCATAAAAGACTTCAATGACATACTTTTTGGTCTATAATTTCATTAATTTACACTGCAAGTCTGGGTACCAGTATATAATTTAAGAACACTTGGACCAGATGCTGGTGAAAAGTCTCAAAATGATGCTACCTTGTGATTGGTCAATTTGTGAAACTGAATTCAAACTAATCAGAATGTTAGGATTGGAGAATATAGCCTAAGATTATAAAATTGAGACTGGAGACCAGTCTGAAATCTCAAGCAGCTGATTGGTTTTACCCGAAAACAATCTCCAAACTGACCAATCAGAGGCTAGAGATTTCAGACTGGTCTCCAGTCTCAATTTTAGACTGGTCTCCAATTTCAGTCTCCTGACCTTGGGTTTAGGTGTAATATTTTATGCACTTGTTTTGTTGGTTTTCGTTCTCTATGTTTGTTTTCTGTTATTTTGTTTTTCTGCTTAAGACAAGTTTCTTTAAAAACAGCTCTACCCTTGACTCCAAAAATACTCATTTTTTTGGTATGTGAGACAAGTGTAGATTTGTGCCATGCCATTTGGATCTACACTGGTTGATTCTTGTTCAGAAATAACCTTATGAATCTAAACACAAACAGTGTAGATCCTGATCAGATGACATGGATGTTAAAGCTGATTTGAATCTACACTTTTACCACATGAAAAATATCCATATTCCATATACTGTAGTATCACTTAATTTCGTAGGAACAAATTTTCGCGCAAACCCATAAATAACAAATTTGCAGGGGCATGAATTAGCGCAACAGTGTTTTCCTATAGAGAATCACTGTGAAAAGGTTTAATTTTGCTGGGGTTGAATTATGCGCTCTTGCCGTCATGTGAAATAAATGATTTAACAGTAATAAAGAGTTAAAACAGTGACAATGTCTATCTCAAATCAAACACACATCAGGATTCTGGGAATAACTTCCATAGTTCTTTAGCAAATGGATGTAGAGGAAATCCCATGACATTGAAGTAGTCTCCCTTGATGCCACTGATGAGGGTACTTCCCAATGCCTGGATCCCATAACCACCGGCTTTGTCCCTGCAACAATGCAAATCACATTACATGTAAACTCTTTTATGCTACAGTATATTTATTAACCCTTTATTCACTGCATGGGCAAAAAGTGCAGATCCAGATAAGCTTGCACAATTTGATATTTAGATCTGCATGGTCATTTCTGATCAAGAAGAAGTGTAGATCCAGATCAGATAGCAAGGAAGTGCACACTGTTCTGGATTTACACTGGATGCTCTTGTGATAAAAGGCATATCTAAGGAGAAAAGGGTACAGTGTTGATATCTGTGGAGTATTTGTTTTAATGGATTGTTGTGGGCACATTAATCCATGCAATTTAAACCACCACAAAATTCATATCTGTATGCAAATATGACCTACATGTATGAAGATAGAAAAAAGATTCAATACCATGAGAATGCTGTTTAAAGAAAACCATGACATATTCTTGCCCCCAAACAAGTAAATACATTTTTTAAGTATCTTTACTCAATATATACACTTTTATCACAGAGGCGACCAGTGTAGATCAAGATCAGACAGCATGGATAAACTAGCTTAACTGGATATAGACTGGTCAACTTTGTTATTAAAGGGATAATACATGTATTGTGCCAGATAAAGCACATCAACTGCCAGCTGATCTGGATCTAAACTGTTTGCATCTTTGTCAGAAATAACCTTATGGAACCTAATTGAAGAGATCCTGATCAGACAGCACATGGGCCTAATTTTCATGATTTTGCGCAAATGTTCTGTTATCTAGTAGTAGTTTATGAGAATTATACAAATGCGGAAATTTATGCTGCATGAAAGTGTCATTTGTGGCTTTTGTGTGAAAATTTGTTCCCACATAATTGAAATATACCACATTAGGCCATTATGTGTATAAGGATGCTTTAGGGGAAATGTATTTTCTGAATTTATTGACTGGTTTATGAACTGAGAAGGCCCTGATTAGCTTGTGCATATGTTCAGGCAGATCTGGGTCATGTGACAAATGAAGTGTTGAGCCATAACCTTTTTCCTCCCTATATATTCCTTTATGGAGAGGGCATGGAGAGGGCAACAGTGTAGATCCGGATCAGCTGGCACATCTGTGCCTTCTGATCAGGATCAGCACTGTTCCCTTTTTGAGTTATTAGGTTATTTCTGACCAAACACCAAACAGTGCAGATCCTAATCAGACAGGCACCGAAGTGATGGCATATCTTGATATACACTGGCCCCATAAAGGGTTAAAGGGTTTAAGTGATCACTTACATAGGTTCCCCTGTATCAACATAGGCCTCTATAATCCTTCGTGACAATTCTCCCATATAGACCTCTGTATCACTGTGGAACTGTACCAACTTGTACTTTTCTTTTCCATCTCCTAAAACAGAAGTTCAGAATAATTTGGAATCATATGAGCCATGCCTAGTCCTGCCCTTCCAGTCGTTATTAGTGGTATTTGATGGCGTCTATCACTTGCAATAATAACGGGCATTGCATTACACACTGATCATGTGAACAATACATTATGTGAGCTTGATGATGTTACCGCTTTTTATAGAATGCAGTAACTGAAGTATGGAATGTATATGGTAATGGCAGGACCATGACATCTTCGATGATGTTTTTCCACATTTTTAGTTCTTAATATTTTTTGTAAAAAAAACCCTGTTTTTATTTTGTTTTCCCATTACATAATTTCACATATGATATTTATACATAATTTCACAATATCTAATACTGTTTACTGATAAATGCATAATAAGCAATGTCGTCTGCTCGTCTTTATGATGTAATTCAAATCAACTTTCCAAAGACACATTTCTGTAGATCCTGATCAGATGCAGGCTGAACTGGATCTACTGTTTACCATGCGATAAAAGCCATAAAAGCATGAGAAAATTTGTGACCGTTAATCAATGCTGAAAAATAACCATTCATTAAGTGTCTTCTGAGTGTGTTTAAATTGTGGCAATTTATGCCTGTGAGATTTTGCCATAGGTGTCTTCTGCGCAAAAATGCATCCTTGCAAAATTAAATGATACCATAGTTGCTAAAAATATACCTGTGTTTGCAGGAGTAACTAACACGACTGACGTCATGACTGTGTGACTGGATCCGCTCAACCTGCAATTCAGAAAAATGCTTTGTTGTTTTTCTACGCCACTTAACCCTTTACTGTATATTTACGCCTTTTATTGCATGGGTTAACAGGTTTAGAACCAGATCAGCCGGCACATCAATGCCATCTCATCAGGATCTCCACAGATCGCTTTTTGATTTATTAGTTTTTTTTCTGTCCAAGAAGAGAACAGTGTTGTCCTGATTTGATGGCGATAATGAGCTGGCTGATCTGGATCTAGGCATAAAAGGCGTATTTAAAGCGTTAAGTGTTAAACACAGTAAACCCATTTCTTTCATCAAAAGACTTGCATAAAAAACAATTCAGAAACATGTTTCTTTGCCCTCAAATTCATTCCAATCAGTGGCATGAAGATCTTTTGCTCATAAAACTTAACTTTTTCGTGGGTAACAAAAATACAAAACATGCCAAATGGGTTACCACTGTCAACTCTTTTAATCCACTGATCAGAAATAACTTAATGATTCTAAAAATGAACAGTGTGGATCCTGGTCAAATAGCATTTTGATTTATGTGTCAGCTGATCGGAATCTGCACTGGTCGTCCATGGGATAAAAAACAAATCTCATGAGCAAAAGGATTTTTAAAAAAATTGAATAGCCATTTCCAAGTAACAAAATTCCATGGATAAGCCTTTTACCACATGGGTGACAAGCGTAGATCAAGATCAGCCAGCATATCCGTGCCATCTAATCATCATCAAAACTGTTTTCCTTTTGACTAAGTACGAGGATTGTTTGATAAATTCGCGGACAGCGGTCGTAAAAACAGAAAAAGACAAAATACATGTATAAAATTTATATGTGCATGATCTGTAATTCAAGTCGAATACAATACAACAACTGGTAATAGTTTTACATTAACAATAAACAAATAACTACATAAAACAAAAGGTACATTAACGATTTACGGAGCACGACGTCGAAAATAACGCTATAATGTCAACGTCAGAATATAGCGCCGATCTCGGTCTTCCTGATCTAGCGTTGTTGTTAATACTTTCGTGTCCGTTGCGATATCTCTCATGCCATTTGAAGACAATAGTGCGACAACACTTTGCTGAGTTCGACTTCTCAAGTAATCGTAACGTTTCTGTGGGTGTATGACCTAGGTTAACGCAAAACTTGATATTTGCCCTGGTTTCAACGTTTAAATTTGACGTCATGGTTTTCTCTATCACTATGCGATAAATTGCTGTACCGACGAGCGAAAACAACGGATGTCAATGAAAATTAACGGAAATGACGTTGACATATTGAGTATTGACGTTACACGTTCCCGCGTAATTTCGACGTCTCAAAGTTACCATTTTAAAGCATTAAAAACAAGAGTTATGCCAATTTTACGGACTGCTCCGTAGAACGTTACCATGGTAGCGTTATTCCTCAATAAAATGGGCATTTCGAAAAAAACAAAGTTAAAATTTGTAATTACCATTTTATTAAACATGATTCCGCAATACCTGAAAATTTCATTTACTTTGGATGAACAATAATAAAATAAACACCGCTGTCCGCGAACTTATTAAACAACCCTCGTAGTTTATTTCCAATCAAATGCAAATGGTGTAGACCTAGATCAGATGGCACATATTAGCCAGCTGATCTGTGCCCAAGGTTATAAAACTGAGCATGGAAACCAGTCTCAAATCTCAAGCATCTGATTGGCTGAAATGGCGACCAGTCGCCATTTCAGCCAATCAGATGCTTGAGATTTGAGACTGGTTTCCTTAGACCTGGATCTACATTTGTCACCCATGTGATAAAAGGTGCATCCATGAAGTAAAGGATTAACATTAAAGTTAACATGAGACCTCACTCTGAACTTAGAACTGGCTATTTAACATTGTCTTTACCCTTTACAATATGGGACATGGCTTTTATCCCATGGACAACTGTTGTAGATTCAGATCAGCTGGCACAGTCATTCCATCTGATCAGGACTACACTATTCACTGTTAGAATCATCTGTTAATTTCAGGCTAAAAAGTGAATAGTGTAGATCTAGATCAGATCCTTCATGCAGTGGTTGTTGTAATAAGGAGATGAAGAAAAACTTCACAGATTACATTTGTAATGGACAAAAGACTATGATACTTCTATATCTCTGTTCAGCACTAGAGTGGGGAATAAAAATAAAATAAGCATTAAAATATGATCAGTTACAAATAACAATAGGCAATACAATACAGCAAAACCCATGGATTTTTTTTCTGCGTCGATTGGTGGTATTCGTCTTTTAAAAAGATGCTTATAAATTCAGAAAAAGTGTTTCACGGTTAGGTGGGACAGACTTTAAGCAAATAATGTCTTAATAGTGAAGTGGTCTTACAGTGTAGAAAATTGTGGAAAAATGTTACAAATGGACATTGAAATAATTGACACTGTCTAAATTTTGGAATGGTCTTCATAAAGGGTTTTACTTTAACTGAATATCTAACCTTGAGAGAATACTGATGGCATGTTCTCTAGACGTCGGCTTCTCAAATATCTCATTATCATGTGTCACTATAGTGTCAGCTCCAATAATCAGGTCAGGAGGGGCCTGCAAAACAACTGCAAAACATGATGCCAATTCTAATTGTCTGTTCTATCAATGAAAATTACCTGCTAACACTTTACTCCATATATATGCATTTTAACAGGTGTGCAACCAGTGTAGATCTTGGAATATCCGTGCCATCTAGATTTATTAGGATATTCAGACCATGTGGCAAACAATGATCTAGATCTGATGACAGAGATGTATATATGGAGTAAAGAGTTAACTATTTATACATATCAAGTCAAAAAAAGTAAACAAAGCAATATTTCATAACTCTTTGGAGTGTAAATGATGGAGCCATAAATGATCGACTAGTTTCAGAATTACCCTTGTATAAATTGATACATTAATTGAAGTTTTCAAGATGTATCTAAAACACAAAAATAACATAGGATATTTACTTGACCACTGTTGTATAATCTTTCTGCCACTTCCAAAATTTTGTGCTTTGCTGTTTCTGTAACATAACCGAGAGGGGAACTGAAGCTGTCCTTCTGAAGATTTTCTTCAAATTGTGATGGCACAACATCAAACTTTAAGCCCTGATAAAACAATAATATACAGAACAGCAAAATAAAACTGGTTATAAAATTATATTTCAAAAATAATATTTTATGCCATTTCGTACAACAGATTATCAGCATGATAATAAGGCGTCCTAAAGTGTAACTTGAGAAACACAAGCAAGGAAACTAAAACCAATGCCTACATACCTCTTGTTCGATCAAACATGGAATACTGCTGCACAGTTTGGAACCCCCATCACAAAAATCTTATATACAAAGTAGAAATGGTACAGCCAAGAGCAGCACGTTTCACCACAGACAGGTACCATAATACCGGCAGTGTAACAGAAATGCTACATGATCTGAATAGGGAAAGGCAAGAATGAGCTGTCAAAATTGACCTTCTAATGTCAACCAACAGTTACAGAACCACCAATTGACAGGCTTGAGCTATGCCAGCAGGGTCTTGGACCCGGGCTCCACCACGAATATGTGTTGGTTTTGCCTGGATGGCTGAAAAGTAACTGTGCACAACTATTTACTGTCACTTCTTCCTTTTGTAACGTGTTATTTGCATTACCTGGTCCGAGTCTTTATTCTATCTATTCTATTTCTCTTTGTCTTTATTGTTGCGCATCGTTTAAGAAATGTCAATTTTGACAGTTTGACGTGTGGCAGATTTGGGTTGGAAAGAGTAGCCTCAACCAGGATTCGAACCTCGGACCTCCGGCTAACCGTGCCGTCGCTCTACCAATTGAGCTACCAAGGCCGCTGGTACGAAATCTACTACAGACGTAAAGATGTAGATGTAGATGATGCAATGGGCTGCAATTGAATTTGTGAAAACAATTATTACTGATTACGAATTAGTCTCAATAATTCGACTGCAAGCACAGACCCATTATCATGCTGACTTTTTACAGATGTCTGTCCTTTACGTCTCGACCAAAATAGACCAAAACTGTGGTAGAAATCGGCAAGGTTTAAGATTTTTAAGAACCTGAGTTTTACTGTTTTTTTCCTTAAAATCTGTACACAAGCATGTTCACTTATTGTTTTAAAGCACATCTGCGATCAAAATAAAGACTAAAATATTATATTTTGTGAAAAATTTCTGTTAAACCCATTACCGTTTAATCGCCGTTTCAGGTTTACATCACCATGCGGGGCGGAGCTTCAATCCAACACGCTAACCAATGAAGTTAAGATCTTTCTTCAAAACAATTATGTACAGTAAAGGAGGGTGTACGCAGTAAATATATTCGAAACGTGAAATTTATGTGTGATTTCTTGCGTGTTTATTAAGCAGAAAGAAGAAGTTGCAACTGATTTATAGTTTCATTTACGTTATATTAACGATTTAGTTCTAAACCGGCATTCTGGTTACAAAATATAGCTTTAATAAAGAAAGAAATAATCTGACAGGGGTGGAGATGGTAGGCTGTGATCGGTGTTTTTCTTGTGCATTATGATAATATGAACAAGCCTGTATTTTCGTTTATCAACAATAAAAACTACAACAAACTCAGAGCATTTTTAATAAAGTATATACAACAGTGATCAAAACTTTCAAGACTGTAATTCGTCGTACAGTTTTATTTCTTTACTCTGACCAATTTGACTCTATAACTGCAAGTATTTACATGACAACATTTACAGCGCAACCCGTTTCGCCTTGTCCAACCTTTTTGACAACTTCTTAATTCTATTTGAAAATTTTGTGTAGTTTATTTTTGTCACTGACGAAACTTTAGGAAACGATTTGTGGTATCTTCCGCTAATATTTCTAGTCAGCTTTTCGTCTTTCAATAGAGTTGCGAAAAACTTCAGGTCTTCAAGCCTGTCATTATGTAACTGTTGCACAAGTTGTGCAGCTGTTTGTGTTTGTACTGGGAAAATGGACGCTAGAGATCGCTTATTGTTTTAAAAAAATGCTGAAATTATAGAACTTTATTACAAAAAACATCAGCTCTGACAAGATATTATGTGCAACAGTCGACAGAGTCATAACATGTGATACTTGTACTTGTTTAATGTTGTTTAATATCAATAATGTGCAGTGCCGGTAAATACATGTTCAAGTAAACGTTAAAAAATCTTTTGTATTAAAGGTTTATAAGTTATTAGTGAGTTCCTTTTTTTCTCATATTTTTGACAAAAAAAATCATAGTATTTTTGGCCGGAAAGAAAATAAAGTATTTTGTAATTGACAAGAATTGATCAATCTTGACTAAAATGTGTAAAACGGCGTTTAACGCTTACACGCAGTACAGGTTATCATATAGTAGCGTCGTGTTTACATCAGCTGTCGATATCCAATATGGTAGAGCTAGGTAGATTTTACCGTGTTAAATCAGTTTGAAAGTTTAACTGCCGATGTGAACGATTGCGTGAATGGATTTTCTTTATAGAGATGTCTCATCTGATGCAGAAAATTGCAAGCTTTCTGTACATGTAAAAATTATGCAGGTAAAACCCAATTTTTTAGCCATAAATCGTGCCCAACGGATTTCGTTGGGCATTAGATACGCACAGAAGACAACTTTTCCACCACAGTTTTGGTCTATTTTGGTTTGTACTCTCAAGGGGGATATTGACCCAGCAAAAAAATAGCACAATATCCACCTTTTAGAGTACAATTATCAGGTCTAGGAAACGGCTGTTTTTATGGACTGTCTGTAAATTTACAGACTGTCAGTTTATTTATAGATAAATACATCTGTAAATTTATGGACAAGGGTGGTTCCAAAAGGTGTCAAAAATTAGAATCTTGGTTATACACCACACTGGAATAAAAATGAATGAAAATCTACAAATAAATTAGAATTTTTTATTGTGAATGAACATTACTTTTTTTTAAAAGATCATTATTATGTTCAAATGATTATGTGAAATGTTGTTAGGTCATTGATGACTATGTTGGAGAGGAAATAACAGTGTGAACAAACTTCAACCATTTCTGTTTATGTCCCATGCTATGCTCTTTTCTATCAGAATTAACAAAAATGCTTTAGATTTGTGAATTTCTAAAATGTGTTAACTTTTGTATCAACCCTTGTCCATGAATTTACAGACACATTTATCTATAAATAAACTGACATTCTGTAAATTTACAGACAGTCCATAAAAACAGCCGTTTCCTAGACCTGATTATTTGGACTAATTACGAATGAATTTACAAATTATGGGAAAATCTTTGTTGATTTAAAACAAACTATATTTTTGAACAGCCTTATTAACTTACAATCTGTTGTAGCAACTGCTTCCTTCTCGGAGATGTGCTGGCAAGCACAATTTTCTTGCTATTTAACGAACTGAGCAGAGGTTGCAGCATTGCGAAAGTGAAACCGGAAACTACACGCTGCAGGTTACGCACGACTATTACAATGTAGGCTTTTGTAGACTGCTTCACTTTATGTACATAGCACAGTTAATGTCTGGAAATCTAATAGCATAATTTCAGAAAAACCACTTAGTCCGGTGTTATTTAAAGAAGATCATCACATGAATGGTTTAAAACAAATAAAACAAAAGGGTCATAAGGACATAAATTTTATTGCTCACCTGAGCATCCTGTCTAATGTTTTTGATCAAAACTTCAGTGCAGAGGTTTTCATAAAGTTTAGTGATAGTGAAGGCCTGGGGAAGACACTTTGATAAAAAAAATATCTCATCTGTTGTGTTATCCACAATAAAGACTGAATGACATATAAACACAAACAATTTAAGCGAGTTAGATGCTAACTTAATGGAATAGGTGGTCTTGTGTTAAGGTTATTATTGACTTGGACCTAGTATCCAAAGACGACGAAGTTTACATTTATTTTTAAATGATGAAAAGTTACAGCTACTGAGTTAACCAGTGAACTTCTGTATTTGATCTCACCTGGGTTCTGACAACAGACAACCAAGTTTCGATATATCAGAGACATCAAGACAATTTGATTAAATTTGATTGCAACTTGATGAAAATTTTGGCATCAACTATTTTAACCCTTTGCTCCATATACGAGCATTTTATCAGATGTGCAACCAGTAAAGATCCAGATCAGATGGCACATATGTGCCAACTGATCTAGATCTACACTGTTCACCCTAGCAATTAAGACATACATATGGAGTAAAGGGTTAACATTTACTGGTTTACATTATTTTTATATGCTACAGAAGTCCAACGGGTCTTAAGTTCTAACATTTCAACCAAAGTTCCTCCACATTAACTACTCTGGTATCATATTTTGTGCTGGTTAAAATTTTGGGCTTCATACAATTTTAAATAGCCGAATTTAAACCCACCAAAATTACACCATGTTATAATGTCTTTATAGAACTAGAATGTATCTTTGGACACCGATGCCCTCGGGTAACAAAGGGCCATAACTCTGGTTAAAAAGGATGCAGGAAAAAATCTTTTCTTAACGATCTTTTACACATCCTGCTTGATCATGTGTGCAAGTTTGAATGAAATCCGCCTCATAGTCAATGAGGAGTTCATGGCACAAGATTTCGAGGATGAATGTATGGACAGACGTACATACCTGTGCAACTCTTATATGCTTTTCACTTGTGGGGGCATAAAATATAATTGCGCAAACTGATGTCCATATAAATATACATCACAAAGAGCTTTATTGCGAACATTCATCTCCATAAAACAATACCACTCCAAGGGGCTTCATAAGTAAAATAACAACAAAATATCTGAATGAAGCAAACAAAATACTTTATTAATACCAATCATGTACACTCGTGTAACAAAACTGATGAAAACTGATGACAATAACATTTGATGGCGAATGATACATAATGCTTTAGATTGTGTAGATTAACTGTTACAAATTCATTCATTTCTTTCAACATGGTATAACTAACACATTTCCTTGAAGGAATGATTAAGCAATAATATATGCTTTTTCCACTGGTGTCAACTAGTTTTAAGGACTGAAAACCGAGCATGTTTTACTGCTTAGTCTCTCCACTTGATGCTGTGACATAATAATGTATATGGCTCTCAGCACTGAAGTTAATTCTTACCTCTGAGAACAAGATCATAAAATTAAATGTGGAGACCAGTCTCAAATCTCAAGCATCTCATTAGCTAAAATGGCAACTGGTCGCCATTTCAACCAACCAGAAGCTCGAGATTTGAGACTGGTCTCCAATCTAAGTTTTATGATCTTGGGCTCTTATAATCTTTATACTATGAAGTTCTTATTTGTATGTTTTCAGGCAAGAAATTAAATGCATCTTTCTTGGGCATCTTGAGAACCATTTACATTTCCACATCACCTTGAGATCTACTTTAAAAAGGCCGTATCTACCTTTAACAAATAAGTGCAATAAACATTTTGAAGACTAATACAATTATTGCATCAGTTTTAAAGTTTGATCTTCAGAAGCCTAAAAATTCTAATAAATAATATAATAACAACACAAAAACACACTGAACTAAATAACTAATTACCGTTAATGGTTTCACAAAATGCAGAATTAAAAGCTGCACAAACTGGGGGTTCTTGAGGTTATGTACCATCAAATGTCAAAAAAATTCCTGGTTTCAATGACGGGTGCAAACTTTGGATGAAGAAATTATGCTTAAATAAACGGGTATCCATTCAGATCTATGAATGCCATGGCATTCACTGAACACTATCAAAATGCAAGGTACTTTGGGTTTAACAACAAAAGGATTTCAGATTTCGTTAACTGGGTGTAATGGAGTTTTAGAAGGTGACTTTTCACAAGCAGATTATGCAATCATTTCAATCAGCACATTTTTGACTTTCAAATGTTACTTGCTTTTAAAGAATTTACTAAATCTACATGGAATGTGAGCTGCAAAAAGGCAGTCAATTCTGAGCACTTGATGGAGCAGTCTACCTATTGCTGGATGGTTGATCCAACTTCCAAGTTTTACTGTTCTGTAACCCTCCACACTGTATTTCTTTTCTTTAGCAAAATACTGATAGTTTCGTTTGAACCACATTGTACCGAGTTATTTTTTTACCCCTTTACTCCACATACATGTTGTATCGCATGTGAGATCAGTGTATCCAGATCAGGAGCTACATCTGTGCCGTTGGATCAGGATCTACACTGTTCACCTCTTTGTCAGAAATAACCTAATGAATCAAAACACAAACATTGTAGATTCTGATCAGACAGCACGGATGTGCTGGCTGATCATGATCTACACTGTTTGCCCATGGATAACAGCCATTTCATATGGAGTGGAGTGGCTTTTTCACCCTTTACCATATAAACTGTAAAGGACTCGGCTGTTCTTCCAGTTCATTCATTGTACATAGTGGTATTTTGCCAAAATCATTAACCCAACAGCGAACAGTATTTACTCTGACCACACTGTGAAGGCTGATCAGAGTATATACTATCTGCAATTTGTCAAATGCTGTGATAAGCACTTAAAAGGGTTAAGATTTGGTAGCATACAAATACTGTAATTTACAACTGGAAGTTCTATTTCATCAATGAGTATTCTTTTTGACTGTCTTGAAAAGTGGCCAAACAACAATTCATTGCAATATTCTAGAGATCTTTGATAGATTTGAAATCCAGCAATATCTGATACAAGAAAAAACGTACCATAACTAATAACTTAAACTTAACAAAAAAACTGACTTGGGATAATGGAACTTTAGAGCAATATTTCAAAAAAATTATTTTATTATACTTTAAATAAATGCTTATTTTTTTAACAATACAATTATAAAAACCTTACATATGTTAAACATAATGGCATTTCTTATTTTGTGATTTCTTAGATGAAACTGGTAACAACAAAAATGTAACTTCATTAACAAAACATCTTTATATGGAATTAACTGATTAAATTAACAACAAGGAAAGTTATGGCAGCATTTAACAAAAGACTAACAAGAGAATAGCACTAACTTAACTGATATTTAAAAAAATCTGGTCCAGCTACTTGCTTTTGAAAGCGATTTATTTTGTGAGTTCACAAAAAGGCAAAGCTTTAAGGATAACTTATTAACCCTAAACTGGTACCCCGTGAGATATGGTGATTATCTCCATGGCAACAATGCAGATCCAGATCTGTGCTGTTTGAAAAAGATCTACTGTTCGCTTTTAGATTCTTTAACGTTACTCCTGACCAAGACGCAAATGGTTAGATCTAGATCAGATAGCCCATATCTGCTGGCTGATCTGGATCTACACTGTTCGCTCATGAAATATCATATATCCCATGGAGTAAAAGGTTAATCCTTTTTCTGAACTTAGCAACCTTCCAAACAAGTTTTGCTTTCTTTTTTCTTCTTTTTCACCATAAACAAAATACAAATATTTTTGTTGACTTCTACATCGTTTTACAATGACCTCAGAGGTCTTGATGCAACAGTTTTTAAAAATGCATATTGGATTTTTTCATTTTTTGTATCATTAGAATTATCATTTCAGAAACAGAAAGTAAAATGGCATAACATTATTTGACCCCTCTACCTTTGCCAATTTTACAAGGTTGTAAATTATTAAATTATTTTTCAATCCTTTTCCTTTCTTTTGAAAGCAATGATTTTCACCAAACCTCACAATACCTGTTTTCCGAATTCTCAAAACCTTCCTCAAAATGGCTCAAGATTGAAAGCATTACAACCCTGAATGTGGTACAAGTTTCCTAAATGTCCCTGAATGTCTAATGCCATTAACTGAGAATACTCTAAGTTCATTTCACTGTTGAAAAACTGAATAAAATACTCTACAGGTCTACATAACATGGCGTCATAACAACAAAGGGCAAAATAAATAATCTAAAATAGAACTAATATCTAACATATCTACAAGTCCACAAAACACACTCCAAATGTCAGGAGGCAAAAAAGCAAAAACTTTTCAAAGGCTAATAATGTATATTAAAAACACAAACAGTAATTTTAACGAGTAAAAATAAACTTTGCTAAACTTTGCTTGTTTCGGAACTCTGATCAACAAAATAGGTAAATCCTTTCAAGGAATCAATCCATTTAGTGGGCACTCTCCCATAGATGTTAATTTGGGCCTCTTGCCGAGAAAAAAGGTTCTCAATTCTTTAGTTCTTACATGTTATTAGTTTTCTAATTGAGTTTTAGAGTTTAACACATGAAGGATTTTAATCAGCATCTTTACAACTAAGATGCAAATTCGATTATTTTAGAAAAAGAAAGGTACTTTTTTAAAATTTAATCAATATTTAACAAAAACTTAAGTAGTCGGACGTAAAATAGTTTGTTGTAGTAAAATAATTTCTCAAGCACGGGCCCTTTTTTCAATATAACAGCAATCCCATTTTAAATATTAATATTACATGCTTTGTAATAAAAATTATCAGAGAAGTTATTTCTTGGGATGCTTTAAATAATGTGCAAAAAGCATTAATCAGATAGAATCTTTCTTTTTTTTCATGAACAACATGTGCGAGTAATTTTCGTTATTTTCACATAAAAGGCAAGATTAAACAAAAACAGATCAACATGTTAACAAAGCTTTATCAACTGACTTACTACACTTGGTCATCATATACAACACCAACTATATAAAATTATATAAACAACAAAAATAATATCCACAAAAACAGCAACAATTCCAGTGCAGTACTCGCCCCATTTCAAACTTAGCGAATGTTGCTAGTTGGCAAAAAAGAACACAAGATTTTACGAGTTTGGAATGAAGCAGAGAACAACATACTACATATGGCATAACATTTAACAGGAATTAGTCTGGATTCCTTAAAAACCAGGTTATCATAGTAACCGTTAAGTTATTGTTTAACAAATTAAACTTCTGATTTAGTTTTTGGCATAATTTTAATACGTATATAATAACAGAAGGCCCCCAAGAAGATTATGCAACACAACATGTAAAGCTTTTCTGAAAGACAGGTCCTTTACATCATTACATTACAATAAGATCAAAGTTTTAGTTTCATTTCCCAGTCAAAACACTGAATCAGACTTCATGCCAATTTAAATTTATTCTAATCTGGCCCTGCGTTTTAAAACTATTTGACACAGAACTTTATATGCGCACACACCAACACCGTTTTACCATCCCTTACTCCATTTATACCCCTTCGGTGGTGGGCGAACAGTAAAGATCCAGTGTAGCCTGCTCATCTGTGCCATCTGATCAGGATCTACACTTTAAGCTTTTTTTTATTCATTAGGTCATTTCTGACCAAGATGCAACCAGTGCACATCCAGAACAGAAATAACAGATGTGCTGGCTGATCTGGATCTAAACTGGTTGCACACTCATAAACGAGCATAAAAATGGAGTAAGGGCTAGATAAAAATCGATAGAATATGTTTTGGTGACAGTGAAAAAAAGACGTCAAATAGCTCTAAGAACACAGGGTCAGAATTCTGGCACTTCAATGTATAACAGATTTTATTTTAAAAAAATGACCGTGTAGAAAACCTGTCTTGGCAACACATTGGACACAATACAGTTTATAATATTGCTAGAATATACAAACACAACATGGGAACAAAGTTCGTTTCGTTCAATAACATTCAAGTCTGTATAACATGCCCTCGCCAGATCGGCCATCTGGCACTTCTCAACAATGGTCAATCTAAACCAAGTGGTCATCTGACTCATCAGTCGCTCGCGTCCCCTTGCTATGTAACCAATGTAATCATCAATTCAACGCAAATTTTGGTTACAAATGCCTACAATTAATCATCAAATGAAATATGAAGCACATGTTTTTTTAAGAGACTAACTGATTATCTTTTTGGACTGACCACTTTGCATAGAGTGCAACCAATAATAACATCTCAATTCAACAGTTTAAACATATCAACATTATATATGCACCATTTCTCAACTTTTATTAACAGTTTAATCCACTGCCTTTTTGCAGTAAGGTGATTACCTTTATACACACAAGACAACTTGGTGCTAGCCATTCTCAGATTGTTCTCTGTGGTGTTTATGTTTTTTTTTAGGTTTTCCTGCTAAAGTGCTGTCAAAGTATATTGAGCAAAGCAATTTTCACATAAAAAATTGGTCCACTTTTAGGCAAATTGTATAAAGACAAGTAACTGACTACGATACGTTAATCTAATTGCAATCATACAGATTCCTTTCAGACAGCCACAGATACCTTTATCCACAGAGCACGAACATTTACAAATTCAAGTTCATCAAATTTAGGACTAAACAAAGTATAAAATGCCTTATTTGCATAATTTTTATATAACAACTTTCGAGAAAATTAACTAATAAGGTAAGAGATTGGTGACATATTCAACACAATTCAGTATCAGCCACTGCAAAAACACCATACACGCAAAAAAACAACAAACAAAACAAAAAAACTGATCTAAACAATTCAATAAATGGCTGACTTTAAAATTGATTTTTATATAAAATTGTGACATTGCAATAGTACAAAATAATTTCACTCTGACTCGCAAAACAGAATTTGAACAAACGGCTTAAAAAAGCCAAAAGCACCTGTCCTAATGATTGTTTAAACTGCAGTTCGACAAACAAAAGCGATCAATGATAAAGATATGACTTGAAATGATTTTTGATTGAGTATTTCATATACTGTACCATCTGCCATGACCAAAACCAACTACAGAAATGTATCTCTGTATTAGATTTTTCAAACAATGACATTTCCTTTTAATGAAATAAAACCAGAATGTGAAAATGTTCCACGAAAATACTGACTTTCAAACCATCAAATCCAGAATATTTTCAATTTAGTTTTAAATAAGTCTCACTTTTTTTTGCGAAGGCTACCCTAATTTAATTAATGTGTTGTTATTTTTTCAAAAAGATCAATTTCATTTGCATTAATAGGCAATCCAAAATATGTAGTTAGTTCCTTACGCAGATTTATGCTGTACTGTTCAGGCTATTTTATTTTAAATATAAGCCCAATTTAAACGAAAATCTAGATATTAATTTGTAATAGCCTTATTTATCGATTTTATTTAAACATTGCCATGCAAAATGTGTCATCAGGATTTTTATGTCATTTCTTGAAATGACATCGAAAAGTGAATTAGACATCGATTTATTTGAACACATTTCGAGAAGATATACAAGGTAGTTGAAACTTGCAACAAAAATTATATAACGTTTAGCAGAAAATGATAACATTAACCTTTGCTTTCTTAAAATAGAAAAAAATTCTAAAAATATCACCGACGACACATTTTCCCATAATGCAGCTCTTATAATATTGTGGTGCCATTTTAGTTCGCAGGGCTGAATTGTCGCATAATCGAAACAAGACATTTTATGGGCAGACATATTTTTGTGCAGTTTTACTATTCTTATAAAACAAGCTCTGAACTGGTTAAATTTCTGAATATTTGCTGGTTAAATTTCCAAATATTTGCGTAATGAATATAAAAGACATGTTTGCGCAGTTTTCTTTTTCTTATAAAATAAGCTATTTCATGGTTAAATTTTGCTGGGGTTAAATTTTGTGCTTGTTTCCTAGTGCAAGAAAGGCGAAAATTTATCCCTCATGAAATATAATGAAACCACAGTAAACATACATATATACAACATAATGAGTACAACCAAATGACAACAACCACAACAGTAATCTGCTTTATGACAGGAAGACACTGTAGGCAACATGTATACCAGACTACAATAAGGCTAAACGGTTTACACTTAATAGTTCAACAAGGTATTTCATAAAAAATCTCAACAGAAAAAAATATATATGCATAATTGGAAAATAGTTTTAACAATCATTTTTTTTATTATTTTGTTTTAACACTTTTTTATTTAACAAAAAGAACACATTTCCAGCAGCAAGCCTTATTGTATTCTCACCATGGAAGGGGACACAACCTTTACGGTATTGAACACAAACATAACATTGCTCAGTCTGAGTTACCTCCCTTGATTCAGGAAAAAAAGCAGGAACTACATCCAATGATCACCATTTCTTGGTAAAAATTTGATTTAAAAAATTAATGCAATTTAATTGTACCAAAAATAACTTAAATAAAAATGCATATATACTACAGCAACATATTATTTAATCTACACTTCTAGAACCACATGTGAATACAAATATATCAAATCCATATTATAATCCAAAGCTTTTCACAATCTACATCTAATCAAGAAAATATACAAAAATATTCATTGTCATTATATATCTTAATAAAAAGGCCAACAACATTGATGATGAAAAAATGAAAATGAACAACAATAGTAGTGAGCAAGACGAGTCCAGTGAACTGGCGAAGAAGTTTAGCATGCAAATAAACGTTCTTCGGCAAGCTCTAGGAGCAAATGGCAACAGAATACATTAAATGCATCTTCGAATTAGTCCCCCTCACCCCGTGATAGTACAAAACTAAGCTAAGTCCATGGAAGTTTGACTTTAGACCAAAATCTAATACTGCGTTGTCAATAAATTTTTTAGCACACTGTGAAAATTTTCATGTGAGCTATAATCTTTACTATTTAAAGGCATTCTGATAATATTTTGCCAAGGGTTTGATCTTGCGTGTTTTCTAGTGTAAAATAGATGTTATTTAAATATTTAGTCCACAATAATTACGGCATCAAAACAAGTGAATTGTGCAGAAAGTTGTGGGAAAGTCACAGAAAAATCTTGTAAATTATTAAACAATATAAGCTATTAAATTAACAACAAGTATTTCTTTCTTTCAAATTAGTTACAAGACAGTGTGTAAATGAATTAGAAAACAGACAACTGTGAACACTCAATGCCCCATCTATCACGGACTTGGCAAATTTGCACCAAACTCTTTACTCCCAAGAGCTATTTGGTAAAAAAAAATCTTCAAAAATAATCTGCTTCAAAAAATGGCGTACAAAAATGTGTGTAACATGCAATAACTTCAGACAATTTAAGGCAAGGCAAAATGAACTGGAAAAATTAAAATCTGCTTTGTGCATCCTATGGTTTTTATCCATAAGTAGGAAGTCCCATGATTTTGTCCTAATTTAATAAAAAAAGAGTAATATGATAATATTTTTCTTTTTAATTTGTAATCAAAATATTAACAAAAATGTCTTATATAGGGACAACAGGTTTCCACGGCAACTTGGAACAGAGGTCATTCGAACACTAAGTCATGTATTTCAACAAGAACACTTCAATATGGCAGTTAAGAGCTGATTCAAAAAAGAAAACATATTATGATTACTAAGACCCAGGGCCCAAGATCATAAAACTGAGACTTGAGACAGGTCTCACATTAAAAGTATCTGACTGGTTGAAATGGAAGCCTATCTTCATTTTAAACAATAAGATGCTGGAGATTCAAGACTGGTCTCCAGTATAAGTTTCAAGATCTTGGGCGCAGATTTGTAACAAATATCTAAAATTTGAACTGTTCAAAATGAATGACACTCTTAATTTTCTCATGTTAAAAGTTAAATTTACTCTTTTGTAACAAAAAAATAAAACTTTTAAATTGTTCTAAAAATATTTGAATTTAAAATGTTGTTTTTTTTACAGAGTGTCCCCTAGATCATACAATATTCTTTTATCTTATAATTCTTAAAATTTCTGCAAAAACGTTTACAACAAATGTATAATACACGATATATTTTACATGAATCAGCATAATGAGAAATGACCAATCTCTGTGCTAGCACCAATGTGCATCTATGACAAATCCCTGAAAGTCTTTAATAAAAATAACAATAACAAGATTTGATGAGGAATGGTAAATGATTCAGAATTATCAATGCTTAGTTATGACGAATAGAGCGATCAGCAGCAGTTAGTCACAAAAATACAATCACTCCTTGTGAACTGTCATCAGTTGTAAATCAATACCAATAGTATTTCAGGTATGTAAACCTCCTAAAAATTTAAAACAGTTGTAAAATGTTAATTTTCAAAAAATTCTTAATAGGAGAAAAATCCTGTATTTTCAACAAAGCTACAAACTATTTCAAATATTTCGATTGTACACTTTGTCAACTTTTAACCTGCTAGTATTACCATTAGTCCAGACATGTTTATTAGTAAACTACGATAATTTTTATTAATTAACAAGCATATCTCTCAATTATCGGGGAAATAAACCAAATGAATAATGAACTTTAGATGATACCTAGGATTTCTCAATTCTATCATGAAGATACAGAGTTAAAAACACAATAAGGTGTATGGCACATTGAATTTTGGATTAAACATTCATTGTCGTCCTATCTAGCGATCAGACACAAAGCAAACATGATGAGACATGAACTCCGATGACCTCTGTACCAAGTGACAAGTCTATTTTTAGAACAAAGAAAACAACCTATAAATAGAACAAAGAAACAGCTACCCTGTGTATCAAATTAAGACTCTGCAGAAAGTATCGGGGAATTGTTAAAATATAAATAGAGTATTGAACAAAGAAACAAACAAGGTCCTGATTCATATGGCAATAACATTAAATAGTAATCTCTTAAATTATGACTATGATTATAAATACAACAGAAACTAGATTCCAAATCAATTTATATTAATTAACTTTAATGCTTTTAAAAAGCTTATAAAATATGGGAATTTTAATTTTTAGACTTTTTACTTATGTTTGTTTTGCTCTGAATTTTCAAATATTAATGGTGATTTGAACTGTTCGATTGATCTCATGAAATGAGGTAGAAATAAAATTACGCCTAGAATGGTCCGTACCGATACTCATTTCCTAACGCTACATTATATAATTAATTTCAAAGAAAAACAACAAAAACAACACAAAAAATAATAAAAAGGAAAACAACAACTGCAAAAATTTGTGATTAATCTAAACATACTGATTTTAATAACTAGAGGCCATAACCAGCTGAGAATTTAAACACAGTGCACAACTAAATTAAATCATTTATAACATTACGTAACAAAAACAAAATAAAGAAAGCTAGTGGCATTAAATAATGGTAAGCTGTGCTTGGGCACAACAACAAAGATCTATCACAATATAAACGACAAAAATAATCATAAAATAATCAACACTTTGTTCATAAATAGTAACATTAAACAGCTATGGTGGACAAAGAAATTATGACCGATCTGTTCTTGTACAAAAATACAGAACATTTAATGAAATGCATATGCATGCAGTTAAATACTGACCTTGTGTACTTTTGCAACTGTTGCTACAGTAGCCTTCATCATGTCCAATGGGGTTTTTCAGTGGACATTTAACAGTTGCTATGGCAACAGCTGCATTACAATGCTTTTCTGCAGTTTAACACCATGACTAGTAGCAAAGAGATTGCCTTACATGGACTTTTTATCTGGAAAAGATAAACTTGTGTCTATCTGCCTTTCCCATAACAAAGAAATACCAAGTTAATAAAAAAAACACTAAAAACTGCCATACAAAAGTTTTTCTCATCAAAAGCTAGCACATTTTGAATAACATAGTAAAAATCAACAGTGTTTAACCCTTTCAACAGACACTTCCACCGAAACCTAAGGCAGGAATACATTTTAGAGCCTATTCAGGCTGCGCCAGGTTACATTAAACGTTTATCGTTTAGATCCAAACGTATGTGGTTTAGATACCAAGACTTGGAATCTGTGCATATCTGTAGATATAGAGCCGGTAGTCCTTGCTTGCGAGTACCACGGAACCGTCATCCATCAGCGCAACATCGAAACACTGAGCATGCTTCACTTTGCTCTCCAGGGCATTGATCAGCTGACCGTCCTGTGTGAAGATGGTCAGATTAAAGTTATTGTGGTTGTCGGCAACAAGGATTTCACCTTGACTGTTGATGCCAACCCCGATTGGATAATTTGTGATCCCTTCGCCTCCGATTTGCCTCAAGTACTGGCCCTGGTAATTGAACACTTTCACGCAATGAGCTCGATTGTCACTGATAAAAATTTCTTCTTTATCGTTTACCACGACACCATTTGGAAATTCGAGGTGCTTTGAGCAACCAAACTTGTGTAGGGTGTTACCATACTGGTCGAAAATGATCACCCGCATAACTTTGCACTCCACTATGATTATTCTACCCTTACTGTCTATGGCAACACCCCTGGGATGTTGAAGAATGTTGGCCCCGAACTTTCGGACAAACTGTCCATACTGATTGTATACTTGGATTTGATGAGTTGGACTTCTCTCTGTGACAATAATGTCGCCTGACGTTTTAACAGCAGCAACTCGGTTTGGATACAGCAATTGCCCATCACGCTTTCCGCATTCACCAAACTGGAACTTGAATCGACCTTCTTTGTCAAAGATCTGGATGCGATGGTTGTTAGTATCAGCAACTACAATATCATTCTGAGCATTGACTGCCACTCCGCTTGGCTCAGTAAACTGGCCCTCCATCACACCAAACTCTCCGAACTTGCAGTGGTAGATCATCTTCTGGCGTTTGATCTGGGACTTTGGTGGGTACAAGTTTGTTGAGATCAGTTTACTGGTGATATCCATCAGTGGGTAACTGCTTGTAGAGAACACATCTATGCCATTCTGGAAGATATCTAGGCCCCCACTGGACCACTTCTCGTACAAGTTGGAGTCACTGTTGGTTGTGAAGGTGTCAGTTGTAGGGAACAGCAGATTGTTGGTCGAGTCAAACTGACTGGTTGTACTGAAGTTGCTGGTTGGAATCGTATCAATACTGGTTGGATCAAACAAATGACCGTTGAGTTGACCGTTCATCTGTGACGTGTTTAAGGACACAGGTGGTGGAGTCATGGATGAGACTACGCCGTTTGGACGTGCAATGGGTTGAGGTTTAGCAATAATATGTGAAATATCACTGGGTCCCTCTCGAACATAACCGAAGGTGTTCCTTACACCAGTCTGAATCGCCTGGAAGTTGGATATGAATTCGATATCATGGTAGCTTTCATTGTCCGTGTCTGGTGAGAAATTGAACAAGTTCTGGAAACGTTGCTCCACAAGGTTTTTGAACATAAGAGCTTCAGATATGGTTGCAAACTTGGTAATTTTATCCACAAATTCTGTTCCAAGGTACAGTTTGTCAATATGTTCTTGGATTTTCACACCAAGATTGCTGATCAAGAGCTGTTTGCTGTTGAAAGCTTGGTCAAGTTCCTTCAATGATTCTTGCTTCCTCTCCTCTAACATGGCACGATAGAAGTTGTATGTGTCATTGATGTCGTTTTGGGCCTTGTGGTATTGCACCTGAAGTCTGCTGGCTATGTGGTCAATGCTTTTTGCTGTGATCTTCAACTCAGAAACTTTCATTTTTGCATCTTGTTCAATTAAATGCATCTGAGTGATTTGTTTATCGCCAATATCGGTCAGGAATTGACAATCGTGACCACGTCCATGGTCAAACACAGTACACTCCTTGCATATTGGGATTGAACAAGACTTGCAGAATATCTTCAGCTCCTCTGTTTTATGCCTGGGGCAGTACAGCGGCTTCTCAAGCTTGCCGTTTTCCTTGTTATTCTTCAGATCCGTGAGACTGCTCACTCTGTGGCCTTCGAAACAATGCATAAACTGATGTGCCATCACACAATTAGCACAGAGAAAGTTTGCACAATCAAAGCACCTTGCGACTGCGTTAGTGTCCTTGCTTTTGCAGCCAGTACAGTGTAAGGCACTAGTATCGAGAGCCGTCTTCTCCAGCAGGTTGCTCACTGCGTAGTCTGGTAGCAAGCCGTTTAATCCATTGGCTCCCAGAAACGTATCCTGATGACATTCTGGACAGGAAATTTTGTCCGGAACTTCCTGTGATTTTTCCAGACACGGTTGACAGTATGTATGGAAGCAGCTTAGAACTTTGGGAATGGTGAAGGTTTCATGGCACAAGTAACAGCGAAGGCTTGGATTTCCAGCCGACTCCATTTCCGAGTCGGAATTTGAAGCTGTGGTGACCGTGTCACTCTGTGAAGGAGTAGGGGAGGACATCATGGAATCAGACGAATCACTGTCAGCAGAATCTAAAATAGAAGATTAGGATGATTGTAGGGACGTATTATAAGTATCATGCATGAGTGTGAGGTGAAGATGGAAAAATCTGTCACCGAGGGTTAACTGTTTTGCGGGAACGAGGCTCTGCCGAGTTCCCGCCAAAACAGTTCACCCGAGGTGACAGATTTTTCCATCTTTACCGAATGTCTCATGCAAGATACTTTTTCTTGCATACCTTTTATTAATTATAACATTTCTATGTATGTATACAAACTTTTTTATTTTCCTTATGCTGAAATATTGACATTAACGCTAACCATTTTTATAAATGACGTCAATAACTTGAATATATGACGTCACTCACGTGACTCATTCTACACGGGGGGGTGTAGGATCGAAATTTCCTACACGGGTGAGAACACCGGATGACCTGATCTGGTATGCAAGAATAATCTTTCTGTACTTGTTTAATACATGGGATATTTCTGTTACAAGAGAGCAAATGGTGTAGATCCAGATCAGTCTGCACATCCAGGCTGTATGATCAGGATCTACAATATTTGCTTTATGATTCATTAGGTTGTTTTGGACCGAAAAGCAACCTGTATAAATCCAGGTCCCAAGGTTATAAAGCTGAGCACGGAAACCAGTCTCAAATCTCAAGCATCTGATTGGCTGAAATGGCGACTGGTCGCCATTTCAGCCAATCAGATGCTTGAGATTTGAGACTGGTTTCCATGCTCAGCTTTATAACCTTCAACCCTGACGGTGCAAATAAGTTAGATCTGGATCTACACTAGTCACATACCATGAAGCCAGTATTTATGGAGTAAAGGATTTAACTCTTTACTCAATGCAAGGAGTGCGCCCTTTAATGGCCCCCATTTCAAAATCACCTGGCATGGATTGTTACATTCCATGTGCAGCCAGTGTAGATCCAGATCACCCTGTACATCCTTGAATCCTTTATCTGAAACTACACTGTTCAATTCTTGGTCAGAAATAACCTATAGCTAAAAGTATATATCTGTATCAATATGCACAGATGTGAAAGCACATCTGGATCTACAGGATAAAATTCATATCCACAAAAAAGGTTTAAACATGCTTTCCATTGATTAACAGCACTGCAGTACAGTACAATAATTCACCGTAGGGTGTTTTCATTGACAGAAGTGTAGATGCTGATCAGACTGTCTCGATTTGCAGGCTGATCTGGGTCAACATTGTTTGCAAATGTGACATAAGCTAAGCTTATTGCTGATTATCTTGTACATTCATTTCAGCCAATTAAAGCAGTCTGAAAACTAACCACCTAATAGAATCAGGCTACTTCAAATTAACTGGCAACTTCCGACTAAGTATCAATCATAGGCTAATGACAAAGACACAATGTGTCCAGTCGATTGAAACCTCTGATCAACCTAGCTACCTTCTTAACCCTTTCCTCCATATATATGCATTTTTACACGTGTGCGACCAGTGTAGATCCCGATCAGCCAGCACATCTGTGCCGTATGATCAGGATCTGCACTGGTTGCATTTTGGTTAAATGAATACACAGTTTTGCGCGGGCATAAATTCATTTATTTTCTTACAAGACTGGATTTCTAATTCTTGATTTCACTGGGGTTTGTCCAGGCGCAAAATACACGAAAATTAAACCACCACTTGAAAATATTATAATTATACCGAAGTATACAGGTAGGCTAGTGAAATAATTTTCTTTTTTCAGTTACTTAAAAATATCGAGATTTTTGAAATTTTAAACCAAATATTGATATTATCTGCACAGCAAACATACAAGTGAAAAATTGACCAGGAAAAAGGTAGAATTCACACAACTCAAATTTCAAGTTGGTTGCTGTATCTTATAATTGTTGAAACTAAAAACATGACCAAGTTTAACAGATAAAAAGTCAATCACAAATTTATGTAAAGTATCTATTTTTGGCTGGCTAGAAAAATTGCTGTGGTGTATCCCACAGCCAATAAACCTATCAAATTTTACATTCCTGAGCAATTATTCAATCTTTCATCTTGGACAGATGGTTATCAATACCATTTCATTGTTATTCAGGGCATATTTTGCCATGCTACTACATGAGCTTGAAATATTTTTCAAAAGGTGGATACTGCTGTTTTTTTGCCACATTGAACCAAAGTCCTGTCTAAAATAGTTAATTATCTACTTAATTGTGTTTAATTACAAAAACTCATGTCTACTAGTAGTAATTTCTAAACTCTAAACCACCATTTATATGGGTTTTCATGAATTGCGTATTCAAACAGTGAAGATCCAGATCAGGTCTGATCAGGATCTACATACTTTTTTGTTTAAAAAATTCATTATGTTATTACCGACAAATACAGTATGGTTTACTAAAATGCCCATTTGTAGAGAAGAGGTTTAATAGAAAATTTGGAGAAGAGGTTTAATGGAAAATTTGGAGAAGAGGTTTAATGGAAAATTTGTAGCCAACATATTGTAGTCACTTTAGAGCTAAAGTAGTTAAAATGTATTTCATTTTTGACAGAATACGACATAAAACAAAGAAACTTTTTAACCTCGGAAGAGAGTATCAATGTCCAAACTCCATACTAAATCCCAGTAGTCGTCGTACTTATCAAGCGATTCTTGTTTAAATACACTGATGTCGTGTATCTCCATCAGCCTTAGTACACTAATCTCAAATTCCATTTATTTACAACAATAACTCTCTTATACTTTTACTATACTCTTACACAATCTAGTTTAAAACTGATACGACAAACTGAAAATTTTTTCTGATTATTGTCTATCTACACTAGGCTTTTTAAAGGCTTACTCAAAGTTCTTTAACCTTCTATTGATAATATTACGTTTGCCCATATTGTGACTAAGTACACAGAGGTCTGGTAATCGTATAAAGTTGATTAATCTATCAGACATACTACTACGACCTTCTCTTCTTCTTCGAATTATTTTACTAAATCAAAGTTATTATTTAAATGACCAGTTAGTCAAATGGTCACCCAAGTGCAAAAAGGGTGTAAGTACCATTGATTTAAGAAGGAGTTATAACATTATTGCACTGAGGTGACAAAATGTCAAAGAACTTGTAATGTGATCGCTTCTCCGTTTTTCTAACAATCTTCGTCTATGTGAATGACCTGTAGTTTCAATAATGAGGTACTCCAGGCAATACAAAATCACCAAATATTCAAACATAAACCAAATATTTAAACATAAACTATAGGAAAACATGTTACATCTCATCCTTAGTGTAAATATATCTTTTTTGATGGGAGTAGTTTTTTTATGACACAGATCATCGAGATTTTGTAAACACTGATGAACTATTAAGGGAAAGGTTCAATTTCTCATGAAACAGCTGAAATGACAAAGTATTTAAATTTAAACCCTTCACTCTCTCTCTCTAAATATATATGGATTTTATCGCATCTGTGAACAGTGTGGATCCAGATCAGTCAGCACATCAGTGCCATCTGATCTGGATCTGCACTATTTGCATATTGGTCAGAAGCACCTAATTAATCAAAAAGCAAACAGTGTAGATTCTTACCAGATGGCATGGATGCTGCTGGGCCGTGCTGGCTGATCTGAATTTACACTGTTTGCCCATGCAAAAGAGGTGTATATATGGGGTAGACAACTTGGTTGCCCAACTAAGAAATACGCCGGAGAAAGAAAACTTTAAGCTTGAACATTTTAATTTTGTTATCGAAAATGAGTTACACAATAAGAAACACAATAATTTGACTGGTTATTAAAATATTTTAGCCATATTTATTAGGTAGAAAAATAAAACCCGAATCAGCCTAGCATATTTTACAGTTCTTTTGTGTCGTCTGTTGTTCCAAATTTTAAGCTCACAGTTTATAGAAAGGTCACATAAAATAATGTTCTGATATTCTTTAAATGTCAAAGATAAAAGAGAAAAGATACTCGCTTTGTTAAAAGAGACCAATTTTACTAGATTTTCAAATATTTTTATAATCATGCATAAATGGCCTTCAAAACTGCATTGGATGTTGCAATCCTAATTTTGTTTCAAATTTTCTTGTATGGGTTAACAAAGAAACAACCAAATTGGCGGGAATAGAATGTAGGAAAGAGTTCACTGACCAGTAGTTCGTCAAGGTCTGATTAACTTCTTACTTCGGTCAGTGGTCTTTTTAAATAACTGTGCAAAGATATCAAGCCACTGGCAAACAATACCTTAGTGATTTTTTCCCCACAAAATATTTTTAACCGGTTAACAATTATATTAATAAATAATACATCTACCTGTAGTAAACACTTTAATATTCAAAACTGTATTGAATTTAAAATTTAATTAAGCTGTTAATTATATCAGTCTTAAAATTAAGGTACTTCTTCTTTGTTTTAAAATATTTTTAACTACTTAACAATTAATAAATTAAATTAATAAATAATAAATCTACCCATCGTTAACACTTAAATATTCAAAACTTCATTTAATTTTAATTTAATTTTAATTAAACTAAGCTGTTTTTGACATTCATCTTAAAATTAAGGTACTTCTTTATTGTTTTACTAAAAGATCTATTTTTTTGCGGATTTATGTCTAGTGCTGTGCAGCTATTTTTTACCTCGTAAATTTGAGCACTTTCTTCTATCAAGGGCTGCACAAGTGTTAGGACTGACCAGGATCTACACTTTTCTTACACTGGATATAAACCTTATCCCATGTAGTAACATTAAGCAAAATCTTAAGCTGAACTGGAAAACTAAAACATTGGTTTGATAATTGTTTTTGCACATTTTAACAATTTATCAAACTTAGCTACAACAAGGGACAGATGGTATCAAAGCTGAGTCTCTGTTTTCTTTATTCACGGCAATCGCCAGCTCTTTGTTCAGTAATTGATTTTCAGTTCATTGTCAAGAAGCACTCTTAGTCATTCTTATTTTTAGATTTTACAAACGGAGAACAAAGAAAAATTTATGCGTGCAAAAAGCATTTAGGTCCATGCTGCAGCTCATCTATAGCAAACATTTAATCAAAATCAAATCAGTGCTTAAGACTATAAAACTAAGAGAATGGAAACCAGTCTCAGATCTCAAGTGTCTGATTTCTGAAATGGCAACCAGTAACCATTTCAGCCAATCAGATGCTTGTGATTTGAGACTGGTTCCAAATCTTCGTTTTGAGATCTTGAACCCCGTTTTCACTATATCAAGGTAAAATACAGCAAAAGTATTTGCAGCTACATGTATAATTATGCCAGATGTTGTGCAACATTATATAAACACCAAGGCTTTCAAGATTAAGTTTTGCTGACCTACCAAAATAATATTGGGTAGGGTTTGAGTCATTGAAAATAGGATTGATATACTAGGTTGCCACTTTTAATGAATAACATTCCCTTATAAATCAGGTCACACTAGTGTTTACAAATAGTCAACTTACAGACCATAGTATACAACAACAAATATATTTTCCTGAAGGCATTCAGAAATAACTAAATGGCAGATTTATTGACAATACCAAACACAGACCTACTGACAGACAGCAAAATGTTTAATTTAACCTTGAAGGAGACCGAGGTCAGCAGATGGATTTGTGCACTTTGACAAGTTTATAGCATCGTTCAGACCCTTACTCCATATACATGGGTTCTATCACCTATGCAAACAGTGTAGATCCAGATCCATGCCATCTGTTCAGGAATCAGGATCTACACTGTTTGCTTCATAGTCTGTAATAACATAACAAATTAAAAAGAGAACAGTGTAGATTATGTTTAGATGGTGCAGACGTGTCCGATTTTGATCTTCATTTTTCACCAACGCAAAACAGCAATATTCCAGTGAGTAAGGGTTAATTTCTAAATAAAACACCCCTTGATTATTAAATGGACTGTCTCAAAATATAAGGCTAGTTCATTGCAAAATTTAGAGGGTGAAAGTTTAATACGATTTTTCAATATTTTTGTAACGAAACAACTCAATTCTGTCCAATTAATATGCAAACCAGTCAGTAGTAGTAGACAGTCTGCACAGAATTGTGACATTACCCTACACTGTTTCATAATACATGATCCTCTGAAATAGTAGACATAGCTTGTAATCCAGACAGTTTGATGGGAAGAGTTTCCCCTGATATTGTAGTAGACTGAAATATTTGCTGTACTAGCTACTGTTAAGATGTTGCTGAGATACATTTCTGCCGACAACATCTGGCAGGCTTTGTCATTGAACCATAAACACAGCTGTGGAGAGAATTTAAACATCACCTCTTTACTAGCGGGGTACATGTATGCCTATAGAGCTTTTAAAGCTATGTTGTGACTACAAACTAACCACAATTCTCATTTCACCAAAATATGGCACTAATTATATTAAAAGTCAAGAACAATTTCCTGTATATTGCCAGCAGTTTTGCAGTACATTTTGCAGACTTGATCAATTCATGTGACTTGAAAATTTCTTTGTTGGATAAACCTTTACTCCATACATACATATTTTATTGCAGGTGCAACTAGAGTAGATCCAGATCAGCCAGCACATCAGTGCTGTCTGATCAGGACCTGCACTGTTTGCTTATTGGTGAAGGTCAGAAATAACTTTTTAAGTAATAAATAAAAAATTGAACAGTGCAGATCCTGATCTGATGGCACAGATGTGCTGGCCGGCATGGATCTACAGTGGCCCATATAAAGGTGTATAAATGGAGGAAAGGGTTAGGTGAAGGGACTTCCACAATACCAAAGTGTAAAGTGGATGAGAATGTAGAAAAAAATCAGTAAAACTTTCCTTACGCGTAATTCAGACCTTGAGGTTTTCCATTGTGATAACAGGACCTCATTTACAGCCGGCTGCAGGGCTCCTGCTGTCAGTTGATATTGTCGCCATTTGCTTTGTGATAATTTTAAGCACAGTCTATTTGTTAAACTTTCCTTGTACAAAAATTGCACCTTTGGGGTTTTCCTTGTGATTAAGGTACCACATTCTCATTAAAGTGTAATAAAGGGTACATTAACGAAAACAAGTTCAAATTCTGCTTATGGCCAAACATAAAAAATGAAAAACACAAAACATCATTTGAAATGCAAACACCAGTAACACATGATACCAACAACAATATCTTTTGTCCTTGTAACAAACTTTAAAGTAAGGTGGAGACCCTGATTAAACTTCATTTATGTTCTGCAACTACCATGATCACAAACACTATTAACATGTGTGTGGCCAGTATAGATCCAGATCAGCCAGCACATCTGCTATCTGATCAGGATCTACAATGTTCACTTCTTGGTAAAAAAAACCCTAATGAATCTAAAAGCGAACAGTGCAGTTCCTTTCAGGTGGCACAGATGTTATTGTCATTTTAAAATATATCAATTCAGCAGTCATTCAAGAACTAAAGAAAATCACATACATAATTATTTAAATTCTGAATCAAAAATAACCACCATAGGCTTTACTGATTGATTTATGGAGACAATTCAGTGGCAGGTTTTTTTTTCTCTAACTTTTTCCATTCTAGACATTGATACAATATTAAAATCACAAATCTGTACACAATGGTTTTGTCACTCTCATCCAAAATATTTGACTATCTGAATATTAGTGCACTGTGTTTTACCAGACATTATTAAACATCAGTCTGTGAGAATTTAACACACAGTTCAGCTTTTTTCTTGAAATTGGTATTTTAAGCAAAGATTGTGCAACCCAAATTAGGCAAATTCATCTGAAATTTTCTCCTAAACAGAAATATACCTCTTTCTCAGAACTGGAAATGTCAAGAATTTCCTGAAGAAGTTTTATTTATTTACTCTAGTCAGAATAACAAATTGCCATGGTCTGCATTTTAGGCTTGCTTAAAGAAACAGCTACTGAAAAATATATTTGGCTTCATTTGAACTCCCAAAATTACAAAATGTTTTTATCATGAAATATGATATTAATTTTGGGAATTGTTTAAAATGTTTTTTTCTGATCATGAAATGTATCTATATTTTAGGAATCATTAAAAAATTTTCCGATACAACAGAATTTTTATCAATTTTTTATTTTTCCGAAAATCATGTCTTAATTTCAAAATCTTGTTCCCTGAACACCTTTTAAGAAGATCCGGTTAAATAGTTTTTTTGTAATTCTATAATTAATTATACCCTCTACTCCACAAAATACATACAGCTTTTACCAAAAGTATGACCAGTCAGTGCTTTTAATTATTTTTTAGTACTAGCAGCCAAGAACAGGCACAGGGCTTTTTTTCACCATTTTGGGAATATGACCCATACCCCTGGAATTGGGAAATTTATCGTCGTTTTGCCAGAAATTAGTAATTTTTTTAGCATCATTGGGGTATAAGAAGTGTTACTGTTATCTGCTGTTTTTTTAATCATTGCCATCCATATTTAATATTGTCAATAATTCCTGGCTTAAAGAGCAAAAGATGCACTGCTGATGCTGTTGTTTTTCATCAGAAATGTTTGTTTTGATTCAATTGGGAATTTTTCTTTTCAAATTGGGAAAAAAGTATATGTTTTGCCATTGGGAACATGACCTAATAACGGCTATAAAATCAACTGAAAAAAAGCCCTGAGGCACCTTCTCCTCTAGAAATTTCTTCAAATCATCGAGTTTTCCCCCCCAAATGTTATTTTACATTTGTTTTTTTTCCATGCCCCATTTGAGGCAAAATCAGCCATTTTCCCCAATCGCCCATATCATGGGCCACTGTCCCTGGTTGTGAAAATAGCCCTGATAATGTAGATCCAGATCAAATGACCTTTGTAGTCCTGATCTTCATCTATACTATCTGGATTTTAAGAGATTATTTCTGACCAAGAAACAAACAGTAGATCCTAATGAGACTGCTGTGATGTGCAGAATGATCTGGATCTTCACTGATTGTCCTCTGAGCTGATCCACTCGTAGCCCACAGAATAAAAGCTGAAGTTGGAGTAAAGGGTAAATTAACAAAACAGCCAACTCAATACAACTGCCCAGACTTGCTTCAAATTTCTTGGATTGAGTGCAAAACGAATGCATCTGCCTTTAATATTCAAATACGGATACAACTGTTTTTGCACATAACCAACAATTTGTTCAGTTTCAATCACAAAGTAAAATCTCTAAATCACCATTCGTATCTCCACATCGACTGTTTTACACAAAACCATTCAGTAACTGATACCCCATGTTCACTGTGGCTGATAGCTTAACTCATTACACCTAGTCGACTCTATAATCGCCGAGATTATCTCATTAATAAGACCACAAGTTGAACAGTGATCAATAGAACTGCAATAACAATAACCAATTGTTTATCTTTTAACTTTTTGTTCAAAACACAATTGTCCAAAATGAAAAACAAATATTGCTGCTTTGTTTGAATTTGTATCAAAAACAAATTTAATGCATACACAACATTAAATGAGCATAGGTAAAAAGTTAACTAGACTATGTTTGCAGGGCACTGATGCCCCGCCCCCACTGCTACAACACTGTAACAAAGGGCCATAACTCTGGTAAAAATGGTCGCAGCAAAAAGTCTTTTCTTTACGATCTTCTACACATCCTGCATGATCATCAGGGCTTTTCATCCTTATATAACAGAGGTCGATATTTGGCCACTTCCCAATCCGAAAAAAAAGTTTTTTCCCAATTGTGGCAAAGTTTCTTCCCAAAATGCAAGACATGATTTCCCAAAATCATAGAAATTCCCCGTAGAGTAGTTTAAAAATCGATCAATTTCTTTACATTGTTATTTCCGGAAGAAGCATTTGTCTGGTATCGACATTTTTGTCGTACTATAGCCGAAAAATGCACGGTACCCGTGATATGCAAAACCACTCTAATCCGTTAAGTTCCGATAGACCCTTACTCATCCAAACGTTCCGAAAGTCTGGATTTTATTCCGTTTATTCCGTTTCAGGGGAGATAAATCGGTGTTTATTTCCGGTTGCAGAAACAAATCTCATAATGGAAAATATAACTGCAAATTACTGAAACGTAACGAAAACCAAAAGTTGTTATTTGACTAGGGAGTAAAAAAACGAAAATTCGATTCATTGGGTGCAACGTCTACCAAGGAAATCCCTAGTATTTCAAACGTTGCTGCCTCAGAGTCTGCCACTGTTCCACACTCGTTTCTACCACAGAGGTACCTGTTAGTGTTGCTTCCAGAAGACTCTTTCCTTGGCATCTTTGAATTAATCAATAAGTGAATTTAGATCAGTATCACTTGTTGATAAATTCAAAGATGCCAAGGAAAGAGACATGGACCTTTGAAGCTTGTGAACTGAATCAGCGTTTTTTCCCCAAAGGGGAAAGGTTCCCCTTCCCCTACAATTGGGAAATTTTCGCGTCGTAAAATCTTGAAATTTGGAAAAAAATCAGTCGCAAATCAGCCAAATTGGGATTTTTTCTTTATTCATGTAAATAAACACTAGGGATTTTATTCAGCTTCACCAAGCATCATAAGCTCTGGTTTTTTAACAGGAAACCCTTAAGTGATGTAACTGTTAAGCCAGAACTAAGTTACAGCCAATCCAATGACTGCCTGTCTATGGAAAAATAATTTCCATTGGCAGGAAAAGTTTCATTGAGGTTGCAATTAATGTGAAATGAATCTGCATTTGAAATTATAATGGAAGCAGTGGGGGCTGGAGTCAGTGTCAACTTGAGGCAATGTGTCTTTGAGCTACATCTAGCTCAAGGATAGCTTCTGAGTGGGACTCAGTTTGGTATCCAAATACGTCGGAAGGTTGGATTCAAGTTTAGTTTCAATCCGATAAAATTTCGGGGGGAAAGTACGGGAGGTTGCTCGATACCGGAACCTACATTCATTGGTTCAAATCGCTCGGACTCGGGACTCGTCGCCAATGGCACGGGATCGGTCGATATATACCCAAAATCTTGAAACAAAAGAGTGCCAGTGTTCGTATTTAACGGCTTCCTTTGAATAATCGCTCATTCTAAACGTTGTTGTGAAGTTTGTTAACTACTTTCAGTTTCTGGAGACTGGTCATTGCGCTTCAATTTCAGGGGTTTTTCTGCCTATTTTGGGAAAAGGAGTCTGGACATTTTGGGAAATTTTTATCGACAAAAATGCCCATTTTGGGAATTTTCACATCGATAAAATCGTCCATTTTGGGAAATTTCAATATGCATTTATTTAGCTTAAATGAGTCAATTTTTACATTACCAATATACTTTTACCAGCTTTTTGGTCTTTATTCAAACAAACATTGCAAAACTGGTAACTTGTTAGCCAACTGTTATCAGAAATAATTTTCTCATTTAAGTTATTCATTATATGAAATAGAAATTCTTTATAAAATAGTGAAACTGTAGCAAATTTATTGGTTATTTTAGAGTATTAACTAAAAAGTCCAGATAAACGTTAGTTTTTATTGTAGCACTTATTGTTGTGCAAAGCCATCATAGTCGCGAAAATACAGTCTAACCTGACCTAACGGTCACCTCCGAACTGCGGTCACCTCTATTTAGCGGCCATTTTGTGACGCCCCCGACAAATTTCCTTCTATTCTATCACTTAATTCTGCGGTCACCTCCCATCCGCGGTCAGCGGCCACCGAAATTGCCTCCTGGTCATGAAATTAAACCCCCTACAGCGGCCACTTTTTTATTTTCTGCGAAGATGTCGGATACTCTTCATTAGGGCATCACGTGACCGCTAAACTACGCGCACCTGCTTCCGATCATAGCTTATCAATATGCTTTTAAACAAGCCGTCGTAATTGTTAATTAATTATGGTGACCGCTAGGCGCGATATTTTTGTATTTGATAATTGATAATAAATGGTTTACTAAAATTTTAATATTGTTTCTAGTTTAGCTATTTGCATAAAAGTGCGAACAGTGTTATTAATTAATTTACGTAGCTTGGCTCCTGTTGAACTTTATCGGCAGTAGGTGCGAAAAACAACCATTCAGTAACCATTTGGAATCCTTGATTAGGTGACCCAGTGTTTGGACAGCAATTCAACAATTTTATGACAGTTTGCTTATTAAAGACATGTAGTAAACAATAATCAACATATCCTTAAGAATAAATTTTCAACGATTGTCGGCACGATACTGAACGACCGTCATTGTCTTTATCGATTAACGCGGTATTGACATTGTTACTTCCCTTTTATTCCTTTTCCATAATGCAAAATTTGCCGTCGATAGATTTTTACTATCGTTTTATGGGGAAAACGGGATCCACGGGTCGACCGCGATATAATATAACTTTTCTGGATTTCGCGATTTAGCGGAGCTCTACTGTATATTGAGACAAACAAGCTGTATCAATACATTACAAGTCCGGTTCATAACAGGCTTCACATTTCATTCCTCTTCCTCTGACCCTCCGATCAGAGGTCACCTGCCTACAGCGGCCAAATTGGCTGCTTCCCTTGGCTGGCTGCTACACACAGGTTAGACTGTACATTACAAAAAGAATTAAGTGCCTTAATGAGTCAAATTATGATGCATCTTCTGCAGTTAAGGGTACCTTCTGTAATGTTTTGCAAAATAGTTCTAAATTTATTGATATATTCAATAGTTGTAATGTTAAAAGAAGTCCAGAAAATACTCATGCTTACAGTTAAATCAGGGTCACTGAACGCTTGCAATTTCTAGATAAAGGGTAGTTACTCTTTTATTACCTGTGTAATTTGATATACCATATTCGGTTGTGTATACCGTGCACATTTTTACCTCCCAAAATGCTTGCGGATCATGGGTGCGCGTTATACATCCGATAAATGTTTTCAGTATTTTTCTTCACTTAAATTTCGCCGAAAAACAAAGCGCAGTGATCGGCAAGAACGTCTGAATTTTAGTACGAAATGAGCCGTCGACATATGACGATTCTACACAGAGTTACAGTAAAACGTTTTGTAGTTATTTAAAGAAACAAACTATTAAAGTTGAGGAAAGATCTTACAAAAAAGACATCGATTTTTTTAAATTTAAACTAACACCAAAAATCGGCCGCCATTTGTTGTTCAAATTTATACCAGAAGCGGATGTAGTAGTACATTATAAAACAATCACAAATGCCGTTGTCATCTCGTTCAATAGAGTCTGACAGTGTGAAAATGGCAGTATATTAATGCGCGATTACTTTGATTTACTTAGTGTGGGAAAACATCGAGTTTTATGAAATTAATGGTTTCATCATTTGAAATTTATTCTATGCGTAATAACATGTTGCAGAAGCATCTTTCAATCTGTACTTGTGATGATCAATTCATAGTTTCTAACAATTAACCTCCAATTTCTAAGGACCTTTTCATAATATTTTTCACGCCTCTCACATTGTTTGAGCATATGCAAACACGCCTATTATTCAAAGATTATAAATGGAGCTAATTTCTGACAGGTGTGACAATACATGTATATTCGCTGATTGGCTTGCAATTGTTGGAGTAAGTGGTGACATGTTTACGTTAAATAAAATGGTTATTTTACTGTCTTAATTGTTTATTAAAGTTATTCCCTACTTTGTAATGTTTTACTTCAGCACAAAATGAAATACTTAAATCGGCTCCGAACTTTCTCATACCCGCCGATTTTTCTGATGTCGGCACCGATTTTGTTTTACTGTCTTTATTGTTTATTAAAGATTATCTTTACTTTTTAATATTTTACTTCGACACAAATAGGTCAGATCGGCGCCGAATTTTCTGACGTTCGCGGCGATAATTCTCATTCGCGCCGATTTTGTTTTACTGTCTATTGTTTATTTAAAATTTTCTTTACTTTCTAATATTTTATTTCAACACAAATAGGTCAGATCGGCGCCAAATTTTCTTACGTTCGCGCCGATTTTTGATGCGCGTTATACATCCGAAATCGGCTTTTCCGTCGATTTTTTTACCAAAATTATGGTTGCACGTTATACATCAATGAGCGTTATGCACAACGGAATAGGTATTTTATTCGATTTTTGCCGAAATTTCGGAAATAAAATATGTTTTCAATTGGGAAAAATGACAACTGGATATGATTGGGAACAGGGCCGTTTGCTTTGGGAACACCTCCGT
This sequence comes from Corbicula japonica, assembly GCA_038501625.1. Lineage (NCBI taxonomy): Eukaryota > Metazoa > Mollusca > Bivalvia > Venerida > Cyrenidae > Corbicula > Corbicula japonica. The sequence continues at coordinate 5,483,795 of JAZAYU010000032.1, forward strand.
TTTCCGGAGGCGCAGACAGTGCTGAAAAACCCCTGAATTTTATACGTAAGAATCAGTCAACTTGCAATTATTTACCGTAAGCCAGTCTGAAAAAAGGATGTGTATAAAACGCGGACCGGATCAATGACGTCACATGTCTATTTTATTTAATGATAACAACTGAATTTGAGTCTAACCGGAGTGTTGATAAGAGTTACTCCCCTTTTGAACGGTACGGTTTTTTACGCGGAACGACATTTCTTGCAAAAAACTCTTTGGTCAATTGGGAAACAGCACTGTTTGTTGTTGGAAATATAGCATTGGGGATATGGAATGTCCGGTACTTTAAATTGGGAAGACTCCGGTCAGCTTTGGGAATGGTACCGTTTTGCGGAGGTAGTTAAAGAAGGAAAAAAAACGCTATGAATACTGGAGAATTGTGAAAATCTGAAATGCTATAAAAATTAAACTAATGTTAAAAATGCTTATTTATAATTTGTACTCCAGTACCCCTTATTTCAATAAATTTTGTGTTCCCAAAATGAACAATCATCGCGCATAAATTTCCCAAAATGAACAATTATCGCGCATAAATTTCCCCATTTGAAAGGCCAGGGCCTCTTCCCAATTTCCTGATGAAAAGCCCTGATCATCTGTGCAAGTTTGAAAGAATTCCACCCAATAGTTAATTAAGAGCTGATGCCACAAGATTTGGGGGATGTATGGACAGTTGGACGTACAAGTGCAACTCTATGCGGGGGCATAAAAAAATATTTATAAAAGCATGAAGCTATATAAATATACTGTACTAAAAAACAATATCATTTTCCCTGTCTGTCCCTGTAAATAGTCAAATTTGGGAAAAAAAATATCAACAAATCAAACCAAATTGGGAAATTTCAACATTCATTTATCTGCACTATAGCTTGATTTGCCTTGCTTTAGTGTCCCTGGAAATGTTACAAATCTCTTCCAGGGTTTGTTCTGACAGCTTTACAGATGTATCACTTATACAGTAGAATGGCCATCATCTGATCCTTAGAAACTTGACAAGTTTCAACTGACTGGGAAAGAATTTTTGAAACATTTGATGTTTTGTTCCACAGAGAGTTTGGTTTGGAGTACCATTGGCATCTTTTTTTCGTGGCCTTTTTGCATAGTTTTTACTATTATACGACATTTTTTAATTTTCGTCACTAGTTTTCGCGGGTCAGTAAAAAAGCTGGTACTGCACATACCATTTTTGATTCATCCTTTCTGTTTTGTACGCAGTCGAACGTTTCTCGCGAAAAAAAACATTTTTTAACCAAATAAAAATGTAATGTCTGTTAATATTCAAACCATAATTGATATCTGGAATCATGGGCGCCGCGCTCCATCTTCAACTTGCGTTACGGTAAATACCGTTTTTTACACCACCCACAGTAAAATTGTAATGCAGTGGATAAGTGAAAAAATGACACCTGATCTGTACTGCAAATCCTGAAAAGATTATCAGGTCTAGGAAACGGCTGTTTTTAGGGACTGTAAATTTACAGACTGTCAGTTTATTTATAGATAAATGTGTCTGTAAATTTATGGACAAGGGTTGATTCAAAAGTTGACACATTTTCGAAATTCGCAGACCTAAAGCATTTTTATTAATTCTAATAGCAAAGAGCATGGCATAGGGCATAAACAAAAAGAATGGAAGTTTGTTTACACTGCTATTTCTTCTCCAACATGGTCATCACCATTGTCCATAAATTTACAAAATATATTTATCTATTAATAAACAGACAGTCTATAAATTTACAGACAGTCCATAAATACAGCCGTTTCCTAGTCCTGATTATTACTCTTTATGGGACCAGACATAACTGATAATGGAACATTCATTAAAGTAATCTGCTTGTTTTAATGTTTAGAAGTTAATTATTGATACAGTCAGACTAAGTATATCATGCAATGACATCCAACACAAAATGGAGACACAATGATACACTAAAAAAAGGATGAAAAACTGCCAGTCATCCGGTCTGGTGAAAACATTTTTCTGCCAGACTGAAAAGAATTTGTCAGACCGAAAAAAAACAACACACCTATATTCTTATTTCACTATATTTATGCTTCATATACACATCACAACCACTCTTAATCTGGAATTTTAGAACAGCACTTTATTTATACTAAGAAAAAACCTAAGTTTTAAAGTTTTAATTTATTTCTCTGTAAGCAGTAGGTGCAATATTTTTTTAAAACAGGCCATTAGATTTTCGGAATTCATCATTTCATCTTGAAAGTCTACACATACAGAGTCATCATCATCACTGTTTTGCAATTTCATTATATTTGAGGAATGACATTGTAACCTTTTTATTAACATCAATATAATTAGTTTCAATGATGTTAAAATAAAAGCCGTAAAATAGAAAGTTTTCTTAATGTCAATTTTTTTCAGGCTGGAACTTTGGGAGGTGACCATGTAGCTGTTTCAAGCAATGAACAAGTCAATAGCCCCAATGTGCTGTGTTCAAATTCAACAATTCATTAAGTATTTTAGTGACATGTTTATTACACAATAATTTATATAACACCAATCCTACCTTCAGAAACTTCACTATAAAATAGCATTCCAATAAGATATTCTACTGAAATTGTGTTTTAACGTTAATAAATCCAGTAACAGGAACAGTCCTTTGTTCACTCCAAGGCCTGTCAATATGAAGACAGTCCTAGTAGAGGCAGTTACTGAGTCAGAATTCAACACTCAGAGGAGTGAATCATCAAGCCAGTTCCTACCAACAAGCAAACAGATGACAACATGAAATTAAAACTCAAAATCAACCGTATCAACCTACAAAGCATGAAAATATCAATGTTATCACGTCCAAACAATAAATAAGAAAGATTCCTTTCTTCTGGTAAACAAAGGGACCTCGAATTTACATGTACTAAATTTCAACCAATCAAAAATCGCGTAAGCTATTTGCCCGTGCTTGATCATGTCTGCAGTAATATTTGTCAAACGTAACACGTAAAATAATTTGCATGCACAAAATGTCATTTTTATAAAGAATAGTGCACTTCTGCAGACAACCCAATATATCACTATCCTTCATTTGTAAACCCATAATTATATAAACATCACTTAATGCAAGACATGGTGTTTGAAAATGGAAGCACTTGCTGAAAATTTCAAAGGTACGTGTGCCGCCAAAATTTCCAAGATCCCCTTTACAACACGAATGATCAAGTATAATTATTGTCAATAACAGTATTTGAAACTTTGGTTTAGGCCGTTAAACGCTTGTTACGTGTCAATACTTACATTTTGAGTAATTAACAGACGATTTAACTTTCCTAAAATACACATGTGCTAGCATCCCGCCATGACAAAGAACATTTAGCCTCGTTTTGGTTATGAATACCTAATTGCATTAATTAGGTGGGTGGAGCGCCACCTGGTAGACTCAGTGTTAGGTTTAAGACCTATAATTTTGTGGTACGTTGTAGACTGCTTCACTGTCAACTATTTCATACCATTATCATAGCCGATTCATGTATCGGCATGCGATATATGATTAAGTTTATTTCAGATAAATGAACACTGAACAAATACTTTGAACGAGAATAGGGGAGATTTGAAAAAATATTATTAATTAAAATTTATTTTGATGCCAATTAAGGGTCATGTGATATAATATGTCGTATAATGTTTCTTAATAAACCAAAGTTGTTTAATCCTTGTAAATAAGAAGTTAAACATTTTATTCTATGTCTGTTTTGCTATGCTAGTGGCTGACAAGTTTTAAGACTTAACAAATAAACAGGTTATGAAATTGGGTAACATTCAGAATGTATGAACTGGTTTAAGTACCCACCCTTTGGCTTTGCAATGCTATTAGCTTCTTATGTTTTACATGTTTGTGTTCGTTTGCATACACCATTGTTGAGCTGATGGGTGGGTTGGAGTTATTTCACCAAGACAACTTGTACTGGTTTGTTGATATGAGAACCTGCTGGGGCAAGTGTGACGCTTGAACCTGCTTTAAACCCAAAGTGGTAATTTGTTTTGCCACTGACCGTTCCAAGGCGGTAACCCCAAAGGTTCTCTTTTTTACTTAAAAAAAAGTAAACTGAATTTTCAAGAAATTAACTTGAATTTCTAAGATATATCTTTAATTTTCGACTTATTTCTTAATATGTTGAAAATTCAAGTAAGTGTCTTGAAAATTCAAGCTAATAAGTTGAAAATTCAAGTTAGTTAAATAATTTATCTTGCCCTTATGGACTTTCGTATGCACGCTACTATTTGGGATGAAATAAAATATGAATGAATAACTTGCAGAATAGTGTGTTGCGTTTAATCGTTGTCTATGCAGAATGGAAATGCTTTGATCTTAATCTTTCTATTGAACATGGAAACGTCATTACTAAAATTGAAAAAAAGAGACGATTTTAATGTTAATATAGTAAATTTTCCGTTTGTAGACGGCGATGTTCCTCATGTAACATCTTAAAGCCCCAGCCCTTAACTTAAGAAAGAATATACTATTGAAAAATCATATTTGTCCATATAGACTCTAATATATAAACTCTCTAACAGAACACAAAAGGTCCGATCGAATTCTTTCTTATAGACGGGATTTTCAATGATATTGTTAAATTATAGTTAACGAACTTTTAAGAAGCTAAATATAATGGAGCTATAGGTAGCAACGACGAAGAGACCACTTCATGCGCGATCTCGATTTCTGTGACGTTTCGGAAATCCTACTTTCGCTTTTAGTCGCGCGGACCAAATTTATTTAAGTAAATTAAAATTTTATTAGCCCGAACTAATGCTGCAAATTTGTGCCTATAGTTCCAAATACACGTAATATTTCATACAAGAGCGGGTTAAATTGAAGTAATACCGCTTTAAGGGGTTTATATCTCACAGCTTGTTCTCTTTTCTAGGGCTTGCAATGATGTTTATGATTACAATGAACGTAATCTTTGCATAACAGAAAAAACTTTTAAAACAGGATTATTGGTATCATAAATTAAGGAAAACCTTTTGCAAGTTTTATCGCCGATACCAATATTTAATTTAAAAATATAGGTTCAGATTCAAATCACTATTGCAACGAGGTATTTCACAGCCAGTTTTTTTGTGATTTCATTTATAAACTTAAGAAAATATAAGGCAATATTAATTTCTCCCGGTTATTCGTAAAAAAACATCTGTAAATTAAAAAAGAAAGGTTACCAACGTGATATTCTACAGCGCTCTGCAGGCCTCGTGATTAACTCATTTACAGTTGATCAATATGCTTACCTTTTTGGTTACACGACGGTGGCAGGGGTTTGAGAGTTAATGAAGGTTTATGGGGGGAATCGTTTTCTTCAAAGAACCTATGCTTGTGTGCTTTTGCATGCAACATTGTAAAGCTGATGGGTGAGTTGGAGTTATTCCACCAAGACAACTTGTGCTTGTTTGTTAATATGAGAGCCCGTTGGGGGGAGTGTGAGCTTGGTGCACCCTAGAACCTGATTTAAACTCCCAGTGGCCATTTGTTTTGCCACTGACCGTTCCAAGGCGGTAACCCCAAAGGTTCTCGTTTTCGTTAATTGTTAGTTGCGTCTTATTTGAATTGACATACTTATAACAAACATGCGCGCGCTCTCTCTCTTCCTCACTTCTTTTTCTCTGTTTGGGGAGGCTGTGGTGAGTGTGGCAATTCCTGATATGCATATTTCATCTTTTTTACATTTATGTGATGTCATTACTGTCCATAGACACACTCAATAAAACTGAAATTTCGGTACAATTTTGTTTTTTGGCAAATGCTATGGCTTTTTATATTATGTTTTTATCTAGTGTCACATACTGTATATCTTCTTATAAAGAAGCCCATAATCTTAGAATAAAAATTCCAGAATGACTATACATATAACTTTTATCTTTTCTGGAAACACAGAAAGCTCATACAAAACACGTTATTTTTTCAACAAATAAAACGTCGTGTTAGACAACAATTGAAATACTGGTCATTCTTCCGCTTTATATATTATGCGACGTGAAATATCATCCTCTGTACCAAATTACCATTGAATAGGTTCCGTGTTAACGAGGAAAAACCAGTAAACCAGTAAAAGACACTATATTTAAGCGAATTGCGGATAACCTCTTACTTTCGCCTCCCAGCATTAATCAATTGCTGTTAAGATTGTTAATTGATCGATAAGAAGAACTCTATGATTAAAAAACAACAACAACAACAACAACAACAAACAATCAAATTTTAGAATAATTGGGCGGGGGGGGGGTGTGGGGGGGGGGGCTAGGGGACGGGGTACCACTACTCTACCCACCACTAAAGAATGTTTACAAAGCCCATCGACACTTTTCTCGTAATAATTTTATACATTCTTTTTTTTCCAAGGGAATTAATCCTGTTACAATGAATTTACCTACTACCTTCCCTTTTTCTCGGTAATCATTGGAATAATGGAATATTGAAGGCTATATGTTTATTTTCCTATTAAAAATTCTATTTTATGTATTATCAACGAACAACCTTTGAATTACCAAGTTACTTTGAAATAACTCGGTATATGGCGAAATCATGGCCTGGACACGCGTAGTTGAGGTCCGTGTTTCGAAAGAAACCCTGATTTTAAAAAGTAAAATATGTATAACAGGAATAGCCACATTAAGAAAACACATATTTATACCTTCTTCTTTTCATGGGAAGTAATCCTGTTACAATGAATTTACCTACTAACTTCCTTGTTTTTCTTGATAATCATTGGAATAATGGAATTTTGAAGAGTAGATGTTTATTTTCCTATTAAAATTTCTGTTTGAAGTATTATCAACGAACAATCAGTGAATTGCCAAGTTATTTTGAAATAACTCTGCAAATGGCGAAATCATTGCATGGACACGCATAGTTGAGGTCCGTGTTTCGAATGAGGTTAACATTCATGCCAGATATTAGTCTCAATAATTCGACTGCAAGCACAGACCCATTATCATACGGACGTTTTCGTTGTCTGTCCTTTACGTCTCAAGCAGTTACGATCAAAACTGTGGTGGAAATCGACCCGATTTAAATTCTTTTTTTTTCACTCCCACATGAAAATTTCAACACTGGTATGTCAAATATCGTTATAAAACATAAATAATGATAAAAGTAACAATAAAATGAACGAATAATCCACAAAATAACTTGTTAAACCTACCACAGCATATGCCGTTTACACGGTGAAAATTATCGATAAACGCGAGTCAGATAAACTTTATGCGGTGTAATCGACATGGGTGGAGGTTTAAAACAGTTTTGCATAAAAAACGAAAACGTTACTTATAAAGGATTACATATATTGATTCTACTTGAATGTGGCTTCTCAGGTATGTATTTTTTTTATAATAAATATGGTTTAAGATGCTTTATGAAGCCGGCAAAAGATTGAAAAGTTGCGATTCATTTTCCGATCGGCGGCATATAGAAATAGAAGGAAAATTTTCCGCATTGATTTGAATAGTAACTGGGTTGTGCGCGAAGAGCGACCATCGTATATATAGAAAAGCTCTTTTTGCGCACAAATAGTTGGGCTAGCCAGATATTAACAAGCTTGCTTAATGCATACATGTAAAGGTAATTGGCTGGGCTCTGGCATGACCTTTGAACCTTAGTGCTGACCTTGACTTGTAAGATGAGAACCTGGGGTTTGCACGCGACATCCGCTCTCACTGAGGTAAACATCCAAAAATATACAAGATTGTTCAATTCGTACATGTCAAAGTATGCTCAGCTCCGGACAAATCCGAAAGGACGCACTAACGAACGGACAGACATATGGACTAAAGAACGTTCTCCGTTTTTCGAAGAAATGCTCGACATTTTTATAAAAAAGAGTCAAAGGTGACCACCCGACATTTCCTGATCAAAATAAATGTTGACTGTACCGTCACCTGAACTTTGCAGAATAATTTTCTCGCTTCACCAGCGGTAACGGTTGTGCGCGATAACCCACCCCCCACCTTACATGTAGATTACCTCTATTGAATTTTTATCAGTTCTCTAACGGTTTCAACGAAGGGGAAAGCTGATATGGCATCAGAATAAGAGAAAATACCTTGGTGTGTAAATTTATTGCAATCAGAATATTATGCAAGTCATTTGCTGTTGATCCGATCATTCAGCCGTCTGTCTGTCCTCCCAAAATTTCTAAAAGTATGCAAGCTATGTGAACGAAACTTGGTATAAGGTGAAAGGGCAACGACGAAATATCGTACGCCGTTTCTTTAGTCTACTACAAGTTTCACCAGATGAGGGGTAGGATTAGCGTCTATCTGTCAATTCGAACAAATTGGTTTCGGCATCTCAAACTATGTGTAAGCTATGTAAAAGAAATTCGGGGAAACCGGTCATAGCGGCCCCTAATAAAAACGGCCCCAGTCAAAACGGCCTCATTTTTGTCAAAACGTCCCATGAGAATAATGATTTTGGTCAAAGCGGCCCATTGCGATTATAAGTTAAAATGGCCCCTTTATGTCGTAAGAAAAATGAGACAAATAAACTGAAGACATAAAGTGGCGTGCATAATGTACCCATTGCTTTCTAACAAACTAAATTTGGTTGTTAGAAAGCAATAAGTACATTATGCACGCCACTTCATGTCTTTTGTCACTCTAAAAATGATGATGATTATTATTGTTTCAATGAAATATTTACAATGAAATAGTCCGACAAGTATCATAGATCCGCATGAAGCATTGCCAGTCGCTGAATAAAAATGTCCCTGTGAGCTGCGCATGCTCGGTGTTTCTAATTCCCAGTAATGGCGACATGTGCTCAAAAAAACATTTGTTGATAAAATGTCGAGTCCGTTTTCCTCTTCTGTGTTACCTCGCCGACTTAAATAATATCTGCAAAGCGAAGTCAACTCGTGGAGACCTTTGCATCAATTAAATTAAGTTGTCATTTAGTAAAATGGGAGCATAAATAAGGTCATACTCGGAAGCAACGTGGCTGAAGCCAAAGAATGTTGCGCAAGTGAACATATTCCCAGCATTTATTTGACAGTGAATTGATTTTAAATGTTAATAATATAAACTCTTATAAGCATATGATTTATAATAATGAAAAAAGTGATTTCTTGTAGAGAACAATGTGATAGTCTTGTCAAAGGGTTCTTTCAACTAACACTGTATCCATCACCTAAACAAATTTAGGTGCATTGGAACTGCTTTCAGACACTGTGATTAAGCATTTGATAGGAAAGCAAAAATGTCGACAGCAATAACATCCGGACCTCAAGAGGATACTGAGAAGTTTCAAACGAAAAGCTCCGAAGCAATAGAACATCCAGAAGTTGAAAATGTTTGGAAAAAAAGAACGTTGGAAAAGCAGTTATCGGCATCCAACACAGAGGGTAAGCCCCAAAATGAAGAAGCTAGTAATGTAAAACAACAAATGGTTACAAAAGACACTTTGGAAGATAGTGACTTTCAGGAAGTGAAAAATCGAAAGGACAAAAAGGATGATCGTAAAGATGAAAGATTGCGCAAAACAGACAAAAAAGATGCAGATAAAAAAGATATTGATAAAAAAGAAAAGAAAGGTGATAAAGAAGAGAAGAAGGAAGACATAGTGAAAAAGTTTGACAATGTAAATTATGTCGAAGCTCCACTTCCAAAAACTAATCCGTGGGGTGTATCAAAACCTGCTTCCAACAGTACAGAAGCTGGTCAGTATTAACAAAATGTGTAAAGAAAATTGAGAATCATTTAGCAGGAATTCATATTTTTTTTATAAAGTACATAAGCAAAAGGAGTGTGTACAACCTAACTATATGCTTTTGTGCATGTCTGCACAAATATTTTTCTCATGATGCATCTACTAATCCAATTTTATCTTTATCACAAACACTTTTGGCAGTTTTTGCTAGTTAATAAGTCTTGTCGCTGTAATGGTACAGTCCTGTTCACTTTGCTTGGCAGTTCCTGAGTTCCAAAACATTGCAACAGCTGTTAAAAGTGCCTTGATCTGTTTTATTAAAGTCTGATCCAACTCTGCAAACATTGAAATTTCAAATAATATAATAACACAAAATCTGCAACACTACAAACGTGAATGTAAAATAATTCTTAAAACACTTACCCAAGGACCCTTGGGAACTTGATTCATCATAATGAATTACATCCTGGTTTTGAGTTTATGGCTAGTATCATATTTCAGAAATTATTTCAATGTCAAACAATTTTACCTAGCTAAATATGGCATGTATACAATATCATGAACATCGAATGATTTCATAGCATTCATAGGAAAACAAAGTTCTGTAAAGTTTCAATCTTTCAAGATGCATTTGACTGACGGGCAGTATCAATGTTTACATCCATACAAAATTAACAGCAGTCATTTTTCAAAAGGCATTAAACTTACGATGATCTGTTGAAATGACAGTCTGTAAAATATGACATTTTCACGGCGAAGACTCTTCAGTCAGTCTGTTTTTAAACCATTTTGGTTTCCGATCAAAAACTGAAGAACAGTTTGACAGTCATCAAACTCAGTCTACGCGAAAACTTTTTTCCCTTCACAGGACATTGCGACAGGTAAATACCAAAATTTTACCAGTCGCAACAAATTTTTGCCAGTCGCAATTTTGTCGACTGTATTTTGTGCCATCGACATAAAATATTTATTTAAATTGCAGTTGTATTATAAATATATGTATTTACTATATCTAGCTTTAAGTAAAAGATATTTTAACATATTATTTTCATATATTTTAGATTTTTAAATAATAACAACTGTAACCAAGTACCTTGTGTAATGCCGAAAGGTTGTTAAATGTATTGATATTGTACATTTGCTTATGCCCATGCTTGAAAAAATATGTCTTATATAAAATTTTCTTACCTACCACTTCTTAAAGCCATAAAACACACCTCTTTTTCAAATGTGCCAAAGTCATCTAGAGATTTTCTTTCATGATAGTGTTGCAATTAACACATAATCAAATTAATTCATAACCCTTCAATGATGGTAAAAGTTTTATCACTACCACCAAAGCAGAGATTAATAATTTGATACGTGCTTTTTTTTTATTCATTTGTCCCTATAAAAGTCCGAGATCGTAATCTCCTTGCGTCATAATTCAATGATTTTGCATTTACATCGTATCACGAGTGCATCTTAAGACTTAAGCCGAAACCTTAATCTATCTGCTTCCGTAATTCTTCAATGAAATCATCGGCAGATCAAAAAGATTAAATATTTTTATCAGTTCGTGTAACGTTGTCCGCCATGATTGTTTACTACGGCGATTTGAATTATGGGAATTATAGCGACCTTGACCCGAAAGCTTTTCGAATTTTTCCGGAAACGTCACGTTGGGGTTTACATTTAGTGACACACGGATAAAAGCGTGCAGAAAAATCATGATATTTCAGTTAAAAATAGCACTGGACATGAAACTGAAAGAAAATTTTCCAAAAATGAAACGGTGCTAGATGTTATTTTGTACTGGACATTGTGTCCGACAATAACAGAAGTTTTCGTCGGTCAACAAGCAAAATTACCGGACATGTCCGGCTGACCGACGGACATTCGCATTGACTGATCAAACTTGGTAGGGAGGGTTAGGTCACTGTGACCTTTGATTATGTCTCCCCCCCTCTGGGGGAGACGTACTGTTTTTGCCCTGTCCGTCTGTCACACTTCGTTTCCGCTCAATAACTCGAGTACCCTTTGACCCAGAGCCTTCAAACTTCATAGGGTGATAGCCCTTATTGAGTAGAAGAACCCTATTGATTTTGGGGTCAGTAGGTCAAAGGTCAAGGTCACAGGGGCCCAAAGAGTGAAAACCGTTTCCGCTCAATAACTCGAGTACCCTTTGACCCAGAGCCTCCAAACTTCATAGGGTGATAGCCCTTATTGAGTAGAAGAACCCTATTGATTTTGGGGTCAGTAGGTCAAAGGTCAAGGTCACAGTGACCCGAAGACTGAAAACCGTTTCCGCTCAATAACTCGAGTACCTTTTGACCCAGAGCCTTCAAACTTCATAGGGTGACAGCCCTTATTGAGTAGAAGAACCCTATTGATTTTGGGGTCAGTAGGTCAAAGGTCAAGGTCACAGTGACCCGAAGAGTGAAAACTGTTTCCGCTCAATAATTTGAGTACCCTTTGACCCAGAGCCTTCAAACTTCATAGGGTGATAGCCCTTATTGAGTAGAAGAACCCTACTGATTTTGGGGTCAGTAGGTCAAGGTCCCAGGGGCCCGAAGAGTGAAAACCGTTTCCGCTCAATAATTCGAATACCATTTGACCCAGAGCCTTCAAACTTCATAGGATGACAGCCCTTATTGAGTAGAAGAACCCTATTGATTTTGATATCAGTAGGTCAAGGTCACAGGGGCCTGAAGAGTGAAAACCGTTTCCACTCAATAACTGGAGTACTGTTTGACCCACAGCCTTCAAAATTCATAGGGTGATAGCCCTTTTTGATCAGAAGAACCCTATTGATTTTGGGGTCAGTAGGTCAAAGGTCAAGGTCACAGGGGCCTGAAGAGTGAAAACCGTTTCCACTCAATAATAGGAGTTCTATTTTACCCAGACCATTCAAACTTCATACGATGGATGTCCTTACTGAGTAGAGGACTCCTATTGATTTTGGGGTCAGTAGGTCAAAGGTCAAGGTCACAGGGGCCCCGAAGAGTAAAAACCGTATCTGGTCAATTACTGGAGTACCGCTTGACCCAGAGCATTCAAACTAAATAGGGTAATAGCCCTTATTGAGTAGAAGAACCCTATCGATTATGGGATCAGTAGGTCAAAGGTCAAGGTCACAGGGGTCTGAGCGCAGGGTGGGGGGCGGCGCAGGGTGGAGACATGCGTTTTTCACAAAAAACATCTAGTTAGAAATTGTTTTCCAATTAATAACTGAAGAATGATAAGACCTACAGTCACATGCTAAGATTGCTTGTGGTCAGTAGTTGACCCCTTCTGAGTTCATTAGGTCAGATGTCAAGTTCACAGTGGCCTATTTTTGAAAATTGTGCGTGACCAATAACTGATGGTTGACCTTGTTTTTGGAGAGTAGGTACATGTAAGCCCCAATGTCATGGTCAATGTCATAGAAATTTCAAGGGTCAAAGAGTCATCTCCCGGGTCAAATGGAACCCCTGATTGCCCCCTTTTTTTATTTTGACCCATCTAGTTTCAAACACAGCCAAATATTTGTGGGTGTAGTGAGCAGATCGTACAAGTACAAATTTAGCCTAATAAAGAAACAAAGCATTGTGATTTTGTCCTCATTCTCAAAATACCCCTTATTTAAAAAAATGAGGCTTTTTGAATTTTTTTAAGTCAGAGAGTCAACTCCTGGGTCAAAAGGAACCTCTGCATAGATAACATCTTGTTTGGGCAACAGTGTAGATCTAGATCAGCTGGCACATCTGTGCCATCTGAATTCTGATAGTGATCTACTTTATTGCAGGGCACTCATTTGACCGTTTTTAAGGCCGAATATGGGCCCCATTCCCTTTTCAAAATAGTTTTGTTTTCCCTATTGCAGAAAAAAATTCCCCTAAAAATTCCCCCAAAAAATTAAAATTGAAAAAATTAATAAAAAAGTAACTAGATTGTTTCATAAATTGTAAGTCTACAGTCACAAAATATGCTTGCTATTATAATCATAGGTAGAAAACAATGTTACGAATGTGCGTGACCCTTTAGTCAAAACATGTGTATATGACTTAAAATTCCCCTTTTTGTATTGAAATGATGCAAAATTCCCCTTCCTGCAGGTATGGGTCCCCAAAAGTTGTCTATTGCCCTGTATTGGCTTTTAGATTCATTATGTCAGTGACAACCTAATGAATCTAAAAGCAAACAGTGTAGATCATGATCAGATGGCATGGGTGTGCTAGCTGATCTGGATCTGAACAGTTCGCCCATGCAATAAAGGTTTAGCAAAGGAGTGAACAGTTTTGTTAGACTTTCTAGTTTGTTTCTATTTACAGTAGCACATGGGTATGTGTTACAGGGGTTTTTCAGCACTGTCTGCGCCTCCGGAAAACGGAGGTGTTCCCAAAGCAAACGGCTCTGTTCCCAATCATATCCAGTTGTCATTTTTCCCAATCGAAATATATTTTATTTCCGAAATTTCGGCAAAAATCGAATAAAATATATCCAAAGATACAGCTTTGCAGGGGGTAATAAAAATTTATCAGCGCGACATCGCGGGGAATCCCGGAGACGTTCCGCGAACCAACGCGGACGCACATTCATGCACCGACTTATTTACATGAAATTACGCGGGAATGACTTCTGACCAAAATGTGCGAGTTTTAAATAAATTTTGAGTCGACCGTGTCATCTCAATATCTTGTCAAATATTCCGTAAGAATCTCAAACATGGCATCATGCTTTCAGTTTTCACACCTTAGTCAAGTGACCTCTTTGGCAGGTGAGACCAAGCTGCCAATTAAGGGTGACACTGATTTATCCTAGGGAATCTTAAACATGTCATCTGGCTTTCAGAGTTTTTCACGCATTACGGTCGCTGTGATTTTACCGATACAAGTTTTTCTTGAAGTACTCAATCTGATATAACGTAATTAAATAAAACGCAATCGACCTGTGGACCCCACTTTTTCCATTAAACGTAAAACACCGGTAAAAGCCAGTTTGCATAATTTAAATAAGTTAAAATAATTACCTTGATGGTGAGGTGGGTTCTTACGAAATCCGCATTTTATTCCATTTATCTTTAATTGTTACATTTATAAACCGCATAATTTGAAAAACAGCCGTTAACTTAAAAAAACCTCATGTATCCCTTACAAAAGACATGACCATGCTGTGTATTTGGTATGGAGGCAAAAAAATCATTACCGCCGAACATCAAACGCGACTTCAAAAGACGTCGTCGGCTCAAAACATCCATCCGTGTTTATTTCGGCTTTGCTATAAAAACGTTTGATCTAAAACGTTTGACTTCAAAAGACGACGTCGGCTCGAAACAACCATCCGTGTTTATTTCGGCTTTACTATAAAAACGTTTGAATTACTTGGTAGTGTGCGCGTGTCATTTTTAGCTTGTGTGATGCAATAATTACTAAAATCTGATAAAAGCGATAAGTTAGAGATTAGGATATATTTTAAATGATGGAATATGTTAGCGTTCGGTAAATAATAATTATTTTATTTTGTCGTTCGTAAAAATGCAACCACGTTCGCGCGATTTACCTCGGCGGATCCTCCGCGACATCGCGGCGGTAAATGATTGCCTATAGGCATCCGCTTATCACCGTGATGAATTTAAACGATCACGGTGATGAGTGGAAGTCCGCGTATTGCGGGGGACGAAAATTACTCAGTCCGGGATGAAAAAAAATCGCGGGGATGAGCGGAAAAAAATTAATCCGCGCTGCGTGTACTGTAATAGAACAGGGACTTCCCTTTATCTAGAAATTGCAAGCATTCAGTGAAACTGATTTAACTGTAAGCATGAATATTTTCTGGAAGTTCTTGCAACATTATAGCTATTGAATATATCAATAAATTTAGAACTATTTTGCAAAACTTTACAGAATGTACCCTTAACTGCAGAAGATGCATCATAATATGACTCGTTAGACACTTAATTCTATTTGTAATCTATTTTGGCGACTATGATGGCTTTGCACAACAATAAGTTCTAAAATAAAAACTTACGTTTATCTGGTCGTTTTAGTTAATACTCTAAACTAACCATTAAAGTTGCTACAGTTTCACTATTTTATAAAGAATTTCAATTTCATATAATGAATAATTTAAATGAGAAAATTATTTCTGATAACAGTTGGCTAACAAGTTACCAGTTTTGCAATGTTTGTTTGAATAAAGACCAAAAAGCTGGTAAAAGTATATTGGTTATGTAAAAATTGACTGTTTTAAGCTAAATAAACAATGATAAATGCATATTGAAATTTCCCAAAACGGACTATTTTATCGATGTGAAAATTCCCAAAATGGGCATTTTTGTCGATAAAAATTCCCAAAATGTCCAGACTCCTTTTCCCAAAATAGGCAGAAAAACCCCTGTGTTAAGTGATTGGCCTTATGAAGGTAAACATTGATACTGCCTGAAAATAAGATGAGCGTTTCTAAAGATTTTA
Source organism: Corbicula japonica (assembly GCA_038501625.1). Taxonomy (NCBI): domain Eukaryota; kingdom Metazoa; phylum Mollusca; class Bivalvia; order Venerida; family Cyrenidae; genus Corbicula; species Corbicula japonica. Next base: position 5,499,918 of record JAZAYU010000032.1, read on the forward strand.
CGTCTGTTCTTCCACGAGTATTGTGTGTAATAGTATGCAGTGACACTTTTTACTACATTTTAAGATACATATTAGGAATTTTGAATCTTTGTGATTTAATTTTGGCTCTCATTGTAACATCTGTTCACTTTTAGTTGATATTATTTTAAATAGCTTATTTCTGAACAAGAAGCAAACAGTTTAGATCTGTGCCCAAGGTTATAAAACTGAGCATGGAAACCAGTCCAGTCTTCGCGAAAGGGATTAAAAATTGCCAGTCATCCGTTCTGGTGAAAAAAATTCTGCCAGACTGAAAAAGAATTTGCCAGACCAAAACAAAAACAATTATATTCTTCGTAAAACTATCTTTTTTCACTATATTTATGCTACACATACATCGGAGCCAATCAAATAACTCAATTTTCACTTTTACCCCCACACATGTTACAAAACAACAATACAGAACATTAGATCTATTTTATTCTTGAAAAAATGACTAAAGTAAATATGGCTAGGTCTTTTTGTGCCAGATGATATAAATTTGCCTTGGCACTCCCACTTATGTCCACTGTAACTTGTCTAGCAGTCTGCATCTGTTGCTGGAACTTGGCACCTCCAAGTTCTTGTTGTCTAAAAAGATAAAAAAAACAGTTCTAAATATATTGGAGGCCTTATAACGTAAATATTGTTTGCACCAAGATTTTTCGTACCCAAAATGCCGAAAAAAATGCCGGTCGGCCGGACCGACGACTTCACAAAACTGCCGGACCATAGCAAATTTTGCCGGACATGACCGGCGGTTCGGTGCCTTTCGCGAAGACTGCAGTCTCAAATCCAATCTCAGCTTTATAACCTTCAGCCCTGGATCAGATGGCTCAGATAATGCGATAGGTCAAATGTTCAGAGTAGATTGTTAAAAACTTTGTTCAGTTCTAACTTTCTGGTGGGATTAAAATTAAAATTTTGGATTCTAACATTGTATAAAAACATTAATTGAATATGTGATGGGGAGTAAATATACGGACGTATGCTGAAGCAAATATCATGATTATTTCCCTTGTTTACTTGCCCTGAGGGATTAAGATATGTGTAGTGTTGTCAGTTAGATATTACCATATGGAGTCTATGAATATTTCACATGTGTTAATTATGTTAAAAACTTAAATTTTGGAAATAATAGGTAATTGACTATGATATTTTGTTTGCTTTTGCCTTCACATATCAGTTAGCAACTTAAAATGTCACTTCTTAAAAATGATACAGCAAAAAGAGTACATTGTTTTTGTAAGTGAGTACATGTATTTTGAAATTTTAACTTGTCATTCAAGTGCAAGAAGTTTAAGACCTGCTGCAATTTATAATTAAAATTTGTTGACTGGCTTAATAATATTTAATATGCGTCAGTTTTGCTACAGTGGGACACAAGATTTTTATTGCATTTGTTGTTGAAACTTTCTTTAGGGTTGAGAAATTAGGTGACCAGCCAGTTTATTAAACATGTGCAAAGCGAATTAAGCAATTATGGCTGGCGGCATTTTTACGCTAAAAGGTGCATGTTTATTTCCACTTAACAAGATCTTGATAAAAGGATGTTACACTTTATTACATAACAAAAATGATGATTGTGTAATTAGCATAGATACACCAGTTTTGAGAAGAGGTAAATTTACTGAAGATGCAATTTACTTTACCATTTACTCCTTAATTATATAGGCCTATATGGCATGGGCACACAGTGTAGATCCAGATTAGCCGGCACATCTGTTGTGACGCACTTTGTACCTGTAATCTGTGCATCTGATCAGGATCTACACTGTTCATGTTTAGATTCATTATGTTATTTCTGACAAATTTAGATCCAGATCAGCTGGCAGATCTGTGCCATCCAATCTGGACCTACACTGTTAGCTTCTTGGTCAGAAACAACTTAATGAATTTAAATGCTAACTGAATATCCAGATCAGTAAGCACGAATATGTCAGCTGATCTGGATTTACAGTTTGCCCATGGGAAAACAGCCGTATCACATGGTGAAAAAGGGTTAAAATGTTATGGGCAGGGTGATTACTTTTGTGCTAATGTCACATGCAAGTAGCTTTGCTTAGTAATAACTAACCCTTTCATCCATATATACGCATTATTACGGATTTGTGACCAGTGTAGATCCAGATCAGCCGGCACATCCATGCCATCTGAACATGATCTGCATTGGTCACATTTTGGTCAGAAATAACCTAACAAATCAAAAAGCGAACAGTGCAGATCCTGATCAGATGGCACTGATGTGAGGCTGATCTGGATCTACACTTGTTCGCTCACGCAATAAAGTGTATCTATGGAGGAAAGGGATAACGGTGTTTTAGCAGTTTAAAACTTACTAAAATTATCATATTATTACTACGTTTTACAAGGGTGAGAAAGTCGTAAATGAAACTATTCAAAAAGATGGGAAAGAGCATTTTGCTGAATATTGAAATTTGTTATTTGTTGACATGCTCACAGGATGTTACTTTGTAGCCACATGTGACCATAAAACTGTGTAACATAGCGAAAAAGACATATTAACATAATTATCTTGTTGCAGTAAACAGTGTTTATAAAGGTTTAGAATGACATTATCTAGACTATGCAGGAAAACATTGATATCTCTGGTCATGACTTAACTGACCTCAATACATGTGTAACGGTTAATGTCTGATATAGTTTTAATGTCATCTGGTTGTAACGTTTGAGCCATTATGCACAATTAAGTCAGAATTAATATCAATTAATGAACGGTAAGAAAGAAATTATTAGATACTGTACATGGAGGAACTTTTCTTGTATCATTACTGATGATTACAGTAACAGGAACATAAAATTAAATGAAATAACTACTAGTTCTGAAAAATAAATCACTCTGAGCTATACTACAGCTGGTTAATAAATCGCTCAAATCTTTAAGAAGTGCTGGTTTATAAGTGGGAGGTGGCATCTTAACCCATTACTCCATAGATATACCTCTAATGCATGAGCGAACATTGTAGATCCAGATCAGGCGGCACACGCATGTCATCTGATCAGGATCTGCATGGTAAGCTTTTAAATTTATTAGGTTAATTTTTACCAGAATGCGAACAGTGGCTTACAGTGCAGATGCTGATCAGACAGCATGGATGTACACTGTTCATGAAATAAAGGTGTATCTATGGAGTAAAGGGTTAAAATGTGCTTGTTAAAATACAAAAAAAAATTAAAACAAAAACACTACAGTATATTTTAAATAAATGTTGAGTTTAACAAGTACATGTAGTTAAATGTTAAAATAACCATCCCAGGAAAACTGCTGAATAAGTAAAATGCACGTCTTAACAATAGTTGAGTACTAATATTGCTGAAAGCATCCTGGTTTAAAATCTTGTAAATAATATTCATGTATGGAGTGAATGAGATGTAGGACAAAATCTTTTGAAATTTTAAGTTGTTCTGACTGCCTTGTTCCATATTGTTCTCTTTATATACGCATTTATTCGCATGTGCAACAAGGCACATCCATGTCGTCTGATCAGGATCTGTACTGGTCACATCTTGGCCTGAAATGGCCTAATAAATCAAAAAGCGAACAGTGCAGATCCTGATTAGATGGCACAGATGTGGCGGCTGATCTGAATTGACACTTAGCATATAGAGTGTGTATGGGTTATATACAGTTGGTTGCATTATTTATCCTGTAATTAAAGAATGAAATAAATTTCTTGTCTTTCTTTTTCAGTATTGCCTGTTACAGTGTCCAAGGTGTCGAGAGTAGCTGATCCCTCCTCGACGGCCTCGGTCGAGCTGAAGGACACACACTCTAATACTGCTAATAAACAAGACAAGGTAATGGGGTGGTAGGAATTCGAAAAGTAGCTATTATAGCCATATAAGTTACATAATGTCCCGCTTGATGATCCACACACTTCAGACGTTATATTGTTATTATTGTATATGATTGATATGTCTATGAGTTTGTGAAGAGCGAACCTGAAATTCACAACGTATTTGTTCATTCACTATACAGTCACACAAAAGGGTGCTCTACACTTACCAGAAAGATGTTAACCCTTTTCTTCATGGGATATGGTTGTTATCCCATGGGCAGACATTGTAGATACAGTTCAGCTGGCAGATTTGTCCAATCAGAATCTACACTGTTCTCTTTACTTTAATTAGGTTATTTCTGATAAATCACAAGGTGACTAGTGTAGATCCAGATCAGATGGCGCAGATGTGCCACTGATCAGGATTTGCACTGTTAGCACATGCAATAAAATATATGGATTGAAAGGTTAAGGTTAGTTATTAAAAATTCACAACCACCATCAGGGACAACAAGGTGGGTGCAGGAAACCCAAAATGTGGTCTTTGAATGCAGGTGGTCTTTGTTCAAAAGTGAATTTGTTCTTTAACCCTTTCCTCCATATATACCCATTTTACACGTGGGACCAGTGTAGATCCAGATCATCTGGCACATCCTTGCTGCCTGATCAGGATCTGCACTGGTCTCGTTTTGGTCAGAAATAACCTAATGATTAAAAGCAACCAGTTTTGATCCTGATCAGATGGCACAGATCTTGATCATAACTGTTTGCCCATGCAATAAAGGTGTATCTATGGAGGAAAGGGTTAAGTCAGTAACAGTCAATGCGAATGTCCGTCGGTCAGCCGGACATGTCCGGTAATTTTGCTTGTTGACCGACGAAAACTTCTGTTATTGTCGGACACAATGTCCGGTACAAAATTAAATCTAGCGCCGTTTCATTTTTGGAAAATTTACTTTCAGTTTCATGTCCAGTGCTATTTTTAACTGAAATATCATAATTTTTCTGCATGTTTTTATCCGTGTGTCACTAAATGTAAACCCGATAACGTGACGTTTCTTTAAATATTCGAAAAAGCTTTCGGGTCAAAGGTCGCAATAATTCCCATAATTCAAATCGCCGTAGTAAACAATCATGGCGGACAACGTTAGAGGAACTGATAAAAATATTTAATCTTTTTGTTATGCCGACGATTTCATTGAAGAATTACGGAAGCAGATAGATTAAGGTTTCGACTTAAGATGCACACGTGATACGATGTAAAAGCGAAATCATTGAATTATGGCGCAAGGCGATTACGATCTCGGACTTTTGTAGAGGCAAATGAATGAAAAAATAAGCACGTATCAAATTATTAATCTCTGCTTTGGTGGTAGTGATAAAACTTTTACCATCATTGAAGGGTTATGAATTAATTTGATTATGTGTTAATTGCAACACTATCATGAAAGTAAATCTGTAGATGACATTGGCAAATGTGAAAAGATGGCTGTAAAAAGTGGTAGGTAAGAAAATGTTATATGACATATTTTTTCAAGCATGGGCATCAGCAAATGTACAATATCACTACATTTAACAACCTTTCGGCATTACACAAGGTACTTGGTTACAGTTGTTATTATTTAGAAATCTAAAATATATGAAATAGTATGTTAAAATATCTATTTCATTAAACTATAAAGCTAGATATAGTAAATACATATATTGATAATAAAACTGCAATTAAAATAAATATTTTTTGTCGATGTCACAAAATACACTCGACAAAATTGCGACTGACAAAAATTTGTTGCGACTGGTAAAATTTTGGTGTTTACCAGTCGCAATGTCCTGTGAAGGGAAAAAAGTTTTCGCGTAGACTGCAGTAACAGATGGTTTACCCACAGATGGTCAATGTTTTCTGGTGATCTTTAACACAGGTTATAGTGTATAACGGTATATTTCATTATTTGACCCTTAACTTTATATAATACACATTTTATCACATATGCTGTGCTGTCTCATCAGGATGTGCAGAAATAAAATAATATCAAAACAGTGTAGATCCAGATCAGACAGCACAGATGTGCCAGCTGATTTGAATCTACTCTGTTTGCACATGGAGTAAAGGGTTAATGTAAGTTCTCAAAATCCTTTGACAAAATCCATGTAGACCTTGAGTACATTAATTAATCATGGTAAAGGAGAATGGGTGTTGGAATTGATCTGTTGCTTTTAACTTAATACACTGCAACTCCATTATATCGCGGACATTGGGGTCCAAGCCCGCCAACCGCGATATAAACGGAGCGCGATATAAGTACATAATCGCGCTAAAACACGGAGAATGTATTTGTTTTTGCTGTCGGATGCATGTATATTGCGGTGTTGCGTAATTAACACGCCGTGAAATCTACGGGTAGTACGTTCCGTGCTGGACAAATGTTTTAAAACAATTGTTTAAATTTAATTTATTATATTAATATTTCTTACAAGACACACAATTACCAAATTTCAAATAAAAAAGCAAAACGGAGACTGACTAATAACACCAAGATCAAAATCTTATAGGCCTTAAATTATTGTAATGGAATTAAAGACCGTATATCTAGTTTGTTAAGATGCTTGCAGAAATTTTAATTATTTTATGACACAAACTCCGACATTTACGAACGTAAATGTAAAATAAATATTAAACCACTAACCATCGTGAACATATTCCATAATTTATAAATTAAATCCTAATTTATCTCCAGTGTAATATTTCAGTATTGTTGCATCATCAACCAACTTAAACCAGCCATGGAAATGACAAATGTCACGTACACACTTCTTGTAGATCAAACGATTTCATAGCAGAGCCGACAAAACATCACAGTCTCGATACGAGCCGACATTTTTCTTTGAAGTCGCATTTCATTGACAGATATTATCGCTGTTTACCTCTAGTCAAAAATACAACCTCTATGAAATTAACAGGAAGGCGGATCAAAGCAAAATGTACATCAATGAACTACCGACAGGTTTTAAAACATGACTAGGAATAATTTTTTGTTTCTTTCTGAATTGTGCGGATTATGTGATAATTATAGAGACAATCGAATTTAGTAATGGATCAATGATAAAATTAAACAGTAAGTATGCATTCACATGTTTGCCCCGGGCTGTTAAAGTGTTATCTGTCACTGGGAAAGGTGTTAAAACACGGTTGTTTTAGGGGAAACTTGTGTTTAATTCTATCCGGCATATACATGAATAGTTAAAGGTTGAACAGAATTGTTAAATTATATCTAATAAACAGCTTTCGCCGATAATGACGTAATACGACACGGAAAAAGCGTGCGTTTCGTGAATTAGTCGCCAACGTTGATTTAGTCATTTGATTTTTTTTACCACCCACGAAGAATGAACAAACATATACATTGTATATGTACAAAAAATTGGGATCCACGGGCCAAGCGCGATATATTGGATATCGCGATATAACGGATCGCGATATAACGGAGTTGCAGTGTAATTGATTATTATTGAAACAAATTTTGAAACAAAGTTCAATGATATTGCTCTTGATTTATTATGTAAATCAAATTTACGTCATACATAATATTTCATTGAAAAAAATGCTTGAACAAATGTGACAGCTGTTTGAATGTTACTTAGAATGAAACTAACCATTTGGTGAAATGAATTGGCTTTTCATTAAATTCTATCAGTTATTTTGGAAACTTTGGAGCAAAATCAGTATAACTCCCTGTGCAGAATTTTTTTTTTTATGGAATAGCTTATACTTTGTAGACCTTGATCAGACTGTATGGATTGGCAAGCTGAATTGGCAGGGAATGGCTTGGAGGGAAACTTTGGATAAAAGTCTCCAAAATGTACCGAACTTAACCCTTTCCTCCATATTTAAGCATGTGGAACCAGTGTAGATACAGATCAGCTGATACATCTGTGCAATCTGATTATATTCTACATTGTTCTCTTCTTGGTCAGAAAATTTATCACTTTTCCTGCATCAAAAAGACCCCAAACTTAGAATTAGGTGAGTTAAAAGTAGAAAAGATCAATTTTTGTTAATGGAAGTGCAAAAATCTTCATCTTATGAAATCACTGTGCCACCTGATCTGGATCTACCAATCTGCAGATGCAATAAAGGTGTATCTATGGAGAAAAGGGTTATACAGATCAGGTGCTTAAGAATTAATAAAATGCTATTATTATTTATTTCAGGAATCGGCTCCACTAAGTGACGAGAACTGGCCTACTCTTAGTGAAGTGACCGAAGTTACCTCCCCTGTGATCAACAATAAGAAACCTCCAATGAAAGTGGAACCCAGTCTGTCAACCACTAATAGTAGTAACCAGTCCAATAGTGACTCTGGGGGAGATGACTCCTCGAAAGAAAACAAGGAAAATACCTCTTCCAATGATGAAGGTCAGCGTACACCAAAAAGGAAAGGTAATCATTCTTGTTTACATGTATATTTAAAAAATTGAATCAATAGTTTATTGTGTAAGTGTTGGCGATATAGAAAATGACCCCCGTCATGTCAGATGACTGCTAACATTTCAGATGACTGCCAACATGTCAAATGGCTGCTGACATACAAAAAAAGAATTCTGATATATCTGACTGATATGTGGATGCTAAAGTACATCATGACCGCAAAATGCAAGATGAATGTAAAAAAAACTAATGTAATTTATGCCCAAATTCAACATTTCATTTAACTAGAAATTTTTAGTTCAAAAATACTGTTCTGCATACAAATGATTGCTAAAATCAGGGACACCTATCAATCATGTTGAATTTTATGTTTAAAGGATGTAAGAAATGTTAAATTGATACTGTCGTATTAAATTTTGCGAGGATCATATTAATTGCAGGAGGCATTACTGTGGTATCATTTTATGTCGCTGGCACGAAATTTCGCGCAATCGCGGAAAAAGACTGTTTCGCGCGGACATAAATTCGCGCAAATCCAATTAAAAAAATTATATTATTAATATTTTACCGATTCGTTATCAATACCTATTGTTTATTTGAACACGCGAGCTAATCATGTGCCAGTTGGCCCCCTGTCAATTACCACTTCCTTTGTTAGTCAATTATCGGACCGCTGTTTATTCGACTCCGCTAATTGACAAGGGACCCGTTTGATCCATCTATCTGGACCATTCATATCATAATTGGCATGTTAAATTTCGTACCCGTTTTATGGTCTAAAGTGTCAATTGATTGCAAAACAGTTACACAAAAGTGTTGATAAATTCAAAATGAGATGACAAAGATACTGTTTGGTAAAACGTGACCTGACCTAAATGCGCGAACAAAATTGTCGTTCAAGTTTTGACGCAAAAATAAACATATTCCAAAGCAAATTCGACAGTTATAACTAATTTGATTTTCTTTATTAACATAATTATTCGATACATCAAATTTATATCAAATAGCGATACAGGCAACTATATATAAAGTGTAGGTCCATTCGGACATAGCACGTTTTGGATACGTATGTGGAACTTTTTAGTTAAATTTTGGCTTAGGTTTTAAATTCGCGCACTGGCCCGAGCGCGAAATACGCGAAAATTAAGCCATCGCTAAATAAAACGATACCACAGTAATCATTACCTTAGTGCAAAAGGAGTTATACTGTTTTTGCACTAATATGGCAAAAGGCAATTTTCACATTGGCATACATTTGCCCAGTTAAATTATTCTAGTAAAATTAGATTCAATGGTATCATTTCGCTACTGTGTTATTTAGGGCACTGTTTTTCCTTGCAGGAAAAATGCAGAAATTAAACCCCGCAAAATCAAACTCTCTCAAACTTGCACTTTTTCTGCTTTGATTATCTTGTAAGGAATGCTAATGAGATAATAAGAATATATTTCGTTGCATGTTAAAGATGGTGACAGTTGTGAACAAATCAATTATCATGCACATAACATACAACAGCTGGAAACTTGTCCATCATGTACAGTCAAACCTGTCTTCAAAGACAACCCAAGGGACAATCCTGAAGTGGTCTTTGAAGGCAGGTGGTCTTTGTTCACTGGTGATTTTGTTGTTCAGTCTTTGGGACAAATAAATTGTGGTCTTTTTCCACATGTGGTCTTTGTTTAAAGGTGGTCTTTAGCATAGGTTGAACTGAATAACGATAGTTAATTGTTAACAGGCACATCATTCTGTGCTGTCTGATCAGGATCTAAGCTTTTCACTTTTAGATACCTTAGATAATTTCCGACTTAAAAGAGACCAGTGTAGATAACTACCTGTCAGCGTGGATGTGCTAGCTGATCTGGATCTGCACTGTGCCCAAGATTATAAAACTGAGCATGGAAACCAGTCTCAAATCTCAAGCATCTGATTGGCTGAAATGGCGACTGGTCGCCATTTCAGCCAATCAGATGCTCGAGATTTGAGACTGGTTTTCAATCTCAGCTTTATAACCTTAAGCCCTGATCATTCATGGGATAAAACCTGTAAAGGGTTACCTTGTTCCAGTATTTTTCATTTCCATTAAGATGTAGAAAAATGTTAAACCCTTTCCTCCATATATACACATTTTTACGCGTGTGCGACCAGTGCCGATCCAGCTAAGATGGCACAACCGTGCCGTCTAATCATGATCTGCACCGGTCACATTTTGGTCAGAAATAATCTAATGAATAAAAAAGCGAACAGTGCAGATCCTGATAAGACGGCCGGAAGTGCTGGCTGATCTGGATCTACTCTGTTCACCCACACAATAATGGTGTGTCTATGAAGGAAAAGGTTAAGTGACACAGAGTGTGTTTTGGTAAACTTCAGGCAATAGGTTTTGGTCTCACTGTACAATGTATATTTATTCTCTTTAGGAATTAAGCAGAAGTGGGTTCCTATGAACATAGATCACAAGACTGGACGGAATCGAAGAAGTCGGAGTGCAGGACGCGCACCACGTCCCAACTCGGCAACAGTTGACAAAAACTCAGAGAGAACCAAAGGGGACAGACACAGATTTGGTAAGAATGCAAAGTTTACAAAAGTATTTATTTAATAACTATATGGGCTTGTTAAAAAGTTGACATGATTATTTAGTTTGAGGCACTTCCTAATGGAGTGGCCTTAAGATATAAACTAGTATCATGGCAATTATAGAGTATTGACTGTCACTCATTATTGTATGGACACATTTTTTATCACATGGGCAACCAAATTAGATCAAGATCAGCTGGCACAGATAGCAGTCTGATTAGGATCTACACTGCTATAAGCATTTTCCCCAGTAATTCAGAGGCATGCAATGATCTAGGTCTACAGTGTTCCCTTCCATTCAGATTTGGGGCAAAAATAAGGACCTTCACTAGTCACAAATGCAAGAAATGCTGTGCTCAGCACTTGCAGGGTTATAAATGATTAAGAAGCGATTTAAGTAAGTAACTTTCATGCAGGCATGTTGTTGATGTCATGCAGGCTTTGCGGGTGTTTCAGTTCGATGTTTACTTTGTCAAGTATCTTTTTAAAAATGTGATACTGAACGTACCGTTTTACTGTTTTATTTCATTAGTATTCATATTTTGGTTCGTGTCATTCACCAATAAAAAAGTTAGGATGATCTTTATTACGTACACTTTAATCTATAAATGATTATAGCAGAAGTTCCCTTTTTTTAAATGGTCAAGCTGGTAGCGTCAAGCAAAACATCTGTGCTATCAAAACATTGCTGATTGACATAAGTTGAAAATTTATTTTTCCTCCGAGTACTCGAGTAGTAGATTTAGTACTCGATACTCTGACGATCGATCGAGTACTCGGTTACTTGATTACTGGTTGCCATCCCAAGTTTTGACTGAATAGACTAGCTTTTTTGTTGCTATATCTGATAAATGTTAGATGATTTGTTGATCTTTTGTTGGTCTTTTGTTTTTATTTCCGGGGATAATTTAAAAATGTAAAAGCTAATTTAAAAGTGATTTGTTTGATTTGATAAAGGCCGCATGGCCAAAACGTTATGTAAAAAGAGTGAAAACAACTGTGTTTATACTTAAATTCTTTATCCCTTCGGATATTTTAATGATGATTTGTTGATAGACAGAGATAATTACAGCTTTGCCTAATTTAGACTTGCAAATTGCAGACAGATAAATAATGTTTATATTATATTACTGTGAAATCCTATAATATTATGGGGCTTTATTTTCGTGTATGAAACTCAAATGACATTCTCTTGCAGACAATTATTCACGCTGTTGTGTTTTTTTCATAGGATAAGTTATTATATGGTTAATATTGAGTAGGGTTTGATTTTGTGCACACTTGTAGCACAAAATACACAAAAATTAAACCTGCATGAAATATAGTGATACCACAAGAACACCACAAGTTTTGTGCAGACATATAATTTCAGTACTTTTAACTAACATAATACCAAAATAACATCATAAGTTTAATACAGACAGATAATTTCAGTACTATTAACTAACACATTTCTTTCTTGACAACTTATGGATATTTATATGTTCTGAGTCGTAACAAACAGCATATATGGCTGGATATTTATAGGTTCTGAGTCTGACAACTGGAGGAAGGATATGCGTCTACCCAGCCCACGGGGACATGCAAGAAGAGGTGGTAGAGGGGGTGGGGCCATGAGGGGTCGCGGACGGGGTGGTGGCAGAGGGCGAGGCAGAATGGATGCTGAGAGTCTTACAGGTAAGTGTGGTAGTATTCCAGTATGAATTGTGCCCAAGATCATAAAACTAAATCTGGAGACCCATCTCAAATCTCAAACATCTGATTGGCTGAAATGCTAGAAATTTGAGACTGGTTTACCATCTTAAGTTTTATGATCTTTGGCCCTTGCCTCGACACCACCAAAATTGTTGAGTTGGATTTTAAACTATCGTCATTGTCACAATTTTACAATTCTGAAGATACTTAGCTGACTTGATTGATTTAAGTTCCAAGAGTAACTTGTTATATATTTATACCCCCACTTGAAAGAAGAGGGGCTATACTGTTTTACCTGTGTCCGTCTATTATTTTGAAGTTTTAAACATATGTTCTAAAGGTTGTTAAAGATATTGGGGCCAGGTCCATGGTGTTGGTGCATGGTGATGGTTTAAACCTTTTATAAGCTCAAAGAAATTTTGATATCTTAAACCTTTTGGTAAGTCAGCCTCCGAGAAACGTATAATTAACAAATGTTTAACTGATTTGTAATGAAGAAATATTGCCTTTATAGGTCCGAACATGCACTATGCAGCAGAGTTCAGTGATGCAGCCCTGCTAGCGAATCCATTACTGGGCGGTCTGGGAGGAGCTGTCTTCTTTAATCTACCATATCTTGATGACACCACTGTCAAAGAGTATGTCAAAAAACAAATGTAAGTATCTGATTAGTGTTTATATTCTTCTGTGTAGCCTACACGGACTTCTGTGTAGCCTACACAAACTCTTCCGTGTAGCCTACATGGACTCTTGGGTGTAGCATACACTGACTCTTCAGTTTAGCCTGGACTCGCAGGGACTCTTCTGTATAGCCTACACAAACTCTTAGATATAGCTTACACAGCTCATCGTTGTAGCCTCTGTTGATTAATGTATGATATATGAGATGCGTATTCATGAAGTTGATTTATTCTTTGAAATGACATCATAAAGACAAGCAGACAACTTTGGTTATTATGCATATGATTTTTATGTATAGATAGAAAGTTTTAGAGACCTGGTCTAATAACACCTATCAGCCCTGGATAGAGACTAACTTGTGTCCCGCTGTTTAAGAGTAGCTTGATAGGATTGTTTCTTCGTTGGCGACTGTGGTATCATTTTATTTAGCGATGCTAAAATTTAACTAAAAAGTTCCACATACGTAACCGAAACGTGCTTTGTCCGAATTGACCTACACTTTAAATATAGTTGCCCGTATCGCTATTTAATATAAATTTGAAGTATCGAATAATTATGTTAATAAGGAAAATAAAATTTGTTATAACTGTCGAATTTTATTTGGAATATGTTTAATGTTACTTCAAAACTTGAACGACAATTTAGTCCGCACATTTAGGTCAGGTCACGTTTTACCAAACATTGTTGTCATCTCATTTTTAATTTATCAACACTTTTTTGAGTAACTGTTTGGCAATTAATTGACACTTTAGACCATAAAATGGGTACAAAATTTAACATGCCAATTATGATATGAATTGTCCAGATAGATGGATCAAACGGGTCCCTTGTCAATTAGCGGAGCCGAATAAACAGCTGTCCAATTATTGACTAACAAAGGAAGTGGGTATTGACAGGGTCCAACTGACACATGACTAGCTCGCGTGTTCAAATAAACAATAGATATTGATAACAGGTCGGTAAAATATCAATAATAATATTTTTTTGTTTGAATTTGCGTGAATTTATGTCCGCGCGAAACAGTCTTTTTCGGCGATTGCGCGAAATTTTGTGCCAGCAAAATTAAATTATACCACAGTATCTGACTTAATGTGTCGTGAAATGACCATTCTGAAAACATTCTTTTCTATTGATTTGTATTAAGATCATAAATACCTGTGCTTTTCCTTTTAAAGTGTGTCAAATATTTTTTAGCTCGACTATTCGAAGAATAGGGGAGCTATCCTACTCGCCCCGGTGTCGGCGTCGGCGTTCCCGTCGGCGTCCGTTAAACAAATGCGTTAAACAAAAAATGCACTTTGGTCCATCACTTGAAAACTACTTACGATATCAACTTGAAACTTGGAATATATATTCACCATCAAATTCTACATCATTACCAACAACACCCATAACTCTGCTACAAATACTTTTTAAGTTATGCCCCTTTTTTACTTAAATTTTGCGTTAAGCAAAATATGCACTTGGTCCATAACTTGTAAACTACTTGAGATATCAACTTGAAACTTGGAATATATATTCACCATCAAATTCTACATCATTACCAACAAGACCCACAACTCTGCTGTCAATATGTTTCAAGTTATGCCCCTTTATCTTATATTTTGTGTTAAGCAATTAGCCCATAACTTTAATACTACTTAAGATATTGCCTTGAAACTTGAAATATATTTTCACTATCAAAATCTACATCATAACCAACAAGACCCATAACCCTGCATCCAATATTTTTTAAATTATGCCCCTTTTTCACTTACATTTTGTGTAAAGCAAAATATACACTTGGGCCCTAACTTCATTATGAATGGAGGGATTTCAAAATAACTTGGCATAAATGTTCACCTTGACAAGGCGGTGTGTCGCGTACAATATCCATGCTTGTAGGTCCAAGGTCAAGGTCACTGTTACTGAAAATAGAATTTTCTTGCAAAATCGTGTCCGCTCTGTAACTTTGTTGTTTTCTATTGGATTTTTTAATAACTTAGTATTATTGTTCACCATATCAAGACGGTGTGTCACGTACATGCCCAGGCCTGTAGGTCCAAGGTAAAGGTCACTGTTACTAAAAATAGAATTCTCTTGTCCGAGCTGTTACTTCGTTATGAATGGAGGGATTTCAAAATAACTTGGCACAAAGGTTCACTATGACAAGGCGGTATGTCCACGCTATACCCATTTCTGTAGATCCAAGGTCAAGGTCACTGTTACTAAAAATAGAATTTTCTTGTCCAGGCTGTAACTTTGTTATGAATGGAGGGATTTCAAAATAACTTTACACAAATGTTAACTATGACAGGGCGGTGTGTCACATACCATGCCTGTAGGTCAAAGGTCAAGGTCACTTTTACTAAAAATAGAATTCTCTTGTCCAGGCTGTTACTTTGTTATGAATGGAGGGATTTCAAAATAACTTTACACAAAGGTTCACTATGACAAGGCAGTGTGTCTGCACATACCCAGGCCTGAAGGTCCAAGGTCAAGGTCACTGTTACTAAAAACAGAATTTTCTTGTCTGGGCTATAACTTTATTAAAAATGGAAGGGATTTCAAAATAACTTGACACAAAAGTTCACCATGACAGGGTGGTGTATTGCGTACCATGCCCATGCCTGTAGGTCAAGGTCAGTGTTACTAAAAATAGAATTCTCTTGTCAGGGCTGTAACTTCATTAGGAATAGAGTGATTTCAAAATAACTTGACACAATTGTTCATCATGACAATGTGGTGTGTTGCTTACCATGCCCATGCCTGTAGGTCCAATGTCAAGGTCACTGTAACTAAAAATAGAATTTTCTTGTCCGGGCTATAACTTTGTTTTGAATGGAGGGTTTTCAAAATAACTTGGCACAAATGTTCACCATGACAAGGCAGTGTGTTGGGTATATTACCCATGCCAGTATGTCCAAGGTCAAGGTCACAGAAATTATTTCTGTTATTTGAAATGAATTTCTCTCTTACCATTCACTTGTTAATATTTTTGCTGATTGAACATGAATGTATGGCCATAGTTGTTATTGTTTTAATCTTTAAATTGCATTTGTTTCAAATGATTCGAATAGTCGAGCACGCTGTCTCCTCTGACAGCTCTTGTTTGACTTTTCCTTCAAAGAAGTTCATTACTTTTTCAGAGAGTATTACTTTAGCACAGAGAATCTACAACGGGACTTTTTCTTGCGCCGCAAGATGCAGAAAGGAGGCTGGATTCCGATCAGTCTTGTAGCAAGCTTCCATCGGGTCCAGGCTCTCACCCAGAATGTTGCGCTTATTGTAGAGGTTAGCTTTATTTAGCCCTGATAATTAACTAAATGAGCTTATTAGTTTCATGAAAAACTTACGCCAACAGTGATTTTTCATTTGATACCTCTTTTTGTCAGCTCTTTTTAATTGGTTTCACCTTATATCGCTAAAATCTGTCCACCTTTTATCATGAGAGTGTATAGCCAAGTAGAGCTGCCATTTGCTGATATTGCGAAATAATGTATCCTTTGAAATTTAATTACACACCAGCATATTCAGTCAAACCATCACCCTGATGCAAATTGGTACAAGTACCATTGAAATTTGAAGGAGATACACTGATTTTGCACTAAGGTGACAATATATACAGTATGTTTTATATACAAAATTTATTGTGTTTTGTTTTCAGTCCTGTGCAGAGAGCGAACATCTGGAACTGTCCGAGGATCGTACACGAGTGCGCGGGAAAAATGATCCGGATAAATGGCCTCTCGAAGACTCGGTTACTAGTATGCATCCCACATCACCAGGATCTTCCACAGTGCTTCACGCTGATGTCCCAGAGTTTATACCTGGGAAGCTACACGCTGATGTTCCGGAATTTGTACCAGGAAAATTGTATACTCCACTCTCTCACCTAGGTAATCGATACTTGCACTGTACCGATACTGTATCAAGCTCAATAGACTTGTTGGATGATAAATACTGTATGAGTTATTATTAAATAAATGATATTGTCCTTGAATAATATCTATATTTTTTATAAGTACATTTGAGAGGTAATTTTGTAAGAATATACACAAGCTGTTACATTGGAGGCATAATACATTTAGACTACATTTGAAATGGCTGTTACTCAAATTGTTATATGGTTGTTTGATTTAGAACATTGAAATTGAATATTGTTGCAACTTGGAGTGTCCAGATTTAACAATTGTGCAGCACATGTTTGATTCTAGAGTGAATCCAGCTGGTTCAATTAAATGACTTAAATTACCCATAACTTTCTTTTTTACAAAATAAAGAGAATAATTTATTAGTTTCAAACAAAGTTTTAAGTTGCAATAACACCTGGGTAGATACAACATCCACTATATTTATGCCTTTTCACATATGAATTCAGATAATTAGGTCCGGCACACACTGGTGCATATGGACTTGCACTGCGGTATGAGAGGAACTGTGTGTTCCGAACATCCCGTTTCAGTCCAGTATTGAATAAGGTCTTAAGAAATGCAATCTATTTTAGTTCTATATATTAAATAGAATTAAACCAGTAATAAGCAGCCACCCAAGAGAGTGATAAAAAGTGGTGGCTTAATACAGCTGGCTGTTTAAGAAAGGTAAAAATAAATGTCAGTTTTGGACATATACAAACTGGCTATTTAACACAATTGGTTGCTGAATGCAGGTGGCTGCTAAGGCAGGTTCAACTGTATATAATAAATAATACGGCTTTCTATATATATCTATATACTAGATACATTAAAATGTGTTTTTCACTGAAGGAACTAACACTTACTGATGACTGTGATAACTGTATTGTATTTCAGATTCCTTTTATCACCAAACTAAACACTGACTGTGCTATATTTCAGATTCCTCCGAGCATGGTACAGAGCGTGATGACAAGTTTTCGTTTGATGATATGTACACGCCCCCTGTACTGTCCTCCAGCGCCCCCGAGCTGCAGGGTGAGTGGATGGAAGTGAAGAAACGAGCCAAGGAAAAGAAAGAGAAAAAGAAGAAGAAGGTAAAAAAGAAATACAGTAAAACCTCGCATAAACCTCCCCAAAATTAAGACCACCTCTATTATAAGACCACTATTTTAATGTCCTTAACAGTTTTGCACTAGTTTTACCCCAAATTATTAAGTCAACTTTTGTCCAGTCCTAGAGGTTGCCTTGATAGCAAAGTTTCACTGTAATACCATTTACAGAACTTGCAGGACAAAATAGTTTGTTAAACTTTTAACCCTTTACTCCATAGATTCACCTTTATTGCAAGGGTGAACAGTTAAGATCCAGATCAGCGGGCACATCAGGAGCTAAACTGTTCGCTTTTTGATTCATTAGGTTATTTCTGACCAAAATGCGACCAGTGCAGATCCTGATCAGACATTACAGATGTACCGGCTGATCTGGATGTACAGTGGTCGCACGTGCGAAAAATTGCTAATATATGGAGGAAAGGGTTAATTTATACAAAGAGGGAACCCTTTACTCCTGTACAGGTTTTATTGAACAAACAGTTTAGATTCAAATCAGCAGTTATCTGCGGCAACTGATTTGGATCTACACTGATTTAAATCTGCAGTTATATCTCACGAAGAACATAGCCCCGAATTGTCCATCTCAATGATGTCCTATGATAAATCCTGCGATATTTCACCAAGGGCTATTTATTATTTCAATTCTAACACAAATATGCGTTGTAAAGCTTAGAAAATAAATGGTACTACTTCACTGAGTATGTTCATCAAGCAGTTTATGATGTCAGAAAAGGAATAGATTGAATTACTGACTTTTCATTTCAATGCCTATTGAGAATCTCGGCTGATGTGAAGGAATACAATTTACTGTTGTAGCATTTAATTTTGCGGGGATCAAATTTTGCCCATATGACATAAGTGAAATTTTCGCAAGGGCTTAAATTGGTGCACTTGTATTATTCTCATAATAGATACAAGATATTCAATTGTTTGCTTTCGCTAGAGTTTGATTTTGTGCACTTACCCAAGTGCGAAATACCCAAAAATTAAACCACCCCGAAATATTATGAAACCACAGTATTGGAAATGAAGTCAAATGTCAGCTTTATTGGAAGCATAGAAAAAACTTGAGGGATAATTGAAAAGTGATGCCTTTCAACGTTGGAACTGTGTTGTTGCAGTCGGAATCATCAGTTGTAATGTTACTGTGATTGTTGTATTTCAGGAGGGTAAACCCCAGTCAAAGGAAGAGAGAGAGGAGCTGGACTTCATGTTTGATGAAGAGATAGAACAATTGGAGGGAGTTGGACGTAGAAATAACTTCACTGACTGGTAAATACCTCATTTCATCACCATAGTGCAAAAACAGTATAAGCGCCATTGAAATAACGAGTTATACCTTTATTGCAGCAAGGTGACAATGTGTTAACCCTTTACTCCTTATATGTGGGTTTTTTCGCATCTGCGACCAGTGTAGATCCTGATCATATGCACCATCATATCTGGATCTACACTGTTTGGTTGCTTCTTGGTCAGAAATAACCTAAAGATTTCAAAAGCGAAATCTGACGATCCAGATCATCTGGCACATATGTGCAATTAGGTATGGATCTAGACTGGTTGCCTGTTGTCAGAAATAACCTAATGACTGTAAAAGCCATCAGTGAAGATCCTGATTTAACTTTTTTTTTCCATGGGATAAAGTCTATTATATGGAGTAAAATGTCAAATTGCCATCATTTTCTGTGAATTATAAAGGTGAAAATAATTCTCTTATATTGATTTGAATTGATGAAAGATAATGATTCAATTTGTGAAATTCTAATCGTATGTAATCGGTTTCTTGTATTTAAAGTACTGGTATGTAAGAGATGCAGTTTTGAAAGTATAAACATTTCATAACAAACAATTTAGTTATAAAATTATCACAATCTTAATATTTTCAAACTTTATACATGTTCATTGCATAAAGAGGACTATTCTTGTATCAGAACTAACTAAAACGATGGAAAAACAGAAGAAAATTATTTTCCTTAGAAATGACTAAAATTTCACATTAATTTTCATATACCTTTCTCTTGCCTAACCTGTGCCCAAGGTTATAAAACTGAGCATGGAAACCAGTCTCAAATCTTAAGCATCTGATTGGCTGAAATGGCGACCAGTCACCATTTCAGCCAATCAGATGCTTGAGACTTGAGACTGGTTTCCAAACTCAGTTTTATAACCTTCAGCCCAATTGTGTGTTTCGTATTTTTAAGATTTTCCCCTGCTGTAAATTGAGAACTACATTGAATTAATTATCATTTGAGCCATGTTATGCAAAAAAAGTGACTAGTGATATTTTACCCATGTTCATATTTCATTATCTATTTATCTTTCAACAATTTTATTACAATTTTCAACAATATCATTACAATTTTTGACTACATTATATACCTCTTCCCAAGAAATGCATAGTAATAAATGACATCTGATTAACTTCCGAATATCTTTTCAAGGAATAATGTTGATTTTCTGAAGACACATATTCACATGGCACAGCTCATTTGGTGCTAGTGTTAGTTCTGAAAGACTTTAAAAATATAAGCCCTGTGTGTTTTGACAGGTCTGATGATGATGAAGACGACTATGAAATACCGGACAGTGAAATCAACAAGATTCTAATAGTCACACAGACCCCGCCGGCCATGAAGAAACATCCTGGCGGAGATCGTACTGGAGATCACACGCCGAGGTCAAAAATCACGGCGGAGATGACGAAGCTGATCAACGATGGATTGTATTACTACGAGCAGGATCTTTGGGACGACAGTGAAATGATGGTGGGTATATCATCTGCCCTTCAAGGAAATCTACCACAGGTGTGTTCTTTTAGGCATTTAGAGGTGATGGATTTCTCCTTTCAGGATACTCACCCCAACAGACGGTATTGGTGTTTACTAGGTAGTTTAGCAAACTTGTAAAAATAAATCCTTTTCTCAATATATACACATTCAGATCCAGATCAGCATGATAAGCATGCACATCCATGCCATCCTATCAGGATCTACATTGCTTTTTGCTTCATTAATTTATTTCATATCAAATGGCAAACAGTGATGATCCTGATCCTGATCAGACGGCATGGGTGTGCTGCCACGTCTGGATCTACACTGATCGCATATACATGTACGATAAAATGTGTAAATATTGAGTAAAGGGTTAAGATAAAAATTATCTTGTCATCAGTTGTTTTTAGTGTATTTTTTGTCTGCCAGATAAACCTTTATACATCATTTACAGGTTATTTATAGACTAGAGATATTTTGTCGTTCATTTGCATTATTTTGATTGTTGGTTTACTTTTATATAGAATTCTTTTCAGAGACTGGCAGTACAGCAAACAATTGATTATACTTGTGACTAGTGTCCTATTCACTTGGTCTTCATTATCTTAGAGGTCCAGTTCTAATGGTGCAAAAATCCAAAAATTTATATAACCCTTTACTCCATAGATACACCTTTATTGCAAAAGTGAACAGTGTAGATCCAGATCAGCCAGCACATCTGTGCCATCTGATCAGGATCTACACAAGATTCACTAGATTATTTTTGACAAGGAGTGAACACTGCAGGAAGATGTGAACACTGGAGATTTAGATCAGATGATCTTGTCTTAACACTTATTTGCCACGAATAAAGGTGTATCTATGTAGCAAGGGTCAATATAATCAATAATATATCTGAAGAACCAACGCACTGATGGATATTTTTGGTTTTCAGCACGATTTCGAGAAGTTCAAGACGGTCAATGTGATATCTAAGGAGACATTTGAGCAGATAGTACCTCAAGATAAGGTGGAGAACCAGGAAGTGCCCCCACCCCCTCCATCAGTTTCCCAGTCAGGTGAGTCACAGCAGATAGTACCTCCAGATAAGATGGAAAACCAGGAAGTGCCCCCACCCCCTCCATCAGTTTCCCAGTCAGGTAAGTCACAGCAGATAGTTCCTCAAGATAAGGTGGAAACCCAGGAAGTGCCCCCACCCCCTCCATCAGTTTCCCAGTCAGGTAAGTCACAGCAGATAGTACCTCAAGATAAGGTGGAAAACCAGGAAGTGCCCCTACCCCCTCCATCAGTTTCCCAGTCAGGTGAGTCACAGCAGATAGTACCTCAAGATAAGGTGAAAAACCAGGAAGTGCCCCCACCCCCTCCATCAGTTTCCCAGTCAGGTGAGTCACAGCAGATAGTACCTCAAGATAAGGTGGAAAACCAGGAAGTGGCCCACCCCCCCCATAAGTTTCCCAGTCAGGTGAGTCACAGCAGATAGTACCTCAAGATAAGGTGGAGAACCAGGAAGTGCCCCCACCCCCTCCATCAGTTTCCCAGTCAGGTAAGCAGCGTTTTTTTTCCCCGAAGGGGAAAGGTTCCCCTTCCCCTACAATTGGGAAATTTTTGCGTCGTAAAATCTTTAAATTGGGAAAAAAGTCACTCGCAAAATCAGCAAAATTGGGATTTTTTATTGATTCATGTAAATAAACCCTAGGGATTTTATTTAGCTTCACCAAGCATCATAAGGTCTGGTTCCTTAACAGAAAACCCTTAAAGGAATACGTTCGGCTGGTTATAACCTTTGTTTAAATGATAACATGTATTTTGAATAATACAATTTTCGTAATCAATTGATGACGACGAATACGATAATTATAAAACTTACTTTTAATTACACTGATAATCGTTTTTTCGAGCGTAGCATGAGTGCGGCCATTATTGACATCTCGTTGTCTCGCGAGAGATAAAACAACGAGGCGTGACGTCATTTACACACTTCCGTTTCATAAAGAATATACGCAGAGATGAATGCAAGCAAATTTATTTATATGAAAACATTGCTATATGCGGGAAGTTATTGCAAAGGAGCACAAATAGGAAAAAATCACTATATAGTTTTAGTGTATTGAGTGTTTTTACCTTCTTATCTTACATTTTGCTCAAGTAATTGCATCGCTCACTAGGATTCAAAAGACAATATGTTAAATTAGAATGTGATACGCTCCGATCGCTAATTTGAAATTTTCCTTTTAGTATAAATTAACATTGAGTTTACTATTGTCCCCTCACTTCTCCTCAAATTAAATATGTCAAATAAGTTTTTCACACCATTTTAATAAGTCACCCGATCTTCTTCGGAGCAAGCTGGCTAGTGAGATTAACGTATCAGTAAGAGGCAATTAACAATAACACGGGGGTGTTAAAACTTGTACCACTCAGTGTGCAACATTAAATTTTATAATTAGATTTAAGAAAGAAATATACAATTTTACAGTAAATGTTCGTTTTGAAGTATTGAGTTGCACTCAACCCCAAGCTTAGCGGCGTGTGGATCAATATGCATTTCAATTAATACCCATGAACAAGCTTAATCAAACCGGACCTGAAACATTTTCATATTTGTCAGGGTTCGGTGACTTTCAAAGTTCCCTTGTCATCAACCTAAATTTTCAAAAATACATTAATTCAATTCAGGGCCTTATCCAGGCCATTATGACATACTGGCACCGGTATGCCTTAATGTCTTAACGAACTTATATGGGACGATTGATCTGTCTTTAATCTTGGTCGGAATGGCTTCATATTCAATAAACAGCTCAATGTCTCCCAAGCCATTTGCACTGTTGTGGGAAACACAAACCGTTTACAACCCCAGACAATTATATGACAAGCTCTAAATTCGCCGACATCCGTTTATTCAAATTCGTCGTGTCATAAAGTTATTGTGTCTTCAGGTCGCAAATGAAATATACAGGTCAAAAACGTTACGGTAAAGCAAATTAGCCAATGACGATCGATTTCTCTACTTTTTTCTGGGTAAACTCCGCCTCCCGATTAGTATGCATGTAGGTGTCTTTTGATAGCGCGGACCACCTGAAGTCGAGTAACAATTACGCAAACGATATAATTATTATTTTTGCACCAGGAGACAAACATAACTATGTGAATTTAGTGAAAACAAGTTAGAAGTATTCGACTGTTGAATTATAAATTGATGAAAGATGTATTTTCAGGGATCTATTTATTACATTTTTAAAAAAGTCATTGGTACTTGTTAATACAAAATGAAAAAAGTGGTTAATTTGATCGCTTCAGATGCCGCATACAACAATGATGCTAGATCGCTGAATTCAAACGTTAGTAAACGCTTTTTGGTCAAAAAATCTACGAAGTCGCTCAGGAAAAATATCACAAACTTTACACCTATATAATGGCCTCACAACATACTTTTAAACAAGAAAATAGGTTAAAACGTGCTGCAATTTTCGGCATTCTTTTGTAATGAATGGTGGCAAAACAAGCAGTTTCTTTCAGTTTTGGCTAATTCAGTTTCAGAATTTTCAGGCTCAAAAACATACACTATTTTAAATTTGTTTAATGAATGAAAATTCCATTGTTGAGAATGATAAGAATTGGAAATAAAATGGAAACGATACGAACCGGAAGTGTGTAATTGACGTCATCAGCAGGTGCGCGCATCGAGAAGGAAACAAACATGGCGACGGCCATGGATGCCCGCCGATTTTGCAAATAACGGATCTTTGAATGGAGATAACTTTAACAATATATTACATAAAATAAAGTTCTATACGTCAAAATGATGTATAAGTAACGCTTAATAACATAGTACTGGTGAAATCCAGCCAAACGTATTCCTTTAAGTGATGTAACTGTTCAGCCAGAACGAAGTTACTGCCAATGCAATGACTGCCTGTCTATGGAAAAATAATTTCCATTGGCAGGAAAAGTTTCTTTGAGGTTGCATTAATGTGAAATGAATCTGATGAATCTGCTTTGAAATTATTATGGAAGGACTGGGGGCTGGAGTCAGAGTCAGGTTGAGGCAATGTGTTTTTGTGCTACAGCTAGCTCAAGGATAGCTTCTGAGTGGGACTCAGTTTGGTTTCCAAATATGTCGGAAGGCTGGATTCAAGTTTAGTTTCAGTCTGATTTACGGCGGAAAGTATGGGAGGTTGCTCGATACCAGTACCTACATTCATTGGTTCAAATCGCTCAGACTCGGGACTCGTCGCCAACGGCATGGGATCGGTCGATATATACTCAAAATCTCGCAACCAAAGAGTGCCAGTGTTTGTATTTAGCGGATTCCTTTGAATAATGGCTCATTCTAAACGTTGTTGTGAAGTTTGTTAACTACTTTCAGTTTCTGAAGACTGGTCGTTGCGCTTCAATATTTTATACGTAAGAATCGGTCAACTTGCAATTATTGACCGTAAACCAGTCTGTCTGAAAAAAGGACGTGTATAAAACGCAGACCGGATCACAGACTTCACATGTCTGTATGTACTTTATTTAATGAAAACAACTGAGTAAGAGTCTAACCGGAGCGTTGATAAGAGTTACTCCCCTTTGAACGGTACCATTTGTTTACGAACGAACGAAATTTCTTGTAAAAACTCCTTTGTCAATTGGGAAACGGCACTGTTTGTTGTTGGAAACATTAGCTTTGGGGATTGGGAATGTCCGGTACTTTAAATTGGGAAGACTCCGGTCAGCTTTGGGAATGGTACCGTTTTGCGGAGGTAGTTAAAGAAGGAAAAAAAACGCTGGGTAAGTCACAGCAGATAGTACCTCAAGATAAGGTGGAGAACCAGGAAGTGCCCCACCCCCTCCATCAGTTTCCCAGTCAGGTAAGTCACAGCAGATAGTACCTCGATATAAGGTGGAGAACCAGGAAGTGCCCCCACCCCCTCCATTAGTTGTCCAGTCAGGTAAGTCATAGCAAATAGTACCTCAAGATGAGGTGGAGAACCAGGAAGTGCCCCCACCCCCTCCATCAGTTTCCCAGTCAGGTAAGTCATAGCAAATAGTACCTCAAGATAAGGTGGAGAACCAGGAAGTGCCCCCACCCCCTCCATCAGTTTCCCA
Organism: Corbicula japonica; assembly: GCA_038501625.1. Classification (NCBI taxonomy): domain Eukaryota; kingdom Metazoa; phylum Mollusca; class Bivalvia; order Venerida; family Cyrenidae; genus Corbicula; species Corbicula japonica. The sequence continues at coordinate 5,525,983 of JAZAYU010000032.1, forward strand.
GTCAGGTAAGTCATAGCAAATAGTACCTCAAGATAAGGTGGAGAACCAGGAAGTGCCCCCACCCCCTCCATCAGTTTCCCAGTCAGGTACCTGACACAGCAGATAGTACCTGGAGATAAAGTTAAGTTATTTGATGTGTTACGTTGCAGTCGTATGTGTCCAATAACTGATTTGATTGCCTGATGTGATATATTCCAACAAATTAAATTTTTGGCTTCAGAGCATGGCTCAAAATGGTTATATAATGATTGAAAACATGAAGTAACTGGGATGCTGAGTTGCTGCTGTTAAAAAACTAGCTTTACTTTCCTTTTGGGTACAGTCTGTTTTAGATATTGGATTAATTTGTTGAGTCATTTTTATGAACCTTAACCGTTTACTCCATGTATACTTACTTTAAAATTTGTGCTACCAGTATAGATCCAGATCATATTGCACATCTACCCCATCTGATCTGGATCTTCACTGGTCACATCTTGGTCAGAAATAGCCTAATGAATCTAAAAGCAAACAGTGTAGATGTGCCAGCTGATCTGGATATAAACTGTTTACGCATGGATCACAGCCATATCCCATGGAGTAAGGTTAAATGGTTAAGTGCTTAAAATTGACTGTATTGTGAAATCTGCAGCAACTCTAAGATCGTTATTTAATCCTTAATTATTATGCCCCCCTTCGAAGAAGCGGGGGTATATTGCTTTGCACATGTCGGTCGGTCGGTCGGTCGGTCGGTATGTCGGTCGGTATGTCGGTCCGTAGACCACATCTTGTCCGATCAATAACTAGACAACGCTTTGTGATACAGTCCTTATATTTGGTGTGGAGGTTGGTCATGACCAGTAGAAGACCCCTATTGATTTTGGGGTCAGTAGGTCAAAGGTCAAGGTCACAGTGGCCTTGACCACAAAAACCTTGTCCGATCAATAACTAGACAACGCTTTGTGATACAGTCCTCATATTTGGTATGGAGGTTGGTCATGACCAGTAGAAGACCCCTATTGATTTTGGGGTCAGTAGGTCAAAGGTCAAGGTCACAGTGGCCTTGACCACAAAAACCTTGTCCGATCAATAACTAGACAACGCTTTGTGATACAGTCCTCATATTTGGTGTGGAGGTTGGTCATGACCAGTAGAAGACCCCTATTGATTTTGGGGTCAGTAGGTCAAAGGTCAAGGTCACAGTGGCCTTGACCACAAAAACCTTGTCCGATCAATAACTAGACAACGCTTTGTGATACAGTCCTCATATTTGGTGTGGAGGTTGGTCATGACCAGTAGAAGACCCCTATTGATTTTGGGGTCAGTAGGTCAAAGGTCAAGGTCACAGTGGCCTTTGCATACAAAAACGTTTTCCGATCAATAACTAGACAACGCTTTGTGGTACAGTCCTCATATTTGGTGTGGAGGTTGGTCATGACCAGTAGAAGACCCCTATTGATTTTGGGGTCAGTAGGTCAAAGGTCAAGGTCACAGTGGCCTTGACCACAAAAACCTTGTCCGATCAATAACTAGACAACGCTTTGTGATACAGTCCTCATATTTGGTGTGGAGGTTGGTCATGACCAGTAGAAGACCCCTATTGATTTTGGGGTCAGTAGGTCAAAGGTCAAGGTCACAGTGGCCTTGACCACAAAAACCTTGTCCGATCAATAACTAGACAACGCTTTGTGATACAGTCCTCATATTTGGTGTGGAGGTTGGTCATGACCAGTAGAAGAACCCTATTGATTTTAGGATCAGTAGGTCAAAGGTCAAGGTCACAGTGGCCTTTGCATACAAAAACGTTTTCCGATCAATAACTAGACAACGCTTTGTGATACAGTCCTCATATTTGGTGTGGAGGTTGGTCATGACCAGTAGAAGAACCCTATTGATTTTAGGATCAGTAGGTCAAAGGTCAAGGTCACAGTGGCCTTTGCATACAAAAACGTTGTCCGATCAATAACTAGACAACGCTTTGTGATACAGACCTCATATTTGGTGTGGAAGTTGGTCGTGACCAGTAGAAGACCCCTATTGGTTTTGGGGTCAGTAGGTCAAAGGTCAAGGTCACGGTGGCCTTGACAACAAAAAACCTTGTTCGATCAATAACTAGACAACGTTTTTATGTTTATTTGTATAATAAAATAAAATACTTCTCAGTGTAAAGTTGTGATTATTTTTCCCCATGACAATTTCAAGTAAAGATATATATTAATGATCCATAACATTAATTTTAAACTATTTCAATATATGTCGTGTCATAAATAGGCACTGATTATCACTCACTTGTGTTTATTAAATGCTTTGGTTTCGTATGGATGGTCACTAAAGCCTGCACATTACCGGAATTGACATAACACTAGAGCTACTATATCTCCGCCAATAGCGAATATTTGATTTAAATTACAATAAAATCCTTTGTGTTAGACTAGGTTAATCTACACGCGCTTATGTTTGTCGAGGTAAATGTAATCCTCTCATTGGATGACCTGGTTATTGATATATAGGAGTTCCACCGTCTTGTAAATTGCTTTCATGACTGGTACCCTTCATTGCTAAAGCTAACAAAAGTCTCTAAATTTCCAAAAATTTAAATTCAATGCTAATAGATATCACTTGCACGTCAGGGGGGGCATTTGTGTTTGACAAACACCTCTTGTTTAAAATAACATTTACTTCAGAATCATCTGCATTACTTTCTTTCAACCAGTATTACTAAAGTCAGATCTTAACATGATTTATAAGATCAAAAAAAGATCTGAAGAAGTAAATTTCAGTGGAAGTGAATGCAATACTGTATGAAATACACCAATCTTTTCGTAAAATATGTCTTTTGCGGGTTGTCAACACTTTCAATGGTTTAAAACATTGTACCATAGACAATATAACAATTGGAACGATTTGAAATTGAAGGCAATGGTCATGTACCTTTGCAATTTTGTAGGTGACAATATGATTGGTTCTTAAGATTGTTGACAAAAGCATGTTTTAGCAACTCATTGACGATCCTCACAGCGTAGCGGTTTTCAGCAGATGATTTTAATCAGATTAGTCTTTTAACAGAAACGGTGAAGGTTCCAAGTCCAAGAACCACTCAGTCAGAGGAGGTTGTAGCTAAATCACTGCCAACCTATGTACCCAACACTCCAGGTCGCAGGGACCACGGGCCCCGCACTCCGCGACAGAGAAATGACTCGGAGAAAGTCCGATTCTATCCAGTCACTAAAGATTCCACTAAACCTCCTGATCCTCAGGTAAAAACATTTAATGGAAAAAAAATCAGTATTCAACTTCAAAATGCTAACACTAGTCAGCTGTTAATTAGGCTAAATAAACAGCTGTTAAAAGTAAATATTAAAAGAAAATCAAGGTTTCTGAGAAAATCATTGCAGGTTAAATGTTTTATGATTTGAATTCTTAAAGGCAGAATGTTTTTCTTTCTTCAACAATCTACAGAAATACTTTGTTGATTGTTAAATTTTTTTGTCGATGTTTACTTTGTTGTTGACCATTATTGTCATTTTTAGAGTAAATTTATTAATTTTATTTATAATCATAACTTGGTAAATACTACTTCTTGCTTGTATGTTCAATCTCAGATTGCTTGACATTTTAGACACCTAGAAAGCGCAAAACACGACATAGCAGCAACCCTCCCATTGAGGGTCATGTGGGCTGGGTGATGGACTACAAGGAGCATAGACCATCTAGGTCCAGAAATAACAGGTAAACATTACCCATGACTCCATGGATACGGCTTATTTCCATGTGGAACCAGTGTAGATCCAGATCAGCCTGCACATCTGTTCAGTCTGATTAGGATCTGCACTGTCCACCACACAGAAATAAATTTATGAGTCATAGTGCGACAAATATAGATCCAGACCAGTATGCATAGATGAGCAAGCCGTTCTGGATCTACACTGGTCACACAAAGGATATATGTATGCTGTAGCCATGGAGTTAAGAAATAAAAGTGAAATCATCCCTGCGTGAAATAACAATATATACTTCTTTCATTTTTCAATGGTACCTATACCGTTCTTGTACTAAGGTAAAGATTAATTAACTGCATGCATATTGATCAGGGTTCTCAATTAGAACAGGGTTCTCAATCAATAATGGGCTCAATATGTATTAGTCTAAGAATTCTAGGGACTGGTTGGGTTAATAGGGGAGGTGCTTAAGAAATTTTTTTGAAATTCTAAATGCCAAATCTTGCGAATTGCAGTTTCTGAGAAGTTTTCATTGTAGGGTTTTGTAAGAAGGGGAGGTGCCAAGGAATTTTTTTGAAATTCTAAATGCCAAATCCTGCGAATTTAGGTTTTTGAGAAAGTTTTATATAGTAGGGTTCGGATTCCTATTTTAACTATTTTTTTGCTCTAAACAAGTAAAAGTCACAATCGTCACACAGTCACTACTTAAACTGCTTTTTTTGTTCATATATACTCATTTTTAGGCACATGCGACCAGTGTAGATCCAGATCAGCCTGCACATCCATGCCCTGTAATCAGGATCTGCACTGGTTGCATTTTGGTCAGAAATAACCTAATGAATCAAAAAGGGTACAGTTCAGATCCTGTTCAGATGGGATGGATGTGCTGGCTGATCTGGATCTAAACTGTTCTCTCACACAATAAAAGTGTATCTATGGAGGAAAGAGTTAACTGCTTTTTTTATTCTAAACAGGTGATAGTCACCATTCATCCAAAGAAATCATTTTGTCAAAACTGGAGTAAAGTTAATTGCAAATGGATTTGTTTTTGTAATATGGCATCAAGTATAATTCCCTTACAAACAAATCCTTGAGATCAAGGTCATCTTTGATGGTTTGGATATGACAGAATATTTCAAAAAGGAATAAGCTTGGCCACATTCAATTTATTCTAATAAAATTATGTCTGCTTGTATGACAGAATTCAGAAGTAGTCAAAATGCTTTGAAGTATGAACAGATGTTTTATGTTTTTATCCGCTGGTTTATTGTTAGATGCCATGCGGCTTCCAGGATTCGAAGACAAAGAAGAATCTATGATGTCATGTAATACAACACTACTTACAAAATTTTGGTCAAATATTAAATTGTGGGAAATGTACAAAAGAATTTGTAGCAGAGCTGTTGAATCTTCTTTTCTAGCTATTTCTGACTAACGATGGGTATTGCAAGCAAAAATGATATTGTGATATATTGCAATAATTTACTTACATATTGCAATAATAATAAAATATATTGCAATTATGTATTACTGATACGATAACATGCATAATCATTGTTATAGGTCAACTTTATTGGCAATCACACATAGTAATTAACACAGAAGTTTGCAAACTGTACATGATTAGATGGAAAAGTGGCAGAAAACAGTCTGCTCATGTATCAGAAACATAACAATAAAATTTTAAACAAAATTTGATTACAAGGATTCTCTTAAATTCACAAATCACAGCTTGTTTATGTTCAAAGTGCATTGTTTTCAAGTAGGTTTCATTTCAAATAACAAATACCGGTATTTGAAAATCAGATTGTGATATTGTATCATCGGAAAATATACCGCAATAACCTGGTGTACCCACCCCTATTTCTGATAACTAAGTGAAACACAACAACTCAATACTATTTACACTTTATGACCTTTCCTTGGCTTATATTAAAAACAAACATTAGTGATTGAATAATCATTGCAATTTTAGCTTATAGCCTTGTGCATTCTAGGTTATAAAAAACTAAATTACATGTTTATTAAATTAAACTTGTATTTAACAATTGAGATTTTTTAGTTTCGATATTAATTGCATGCTAGAAACACCTGATGGAGCTAGACGGCTTGGGTAGGATTATGCATTTCCAAGCTTGATTAAACTGAATCTGCGGTATTTTCATAATTGGCTTATTTGTTTCCTTTCAAAGTTCCTTTTATATCTATTGCTTTATGATTTAACAACCGAAGCAGTTTGGAGCTAACCATTAAGTTATAAAAATAGACATTTGGCTGCTGAACACGGCAGTTTCGGCCACTAGCTGGTTATTGAGAACCCTGATCAATTGTATACCAAGTTTGCATACGCATAATACATATTTTGGTTTTTACTGCTTTGAAATAATTTCAGTGTTGATAATACAAGTTTTAAAATTACAACTTGATTTTTAAGGGTTTTACCAATTACTCCATATAAATGTTTTATTGCATGTGCAACAGGTGTAGATCTAGATAAGCTGGCACATCAGTAGTTCTGGATATTCACTGGTTGCTATTTGGTCAGAAATAACCTAAAGAATCTTAAAGCATTCAGTGTAGATCCTAATCAGAAGGCACAGATGTGCTTGCTTCTCTGGATCTACAGTGTTCGCTCATGGAATAACAGCCATATCCCATGGAGAAAGGGTTAAACTGTCTTACTCTACAGGGCTTTTTTCACTGCCTGGGGAAGGGGCCCATGCCATATAATTTTGAGGAAAAAGCATGATTTTTTCTCCAAAGGGGAATGAAAAAACCTGATGTAAAGTTACTTTTTTGGGGGCCCTGCTCTACATAACAGCATTATTAAACCTTAAGTACAAATGTTGGTTGCAATCAAAAAACATTATACAGTTTATAAAAATTGTGATGTTTGTTACAGTGAGTGTGAAGGGCCGATGTCATCAAGCTATGGATCATACGGCAGTTATGGTAGCACACCACATGCATTCCCGAACTTCCAGCACCCGTCACATGAGCTGCTCAGTGAGAACGGCTTTGTGTGGCACGTCTATCATAAATATCATGCCAAGTGTATGAAAGGTAAGTGCAGCATGTTGAATGTAGGTGTTGAATTGAGTGAATTTAGATAGGTTGTACTCATAAAAAATGTTACTGTTAAACCTGTTACTCCATCTATAGGACTTTTATTGCATGGGCGAACAGTGTAGGTCAAGATCAGCCGGCACATTAGGATGTACTAATTGATCTGGATCTACACTGGTTGCAGAAGCAATAAAACCCATGGTGTAAGGGTTAATAGAGGACTAGAGAACTGAAGAATGTGATGAAAAATAGTTTCTATTGTGAATTCATCAGTTGATGTTAGGTTTAAATTGCTTGCCATTGCTGCATTTCACTATAATTTAGGAAAACAATAAGATATCATCAGTTGTACTGAGGCAAAGTAACTGTAGCCTAGGGGTATAGTGTCAGATTTCTGATAATAAGATTAGTGGTTCGAATCTCAGCAGGGAAGGGACTCTTCTGCAATTTTCTTGGTCCCTAGGTACTGAGGTACTGGTTTAAAACAGTCCCAGAATTTACCAATGGAAAGCTGGTTATCCGTGACTAGCTTCTGTTCTCAGTTTTATAACAGTTGTGCCTGGTTATAACCCGGGTAACAGGCATTGAGAATGATATTGATGATCGGTATTATATTCTGAGAACTTGTTTCTCAGTCAGTGTAAAGTAAATCAGTTTAAACTACATGTAATTGCACAAATTGATACAGTAAAAACAAAACATCCAGATAGGGCTCATTCTGTCAAATGATGAAACTAGGTTTGGCATAGACACACTCAAACCAGAGTAACCTATTGTCTGAAATCTTGGTGGTCATACAGAGACTTGTGTGGTCATCGTAAGGCCGGACATATAATACTGATCTACACCATCACTAGGGAGGGTATCACCCTGGGGCTGTAGGTCTGACCCCAGGGGATATGATGGTGTGAGTTCGTACAGGTGCAGGCTTACCCTGGTAGGTCGGTGCCAAGGGGTTTGGGAAGGGTTTTAATGGGAAACATTTTGTGTCAATGATGTCGTATTTAGTAATCTGATGACAGAAAGTTGCTTTAAGAAGTGATTAACTCCTTACCCCAAGCATTTAACCTAGTGTAGATTCAGGTCAGCCGGCACATGTGAACATTGCAGATCCAGATCAGATGGCAAAAATGTGCCAGCTGATCAGGATCTACATAGGTCACACATGCATAAAAATATGTATATTTGGCATGAAGTTTAACAAAATAATCTATAAATATTTTATCTTCTGTTCACACTTTACTCCATGGATAATGGCTTATGTCCTTGTGTGTCAAGTGTAGATCCAGATCAGCCTGTGCATGCGTGCAGTCTTGTTGGGATCAAGTTGCTTTTACATTTGGTGTCCAAGGAACAAACTGTGTAGATCTTGATCAGACTCCACTTATTCTGGATCTACACTAGTGTTAGATGGAGTATAAGCTATATCTACGGAGTATTGGGTTAAAATAAAATAGTCAAACCGATGCTGTTTCTAAGCAGTGATATCTATACCTGATTAAATGATTGTCGAATATAAATAAAAATAAAGGCCAAAAAAAAAAAAAAATGATATGCTTACGGAAGTTTATTGGAGAATGTAATGCCTTGTTTGTCACAGACACAAAGCATTGTCAACTGGACATAATCAAGCAACATTCCCGGACATAAACCTGATATTTTTATTGTGATGTGATATATTTCAGAGCGCAAAAAAGTGGGTGTTGGGCTTTCACAAGAGATGAACACATTGTTTCGATTCTGGTCTTTCTTTTTACGTCAGCATTTCAACAAGAAAATGTACACAGAGTTTAAAACACTAGCTGTGGAAGATGCAGTTGCTGGTCATAGGTAGGTTTGCTCTTCAGTAAGTTGTGGAAGGCACAAAGTGGGAGGCATATAGAGTTGCACTCGTTCGTCTGTCCGTGTATCCATCCATCTGTATGTACGTCCCTCAAATCTTGTGGCATCAACTACTTATTAACTATCAAGCGGAATTCATTCAAACTTGCACAGATGATCAAGCAGGATGTGTAGATGATCGTAATGAAAAAATATTTTTTTTGTGACCATTTTTACCAGCCCTTTGTTACTAATGTAGCAGCAGGGTTAATCAGTGTCTGAGGACACATTCTAGTTTTTTGCCAGGTTTTCTTTGAAACTCTAGTTGTTAAATTAACGTATGTTATTGGCCACGCTGGCATCAACATATTATTAAATTTTTTGTTTAAGTTTACTTTTTCTCTGTTACCATTCAGGGTAAAGCTTTGAAACTTAACATAATTTGACTGACATCACAATAGCAGTTACCAGGTTAAGTTTCATATCTCTTGACTGTATTTTGTGGTAGTTATGCCCCATTTTAACTGAAAATTTAAGAAGCAAACTGGGTTTCTTTGCAATGTGGCATTTTATTGTTTTTATTACATGACAGCTTGTGTCAAATCATATATATTGACAATTGCCACAGCTTGTAGATGAGTAAATATCTCCTGTTGTTTTAGGTACGGAGTGGAGTGCTTATTTCGGTATTATAGCTATGGTTTAGAGAAGAGATTTAGACAGGATCTATTCAAAGATTTTCAAGAAGAAGTTATACGAGACTATGACAATGGTAAGTATTCAGTTATAAATATTTAAATGCTAGCAAATGTTCAAGAGAGGCTTGAAGTTGCTTTAAATTTGACTTACTATCTATGTTCTTTAAGGTTTCTTGGTAAAACCTTGGAACGCAACCCCCAAAATATGACACAGTACTGTGAATGTGTTGATGTTCATGCGGTACTAATTATCTTAGATTTTGTGGCCAGGTTCCAAGGTTATAAAGCTGAGCATGGAAACCAGTCTCAAATCTCAAGCATCTGATTGGCTGAAATGGCGACTGGTCGCCATTTCAGCCAATCAGATGCTTGAGATTTGAGACTGGTTTCCAAACACAGCTTTATAACCTTAAGCCCTGATCTTCAGGTTTGCACTGTCAAAATAGACTTTTTTCTGGATTTAACTGTCAAAATAGGGTGTAGACTGTATGGATGCACAGTTTCAGGTAGAATTGAGAATTAACGATTCTGAATTCGAGATTTTAGCTTCATCAGGTTTATTAGATATATTAATCATAGCGGAACCAGTAATTCTTAGTGGAAAAAATAATGAATTGCAAAGTATTGTTATTATTTATGTAGATAGTTAAGATATTTCAGTACAGTCACTTAACCTTTTAATCCATGGGATGGCAGCTACCCCTTGTGCAAGCAGTGAAGATCCATATCAGCAGACAGATCTTTGCCATCTAATCAGGATCTACACTGTTTGCTTTTAGATTTATGTGATTATTTACAATCAAGATGTGATCACTACAGATCCAGATCAGACAAGTGATCTGGATCTACATTGGTGGCACATGCGTTAAAACACATATATGGAGTAAAGGTTTAACCATAAAAATCACTTATTGTACATTTTAGGTCAGCTGTATGGTTTAGAGAAATTCTGGGCATTTTTGAAGTACTCACGGAAACATGTTGACGTCGACCCTAAACTGAAACAGTGGCTCAGTAAATATAAACGTCTTGAGGACTTCAGAGTAGATGTAAGTAGATGTTTCTATTACTGTGAACTTATTGATATTTGTGAGGTATTAATTTTCATGGATTTTGTGGTTAGTTCCATCCACGAATTTAAACATTCAACAAAATATAGAATCGTAAATGAAAGCGATTTTGGAAAATTAACAGCAACAAATTAAAGTACACATGAAAACGCCATATTATCGATAACAAGGAAATTTTTATGGCCACAAAAATTAATGCAGTTACAGTGTCACAAATTCTTGAGTACTTAAAGGGTTAAATGTACATCAAGTATTCCCAAAGATTACACATGATTAAACTTGTATAAATTAATTCATGCAAATTACCACAACCTTCTATAATCCATGTTTTCCATGTTTTTCAGTCAGTAGAAGAAGATACCCATTTTGTTCACCACTCAAGCCTGTCTTCTACTGGCCACAAAGTCAGACATGGTTCTGGGCAAAACTCTGGCCAATCAAAACCCACTCATTCTAAGTCTAGCCAATCACACAACAGGAGTGGTAACCAATCACAGCAAGCCTCTCAAAGCAAAAACAATGCCAGCCAATCACAGCAAAGTTTACATGGCAAAACTTCAGATAGCACTAAAACTAGCCAATCATCTGCTGCGAATAAAAGTGGTGATAATAAATCTGGCCAATCACAGCAGTCCGGGAGAAGGAGAAACAATTCTAATCAGTCACATTCTAAAGGCGCTTCGAGTGCATCACATCAATCTAAAAGTTCCAGCCAATTGGAACAAGGAACACAAGCTGCAGCTGCTTCAAGTCAAGGTCATACGGAAAAAGTAGCGGAAAAGAAATCAGACAGTCCGAAAGATGTTGTCAAGAAACCAGATAGTCCGAGTAAGAAATCGGCGTCGCCAGGCAAACCTTTGGCTGAGAAAGAGAAAAAGTAAACTTTATCACCTGAGAGCTTATGTCCGGACATTACGAGAACACTGAAAATTTCTTTTCAAGCTCTAAATTTATTTTTTTTCTAGACCAATTTTTCCATCTAGAAGGTAATATGTTTGGGTCCAAAACACTAATTAATTGTTAAACTAACAGGCTGTATGATTTGGAATGAAATGATTACACTTGAGAAAGATTTTAATACAGTTGTTAAGGTTGCACTTGTTCACTTTTATTGATGCAACACATTGCATGTTAAAAATTAAAATTGGTCGCTTTCAAGCCCGAAAGTTAATGGCTTTTTTGTTTAAACTTCTATTTTATACATACAGAGTTTTCTGCCAGAGTTTTCTGCCTGTCTGGCCAGTGTATTATCTAGATTAACTGGCACATGCCATGTGATCAGGATCTAAACTGTTGGCAAATTGGTCAGAAATAACATTCTGAATCAAAAAGTGAACATTGCAGATTCTGATTTAATAGCACAGATGTGCCGGCTGATCTAGATCTACACTGTTTGCCCATGGATAACAGCCATATTCCATGGATTAAAGCCTTAACAGTCAATTGGTGTTTTGGGCACCTAGGCCTGAGAAGTCAGACTGCTGAAATGGAATAATTTTCAAGCTCCGATACTATTTTTGAACCAGAAAATTTTAAAGCCAAAAAGATCTTGTGTGCTACAAATTTTAGAAGAATTTGGACAGTTCCTGTGATAAAATTAGAATTCATGTCAGTTAAATGATCATGAAATGCAGTTCAAAAGTTGAGTACATGCACTAGATTTTTTTATCGATGCTACTGTGTAATCAGAATTTTTTCTGAATTCAAGTATATGTATGTTGTTCGAGTGGTTGATATATTTATTTTCCCACTGTCAGCTTGCATATTTGGAAGTGATATCACTGCAGTTTGCTGCTTTTGTTTGCAAAGAGTTTGCATCAAGGTATCAGAAACTTAACATGCAAATCTGTCTTGGAAATACTGTTAAACAACTTTAAAGCGTTTCATTCTGACGGAAAGTCGGAGTGGTTTGTTTCGCTTTTTTGCCATAAAAGCTGCCTTCATATTAATGTTTATTTTAATATTGACAATAAACTTGAACATAAATTGAATAGGGATTTAAATTCTGCAGGATAGGTAAATTTGTTTGCATCTAAATATTTTAGTGCAAAGATTTGTGATGTATAGATCTCGTTAAAACAGGAATTTGCCATAATTTTAACTTATTATTCTATATATACTGGTATTATATCCTGTGAAACCAGTGTAGATCTAGGTCAACTGGCACATCCATGCCATCTGATCTGGATCTAATCAGGTCACCTTTTGGTCAGAAAAAACATAACTTGTCTAAAATAAATGCCAGCTGCTCTGGATCTACACTGCTTGCACATGATATCAAACCTGTATATATAGAGTAAAGGGTTAAATTATTGTTTAAAATACTTTATAATGGTATGTGGAGACAAAAGTTTAAATTTAAAAAATAATGATATAGGAATGTTGTTGCTTTTTTAATGGAGTTAATAGATATATAAGCTGTGAAAGTTTTCTGGTTAAATCTGTTGTGCTCAATTATCAGTTTATTTATTAATGACGATATTTAAAGAAGCCATAATCATGTGGACTATTTTGGCTTGTGTGTATCTGTGCCGAAAGAGGAGGGTGGGTGATGTTGGAACAGTTTTCTGGCACTATTTTTCCCCTAATATGATTAAACCTGCACTTAACTGGAACAGCTCGTCACCCATGTGATCAACCTTTACTCCAGAGTTAAGGCTTTTACTGCATGGGCAGAAAGTTTAGATCCAGATCAGCCAGCACATCCTTGCAGTCGGATCAGGACCAAGGCTGTTTGCTTTAGATTAATTAGGTAATTTCTTACCATGAGGTGTACATTGCAGATCCAGATCAAATGGCACAGATGTGCTGGCCGATCAACTGTACCAAATCTGATTTTATTTGTTTCCTTTTTTGAACTATCTTGGGTGTGAATTTAAAATCAAGATTTCTTTAGAAATTGTTTTTCTCTTGTGGCAGAACAGACTGGAAAATCCTAGGCACCTGCCCCATAGTGCTCTTCTTCTTTCTCTCTGATAACCCTCTCCATAGATTTGCGTTTTTATGCAAGTGCAACCATTACAGATCCTGATCAGCTGGCACATCTGTGCTGTTCAATCTGGATCTGCACTGGTCGCATCTAAAATCTTGGTCAGAAATAACCTAATAAATCAAAAGCAAACAGTATAGATCCTGATAAGATGACTTGGATGTGCCAACTGATCTGGATCTAAAGAGTTCATCCTTGCAATAAACATGTATACATGGAATAATGGAGTAAAGGGAAAAGTGCATTGCCTGAAGTGAGAATGTTGAACTCAATTGTGATTATTTATAATATATGTGCTTTATGATTGTTCAGTAATTGTGTGCGATTATAAGGAATTAAATGCACTTGGGTCGAGATACTGGCTGAAATTGCCCAGTATTCAAAGTGTATATAAATGCGTTTGTAACAAATGCCATAAAAAATGATTTAAAAAAATATTAAAAAAGGAAAAGAAAAAAATATAAAAAGAAATGCATTGTTGCCATAATTTTTGGTATTAATGTGTTTACATTATATAAACCATATTAGTTTGTGCGTTCCAAGGTAAATGTCGCTTAACACATTTTATATAGCATTTTATTTTCATTTTAATTTTTTTTTTGAAAGTCATATCAATTTTATTTGTAAAGAGTATAATCTTAACCGTTTCATTATAAAAAATGTAATCGTAAAATTGTTGCGCCTATCATTCCTCATAAAGAAAGTGCTTAGGATATGGAGCACGACACTGGAAAAGGTGTCTTTAAACAGATGACATCAAAGCCTTTCAATGACATCATAAAGTTTAGCAGTGGATAAACCTTACTTTAGATGTTGCAATTAAATAAAATTTTAGTCGGTGTGTAGCGAAATCCTCTTTTCAGTAATGAGAAAATATTGGATTGCAGTGAGTTATTTCTAAATAAAGTGACAACTTGAATGTTAGGAAATATTTTGAAAGTCACTTTTTCCCATGAAGTGCCCCATTTAATAACATACTGGAGAGAGCTTTTTTCATTGGATAATCTTCAAACATCCCTGCACTCATCCTACAAAATTGCTACTTTTTACTTCTAAAACAAAATATTAGCAAATTTGTATTACCTTTAGTTAGTGTAAAATTTACATATATTTCCTTGTGTATTACTTAGACAGGACAAAGGGAATGGTTGGCTTGGCTTCACCAAATTTCTTACCAGCCAGAATGTGGCCTTACCACCAGGGTGGCTTTGAAAGCTACCAGTATATAATAAACCCAAGTTTAGTTGGGTTTTTTTTTTTTGGTAATGAATGCTCATAAGTTTAATTGTTACATTTAATACCTTTACTCAAAAATGTACAGGTTTCTTACCATGGGCGAACAGTGTAGATCCAGATCAGTAGGCACATATGTGACCTCTGATCAGGATCTACAGTGTACAGTTTTTGATTATTGGTGTTATTTCAGACCAAAAGGTGAATAGAATAGATCCAAATCAGACGCAACAGATCTGCCCACTGATCTACTCCACAGTTTGCCAATGGGATAAAACCTGTTTATATATGGAGTAAATGTTTAACTTGAATTGCATTTATTTAGAATTGCACTTGCTAATCATTTTCACTCCATATCATCATTTTTCTTCAAGAATGTTAACATTTAGATAATCATAAACATGTTGTTGAGTTTGTTTTGTAAATTTGCTGTTAAGGTTTTTGTTAAGACATGTAAATATATCAGCTGCAGTTGGTTAAAAACCATTGTTTAATACAATAAAAACCATTGTTAAATGTAATTAAAACACTTAATAGTTCTTCAGCATGTAACTACATTTGCTGCATCTTTCAAATTGGTGCAAGTTTAATTAGTCCTTTAACCCTTTACGCCATGGATATACTTTTCATCACTTGGACAACAGTGTAGATCCAGATCAGCTGGAACATTAATGCCATCTAATCTGGATCTACACCTTGTGGTGGGGAATTACCTAACAAGTCTAAAACCTAGCTGTGTAGATCCTGATCAGATGGCACAGATGTGTTTGCTGATCTGGATTTACACGGTTTGCCTGTGAATAACAGCCATATTCCATGGAGGGTTAACAAGGTATAGTCATGACGTGAATTTATTAAAGTAGAGTTGAAAATGTAGCATAGAGTGTAAGAACTGAGAGATTATTAAAACACTGTAATGCATTGTGTTACTAGATGTTTTAAGTGGATACATACATAAAAATATGCAACAAATTACCGACAGAATTTGTTGTATCAACTTTCGAACTTGTCATAGCAAGTTTGCTAAAAATGCAGGCTTAATTCTTCATTTGTGTTTTATTTACTTTTGTATATTTCTATCTTGCAAACATGTATGCTAAAAATAAAATATTACACAAGAAATTTAATGCATATATGAGTTTTATACTGTAAAGAAGGAGTGTATCAGAAAAGCTAACCAAAATTAGTGCTACGAATAGGCCTTGTGATGTATATAAGGTACTCTAGACTTTAGTCAGTTTATTTTATCAACTTCATAAGTATAACCTTTACTCTAAGGTAAATGGCCTATATTGCATGTGTGAGTAGTGTAGTTTCTGATTAGCCTGCACATCTGTGAAGCTGATTTGGATCTACACTGTTTGCTTCTTTATCAGAAATAAATGTTAATGAAAGCAACTAGTGTAGATCTGGATCTAACTGCATAGACTGCAGGCTGATCTGGATCAATACTGGTCACCCATAGAATATAAGTCATATCCTAAGAGTAATGGGGCAGTTGGTGATACCATATTGCTTGTTATGCATAACCGATATAAATTACCAGTATTCGACGAGATCCGGTGTTGCTTCTGTCAGATCTAGATATCACACTTGATCAAGTTTATTATGTAAAATGTGATGTATTACATTAGATCTAGTGGTTTTCTCAGATTTAGTGTATGTCTATTATTGTTCGACGTAACCTTAAAGTTGATTTCATGATAGCATATTCAATTATGTTACAGTTAAATTAGAACATTTTGGTATGATGTTTGTATCATGTAAATGCATAATGTATTCCTCACTCATCTGTTTATTAATTGTTATTCACTCATAATTGGCAATTCAGACCCACTTGTGCAATTATAATGTTACTGCATATGTTATCAAAAGTTGGTACTACTTTAGTTGCTTAACCCTTTACTCTATGGGATATGGCTGTTATCCATGGATGAACATTGCAGATCCAGATCAGCCGGCACAACTGTGCCATCTGATCAAGATCTACACCATTTGCTTATTGACCAGAAATAACCTAATGAATCTGGAGTAAAGCAAACAGTGTAGATCCTGATCAGATAGCATGGATGTGCCAGCTGATCTTCATCTACAGTGTTTGCCCATATACCATAGAGTAAAGGGATAACTCAGCTGTTTATTAATCATATT
Organism: Corbicula japonica; assembly: GCA_038501625.1. Taxonomy (NCBI): domain Eukaryota; kingdom Metazoa; phylum Mollusca; class Bivalvia; order Venerida; family Cyrenidae; genus Corbicula; species Corbicula japonica. Next base: position 5,542,709 of record JAZAYU010000032.1, read on the forward strand.
AAAGGAAATGTATTAAAAGCTGAACCAGTATAATTAAAAAGTTTTTAGGTGCTTATATAAAAAACAACACACTTTTATATTATTCGACTTTTAATTAAATAAGAATAAAACATGCTTTTTTGCTGTTAGTTAGTTGATTCAACTTACGACAAAGACTAATCCTGTACTCCATAGATACAGCTTTTATCGCATGTTGGAACAGTTTAGATCAAGATCAGCTGGCACATGCATGCCATCTGATCAGGATCTACACTGTTTGCTTTTAGATTCATTAGCTTATTTCTGATAAAGAGGCAAACATTGTAGATCCAGATCAGATGGCATGCATGTGATAAAAGCCATATGTATATATGGAGTAAAAAGTTAATGAATAATTAATGTTTCTTTTATGTAATGGTGAAATAAGGTGCTTAACCACATAGTTAAGTATGCAAGCTTTTGAGTGTCGTGTTTTCTTGTAATGAAATTTCCAATGTGTTCCGTTTTGATTTTTGCTTGTGAGTTAAGTTTTTCATTTTTCATTGTTTACTTTTGATGGCTAATTATTGTTGAATATAAATATCTGTTTATATACATGTATGGGAGATCTCAGCTACATAAAATTATGTCCTAGAAAATAAAAAATGACACTGCTAATGAGGCGGGTAATAAAAAAACGGCAATCCCAAGGTTACACTTCGGGAAATAAAAAAAACACCCCTTATCTCCTTTAGGCTGTAGGCCAGTCTCGAATGCCCAGCTTCAAATTGGTCAATTCTGAGTGCTCAATTTCTACCAATCAGATTGCTGAGATCCGAGACTGGTCTTCATTCTTATTTTTATAATGGTATAAACATATTTGCATGACTTTCATAACTTTACTTCAATAAAGAATAAGTTAACATTAGCCCAAGATCATAAAACTAAATCTAGTCTTAAATCTCAATCATCTGATAGGCTGAAAGGCGACCAGTCGACATTTCAGCCATCAGGTGCTTGAGTTTTGGACTTGTCTCTAGATTTAGTTTTATGATCTTGAGATCTCATCTTGTGTGCAATCCTCAAAATATTCTGTAGCTTGTGGACATGTTATGGATTTCTTCAATTGTTCGTTTAAAATGTCATGATGACATATTTTTATGTAAATGAGCAGAGTTTTTTTTTTTTTCTTTATTCCATTTGGTAATGGAGCATCATTTTGTAATTAAGCATTAAGGTATACAATGACAGATAATTGCTATTAGTATAAAGAAAATGTATATTTGTTTCCCTTTAATGATTGGCTTCATGTGTAGGATTAGGTCATTAAATTCTCGGAAAAATCACGATTTTGTTGTGTTTTTCTGCATCCATTATATGCATTTGATGCCAATTGAGAACATGGGGCTTAACCCATTTCTCCATATAATTGTGTCGCCTGGGATAGCAGGTAGACACAAGTAGGGATCCTATTGTCATGTGGCGGCGATGGCGTCTAGTAGTCCCCTTGCTTTAATAAGAAACCTAATGTTGCCTATAACTTGGAAGCACTTGTTCCATTAGTTTAATATATATCATTTGCATGAACAAAGCCATCGGTTGCAACCAAAAGATAACTCCTGTTTCACTATTTTAAAAGTTATGCACCTTTAATATGGAACTTTATGTTGCTTATAACATTGAAAGTCCTTGTCCTATTATTTAAATCATTGGAATATATCATCTGCATGAACAAAGCAATCTCTGACAAGAATGGTAACTAGTGTTTCACTGTCTTGTGCCCCTTTCAAATGACTTTAATATGAAACTTAATGTAGCCTATAACTTGAAAGTATCCTTAAAATTAGGATACTTGTCCTATTAACTGAATACTTGGTATAAATAATCTGCATGAATAAAGCCATCTCTGACAACAAGAATGATAACTCCTGTTTGACTATTTTTTTTAGTGATATCCCTTTCAAGTTACTTTAATATTGAACTTAATATTGCCTGTATCTTTAAAAGTATGTATCCTTTAACTTAATACTTATTATTATCTGCATGAAGAAAGCCATCTGTGACAACAAGAATAACTCCTGTTCCATTATTAATATAGTTATAGTTATTGAAATGACTTCAATATGGAACTTAATGTTGCATATAACTTTGAAAGTCATTGTCCTATTAACTTGATACTTGGAATATATCATTAGCATGAACAAAGCCATCTGTGACATATAATTCCTGTTCCACTATTTTCCGAGCATGCATCTTTCAAATTTATAATATTTAATAGGCTTAGTGTTGCCTATAACTTCTTGTCCTATTAACTTAATACTTGTGATATATCTTCTCGTAGAACAAATCCATTTGTGAAAACAAGATAGATAACTCTTGTTTCATTATTTTTGAGTTATGTTTCTTTCAAATGACTAATATGAATCTTAATGTTTCCTATTTCTTTGAAAGTACTTGTCCTATTCACTTAATATGGAATATGTCATTTGTGTCAACAAGAATGATAACTCCTGTTTCACTATTTTTTTAGCTCACCAGAGCTGGCTCAGGGTTAGCAATATATATATCAATGAATGTCCGTCCACAATTAGTTCTTTAACACTCTAGTTGTCATAATTTTGCTCCAATTGTCGCGAAACTTGGTCAGGATGTATGTCCCAAAAATTACTCGGACGAGTTTGAATATGGGTCATCTGGGGTCAAAATCTAGGTCACATGACCTAAAAATAGAACAGTCTTGTTAAGGCTCTAGAGGCTACTGTTTCAGTACAAATAAACTGGCAATTTGGCAGAAACGTTGTTCGTTGGTTTCTAGCCCAAGTTACCTAGGGTAAAAAAACTAGGTCACACAGCCCAAATATGGAAAAACCTTGTTTACACTCTAGAGGTAAAATTTTCAGCCCAAATATCCTGGAAATATGTAAGAAAGGTTGTACAGATCATTTCTAGCCCTAATTCAAATATGGGTCACCTGAGGTCAAAAACTAGGTCACAAATCTCAAATATGGAGAAATCTTGTTAACACTCTAAAGGTAACATTTTCTGACCAAAAAGCCTGAAAATATTTCAGAAATGTTGTTTAGATGATTTCTAGCTCAAGTTTTAATATGGGTCATTTAGGGTCAAAAACTAGGTCACACAGCCCAAATATGGTAAAACCTTGTTAACACTCTAGAGGTAACATTTTTAACCCAAATTTCCTGAAAAAATCTCTGAAAAGTTGTTAAGACGATTTCTTGCTCAAGTTTGAATATGGGTCATCTTGGGTCAAAAACTAGGTAACACTCGTCCTTTTTAATATTTGAAATACATGTATGTCATCTTCATTAACAGAGCCCCCAGAATGATAACTCCTGAATAACTTTTAAGTTATGCCCCTTTCAAATATCATTTAATTTGTATTTTTTGTAGTATTGCAGTCCAACTTAAATTACATCTTTCTATCATATATAGTAAAACGTAGGCCCACATTTCTAGGTTTTGCAAGCAGGTGACACACGTTTCACAGAACACCAGATTCTAGTTCTATCAGAAATAGGGCTATATTCAACACAAATAGGCTTGAACAATTATTCAGTATTTTAAAATTAAGGAAAGTTGGTATGTTAGTGGAAATCTCATCTGCAAATCAGTCATAAGTACTGAAAAGTGCTCATGTATAGTTCTTGAATGCTCGGACATTCCAAGTTGAGTAAGTCAAGTCTTAGAGTCAGGATACATGTAGCAATTATCAGGGCATGAAAAGCAATGTAATTTGACAAAACTATTTTAATGTCAAACAGTTAATCATTTTTATGCTGTTAACAAATTAATTTATAAAAGCATACACCATAAATTATGCTTGAAGATAAATTAATTAATTGTTGAATTTATAATTTCAGGATAACAGCTTCATATGTAATGCTTTGGGAAGATCAGTTTGACAATTCTGGACAATATAGTCTATGGGAGCAGATTCTATATATTTTGGTTTCATCACAAATTCCTGCAATGGAGCTGGCTGCTTGTTGAATATATGTTGATGGACAAGAAACAAATCACCATTGTCTATACAAATAACCAGTATGAAATAAGACAATTTATTTAAATTAAAACAAAAATGTTTTAATGTGCACCTCATTGATGAACAGTAACTGAAAAACAGCATCAGTATAATAATGTTGTGAATATTATTTGCTGAACCATAGAAAAATAAAGAAACAGGTGAGACTACAGTGTTTTACCCAGGACTTTTGTAAGGGTTGTTGATGGACTTCTTTGGAATTTTAGCCCATGAGAAATTAAGGTCATTTAACTAACATATAGTTATATATATCTTTAAACAACTGTATTTTTTTAATACTGCAAGCAGGATTGAGTCAATGCTTCAGCATTTGCCTTTCTGTTAATGGACTAAATAGAATGTTTAACTTTTATTCTGTTCCAATAAATCGCTGTAGTATCACTCATAGTATTATTTTAAATCCTATGATCCCACAGTATGTTTGGTGATTTCAAGCTTGGATATTCAAAGAATTTGACAAGCTTTGCAACTTGCTCTGTCATTGGTTTCACCATCTCCCAACATTACTGTCTACTGATACCCTACAAGCTACCTTTGTGAAGGGTATATGATCGTATAATGGATTATGGAGAGAGAAATCGATACTTCTCTATGGTTTAATTTTGAAACTCAACATTATTTTAGCAAAAACAATGTTGTTACGTCTGTAATGTCACTTATTGCCTGCAGCATTTGCTGCTCTAAACTTAAGTTGTCTATCCTAATTCTAGACAACCTTGTTAAACAGAATTATATGTGTCTTTATTGCTAATATCAGCCTTGTATTTTGATCACATCTTGGTGCTGTTTAACCCTTTCTTCCATATATATGCATTTTTACGCATGTGCGACCAGTGTAGATCCAGATCAGCCAGCACACTTGTGCCATCTGATCAGGATCTGCACTGGTCGCATTTTGGTAAGAAATAACCTAATAAATCATAAAGGGAACAGTGCAGATCCTGATCAGATGGCACAGACCTGCAGGCTAATCTGGATCTACACTGTCTACACTGTTTGCCCATGCAATAAAGGTGTATCTATGGAGGAGAGGGTAAACTAAGAATGTACCAGCAAGATGGCAAACTTCTTGTTTTTATTACAACTGCTCACAGGATTCTTCCAAACCTCACACAAGTATTCAGATTATCTTATAGTGTTGTGCCTTAGAACCGTGACCAGCTTGGGTTCAAAAGTACAAACAAACAAAACAAAAAACAACACGATCTTTTAACTCTTTACTCCATATATACACATTTTTACACATGTGTGACCAGTGTAGATCCAGATCAGCTGGCACATTTGTGCCATCCGATCAGGATTTGATTTGGTCACTTTTCTATCAGAAATAACTTAACAAATCAAAAAGCGAACAGTGTAGATCCTAAATCAGATGGCAGAGATGTGCCAGCTGATCTGGATCTACACTCTTTGCCCACAGATGTGCCAGCTGATCTGGATCTAAACTGTTTTCCCACGAAATAAATGTGTATCCGTTGAGGGAAGGGTTAACTTATTGTTGAACTATTAACCTATGATATGCTTCACTTTTGATTTGTCAATTCCAAGAGAGGCAGTGCTTTAGTTCATATTTCACCATGTGGATGGCCGGACAAAAATAAGTTTCACCTTAAAATGCTTCAAAATGGAATGGCAACACAACAATTTCAAAATTTATATATATTTAATTCCAGCCATAAAATAAGATGGCACAGTAGTGTGTAAATTGTGATACCAATAATTAAAATTTAATATCTATGTACATTACACATACACTACTCAAAGTTCGCTAAGCACCAAGAATATTTTTGTATATATCTTTTGCTGTATGCCAGTTACTAGTTTTATTTCATTTTATATGATAAATGATTTATAAAAACAATACGGATATATGTTTAAATAATTGTAATGTGTTATGAAATTACTTAGATTTTGAATGGGACAATGTTGAAGATAGGTATGTTGATAATTGTGAATAAAATTCGTTTAAGTCTGCAGTAGATACATGCTTTATTACATTTACATTTGCCATTACAATCAGTCATATGTCAGGGCTTTTTTAGGGGGTTTTGGGAAAAAGACCCTTGCCCAAATTGGGAATTTTATATGTGGTAAATAGTCAACTTTGGGAAAAAAGTGTCAATCAATAAAACCAAATGGGAAATTTAAACATTAATTTTTCTGCTTTACTTTGTCTTGCTTTGATTTGAAAATATTAAAGAGTTTGGAGTTTTCATTGATCACCTATCAAAAGTAAACAAACGCTTCACATTAATTGAAAAGTCCCTTATTATATGGTTTCTCATTTATTTGTTTCTATTTTTTCTTCATTTTGGGAATTTTTTTCTGGAAATTGGGAAACATGATCACTATTTGGTATTGGGAATGGGGTCAATATTCGGCCTTGTGGGACATGCTGAAAAAGCCCTCTATGTACAGTCTAACAAGTGAATAAAAAGACTGTGCACACACAGGAAATGTCGGGTACAGGTACATGTATGAAAATACAGGGTCACCTTATTTGCATGATTCATGGTTACGGGACATTTTTGCTGAACGATTTCCAGTGTAAGTATATATTGGGGACCTTCTTGATACATCACTAAACTATTTCAAAATGTAAACATGTAAATATATATAATGTAGACTTCACAATAATGTGTGGTTAACATGGTGCTTAGCAAACTTTGAATAGTATAATTATATTCAAAACAAAACAGATAATCTAAAACACCATCAATACAAGACATAATAACAGCAAACACTTCTTTTAACAAACATAGTAACATCATTATAGACTTATAATAATTATATACACACCATAGACTTGTAATGGAAACAGGGCAAAATTATCATTCATACTCTCGTGCAAACATCCCATTTATTTTGAACTTGAAATTGTACTCAAACAAGTCCATGTGCTCGAGTTACAATTAACCCTTTCCTCCATATATAAGTCTTTTATCACATGGGTGACCAGTTTGATCCAGATCAGCTGCTACTTCTGTGTCATATGATCTGGATGTTCGCCTCTTGGTCAAATATAACCTAAGGAATCTAAAAGCAAACAGTTTAGATCCTGATCAGACAGCACAGATTTTCATGGGATAACCAATGAAGTAAATTGTTAAATGCCTCTTAATATACAAAAAAGATAAATGGTTAATGGATACAATACAAGGATTTTCTTGTTGTGTCAACACAATGCCCTTTAAACATTGCTCCATAGATATGACTTTTATTACCTAAGAGAACAGACTTAATCCAGATCAGCCAGCACACTCATGCCAGTTGATCTGCATCAATGCTGTTTGCTTCTAGATTCATTATCATATTTCTGAACAAGAAGGACCAGTTTAGATCATGATCAGATGCCATGAATGTGCTAACTAATCTGGATCTAAACAGGTCTCCCATGTGATAAAACCTATTTATTATACTGCAAAGAAATTTGCTTGAATTTGATAATTTGCCGTTGATGTATATCCGTATTTACGGATCGGCCGTAGATATGAACGCACGTGCCTAAATTTCCCTCTCTGGCCTCTCACCTTTTCTTTTCGTCCGCCATTTTGTTTTGGATTTCCGTAAAATGCATAATTTGAAGCCGATCTTGTAAATTATAAAGCGGTATGCTTAGGGATTACTAAAATTGTTTCAGAAAATATTTGTGTTATGTTTTTAACGTTGAAAACGATCAGATTATTCTAAAATTTTGTAAATAAATATCAAACCGATATTCCATTCAATTTCTATAGTAGTGACGTCATGCAGGTAAATTAATGACGTCAGACATGTAATTATTGAGGTTCTCAGCGGGGAATTAAGCCGTTCGGCATTAAATATGCGAAATAAATGAAAAATCGATGTTTTCTAATTATTTTTGTCTGAAAAAGTCTTTGCAGTATAATAAAACAATTATTTGGTTCCTTGAAAGGGTATGTGAGGATATATTGCCGGTCTGGGTGTCATATTATCCCTCGCCTGCGGCTCGGGTAATATGACACCCAGACCGGCAATATATCCTCACATTCCCTGTCAAGAAACCAAATAACTATATAATATTTGGAGTAAAGGGTTATCTCCATTCACACAGAGACCAACAGACAGATGAAAAGATCACCTACACTCCAGTGAAACAAGTAGAAGAGTAATTAAAATCAACACACATTCAGTCGGCTCACAAGAATGGCCCTTTACTGTACACTTATTAACCCTTTCCTCAATATATTAGCATTTTTTAAGCATGTGCCACCAGTGTAGATCCAGATCAGCCGGAAAATCCATGCCTAAAGAATCATAAAGCGAAAAGTGCTGTTCCTGATCAGACAGCACGGATGGGACGGCTGATCTGGATCTACACTGGTCTCAAATGCGTAAAAATGCATATATACGGAAGAAAGGGTTAAAATATTGTTTTCCATTACAAAGTCTGAAAGTTACACACATTGGCACTTGACAAACACACAGCATCAATGTTAATACAAAGAATAAAGATTAACAAACTGTGATTGAAGACCAGTTTCAACACTCAAGCTTTTGATTGGTCCATTTGAAATCTAGTCTCGGTTTCAACCAATCAGATGCTCAAGATATTAGACTGGTTTTCAGTTTCAGTTTCGTAATCTTTGGAATAGGGCTATATGAGATCATTAATAATTACATTATTTACAGGTTTCACAATCATTCGAATAAATTTCCATAATGACACAAGATTTTACACATACTAGATGTTCAGCTAACACTTGTGCCCTTGGATACTGTGCCAAACTAGAATACTGAAAGTTTGATGAAGAAACTAAAGAAATGGCTAAATTGTAGCCAATGTTAAGATTTTGTGACCTGAAGAATTTGCTATCATTATGACACTGTTGTCATCAGCAATACAATTTGAAAGTTTGATGAAGAAATGTTAAGAAATGGCTGTTATTGTCAATTATACATTTTTCTAATAGACAGATAGACAAAAGGATCCATATTTCTTTGAAAAAGTGATACAAAATACAAAAAATTTTCAGTGGGAGTATATTCATTCAAAATAAATGTTTGTCCTATGGATGTAATTTAATTCCAATACATTTACATGTACAGGCTGATCCTGATCTGTGGCACTTTTGACCAAACCCGTATCTATGGAGTAAATTCACTAAATTTATGATCACAAGAACATGAATATAAAATCTGTAAAATCAAAAGATTTTACAGTATAACAATCAGGGATTGGCTTTGGTCATCAAAACTGGGAGAAGTTTGTCCAACTTTAGAGAGAAGTCAACTAGAACTGTGGCTTTCTATATGAAACATATAGAGAAAAACTTCTCCCTTGGCTGAGCAGAGGGAGAAATTCTGGTCATTTAGGAAACTTTTTCTCCCAAGTCTCCCTCTAAGCCGTTCCCTGGACAATTTGACTTAAAAAAAGTGTTAACCTTTCACTTCATACATACAGATTTTATTATATGTGTGCACAGTGTAGATCGAGATCAGCCAGCACATCACGCCTTCTGGTAAGGATCTACACGTTTAGCTTCTTGGTCAGAAATAACTTAAAGAATCAAAAACAGAACACTGTAGATCCTAATCAGATAACATGGTTGTGCTGGCTGATCTAGATCTACACTGATCTCCCATAGGATATCAGCCATAATCTTTGGAGTAAGATGAATCAAGTTGTGTCATGCCATTTGTGAAACTGAGTATTTCTACAATCTCTATCTACAATAATCTTTTGTAATGTTTGGCAAGACACAAGCTACCTAGAACAGAACATTATGTTACATCCAGTTCAAACAAAAGCTGAAGGTTATAAAACTGAGCATGGAAACCAGTCTCAAATCTCAATCATCTGATTGGCTTAAATGGCGATGGGTCGCCATTTCAACAAGTCGCCATTTCAGCCAGTCAGATACTTGAGATTTGAGACTGGTTTCCATGCTCAGTATTATAACCTTGGGCAAAGGTCCCTGAACTCGGTGATTTCATGGAGCTATACAGTTGTCTTTATAGGGTAGTCTTATTTTTCGGATGGAAAATATTTTTGATAACAACAACCATGTATCAATCTTCATAACAAAGTTAAAAACAAATATATTATAATAAAATTTCTTATAACAGATAAGCATAACATTTGGAACAGAGTAGTTCAAAACAAAATAATTTGTATAATCAAATGTGCCGCGCTGTGTGGAAACATACCTTTGGTGATATTTTCAGTTGTTGATATTCTTTTAACCCTTTACTCCATTTATTCACATTTTATCCCATCCTAGTCAGGATCTGCACTGTTCTCTTTTTAGTCAGAAATAACCTAATAAATAAAATAGAAAAATGCAGATGTCGGCTGATCTGGATCTACACTGTTCACCCACGCCATAAAGGTGTAAATATGGAGGCAAGGATTTAAAGAAAAAAAACTATTCTCTTTCATTTACTGTAAGGTGATATTATTACATATATTTACAATAATAAATCTTTTTGAGCACTAAATATGTAATATGCAATGTCATCCTCGAGACATCATTTTAAGGAATGTGTTAACTTCCCAAAGTCATTTTTTCACATGGCGCGGCTCATATTTTCTTTAAATATACAAACATATTTACTTAGTAATGTAAGGTTGTATCACCCGTATGTAAAACAGAAATCTATGAATAATAATCACAGTTCTTGGACGGAAAGAAAACAATAAAATATTTAGGAAGAAGCTTAATAGGAATAAAATATAAATAAAATCGAACAGAATAAAATTTATAGGAAGAAAAAGCTCAAGTCAACCCTTTCCTCCCAATGCCATAAAAGCAACATTTCTATTATTTCTGTGACTTTCATAATTAAAATAAATTTCTATTATTTTCATAATGAAATATAATTTTTATGACTTTCAAAATGAAATAAAATTTCTATTTTTTTTTTCATAATAAATAACATTCCTATTATTTCTGTTACTGTCATAATTTAATAAAATTTCTATTATTTTCATAGTCTTAATGAATTTTCTATTATTTTCATAATGAAATACAATTTCAATTTTTTCTTATAATAAAATAAAATTTCTATTATTTTCATAATGAAATTACATTTTTATTATTTCTTTAATTGCTTAATGAAATAAAATTTAAAATATACAATAATGTCACACAAACAAGTACACATTCATTTGCAAGGATATGGTTCCAGAGTCGGAAGAAACAGTGCCGAGAAGTGGAAGAAATAAAACTTACAACATTAACAAATATCGGATCTGACATCAGTTGTCTTGTAATACAAAAAAAAAACAATTTTACAAGTTCAGGAAATAGTTTCTAAGCGAGCTTAATAATAATGTATTGGCTAGTGTAAATAAGAACAGCCAAAAGAATTTCTCAGCATGTTACCTTACATGTGTTTAACTCTTTACTTCATGTAACGGGTTTTATCGCATATGCATTAATGAACAATAAAATTCCAGATCAGCTGGCACATCTGTGCTGTCTGATCAGGATCTACACAGTTTCCTTTTTGATCAGAAAAAAGTAGTGTAGAGCCTACTCAGATGGCAAAGATGAGCCAGATGATCTGGATTTACAGTTTGTTCATGGACAAAAGACATATCCAATGAGGTAAGGGTTAACCCTTTACTCCATACATTCACCTTTATTGCATGGGCGTACAATGCAGATTCAGATGAGCCAGGTCCCAAGGTTATAAAGCTGAGCATGGAAACCAGTCTCAAATCTCAAGCATCTGATTGGCTGAAATGGCGACCAGTCGCCATTTCAGCCAATCAGATGCTTGAGATTTGAGACTGGTTTCCAAACTCAGCTTTATAACCTTCAGCCCAGCATATCCGTGCCATCTGATCAGGATGTACAGTGTTTATTTCTCATAAATGCCACCAGTGCAGATCCTGATCAGATGGCACAGATGTGCCAGCTAAACTGGATCTCCAGTGGTCACATACATGTTAAAATGTGTATATATGGAGTAAAGGATTAAAATAAAATATTTGTAATGGGTATATTACAAGGAAAACAAGATTAAGCAAGTTACAAAGCTACATTTAAGAACAACATCAGAGTTGCATGAAAGACAATCGTAACTACATTGAAGTATAGAAAGAGTTGCGACAGTCTGGCGTGCAACTCTTGATTTAAACATCAGAATGACGATGCAAGCTTGTAGTTCACAGAACTACCATATTTCTTTGGCAGATAAAAGACTAGGTCAAAGTGACCAAAATATCAAAACCATGCAACATTCTAATGGTTACATGATTTCAATCATTCTACAGTAAAAAAGAAAAAAGTCCTTTTGAACACATTGAATGATATGAAACATTATACAGTGCAGTAAGCTGGGATGCCATATTAATGAATGACAATACTGGCATTTCATTGGATAAAGAATTCCACAACTTGAAAATTAACAATTTCCCTTCTATTCATACTTCTTTATTCTATTACATTTATTTTTTAATTCTTAACATGGTAGTGTCAAGCAAAAATAACAAATAAACCCTTTACTCCGTATATACTTATTTTAATGTGTTTGCGACCAGTGTAGATTTAGACCAGCTGGCACATCCGTGCCACCTGATCAGGACTTTCACTGTTTGCTTTTTGTTCAGATATAACCGAATTAAAAAAGCAAACATTGAAGATCCTGATCAAACGGTATGGATAAGCCAGCTGATCTGGATCTACACTGTTCACCCATGCAATAAATGAATCTATGGAGTAAAGGGTTAATTAACTTCCAAATCTTATAAATTATCAAAAACATTTTTTTTGTATGATGTAGTGAGTGCACTGCTCTCACAATATGGCAATTAAGAGTTAGGGTCCCGTATCCCGCGAATATCTTGGTATCCTCTGCTTTTACCGCTCTTTATTGGCTTGAGATCTGCCTCCCTCGGAGTATGTACATACATGTCCCCGTCTTCTCCTAGGACCGACTGGGGGCGTGACATCCAACCAGAACGGATATCGGTCCCTGACACAGAACTGAGGTATCGGCTTTCAGGTTCTTGTTTACTATGGCCCTGATACGACCATCCTGAATCGGCATTTAAATAATATCCAGTCTGACTTCCAGCTCTATTGTTAACATATGCTTTATTGATTGGTTGCAATCTAGCGGACTGAAAACATAAAAAATACACAAGTTAGCAATCTTATTAATCATAGTTTTTGCAAAAAATGATGATAACCATTAAATGAGGCATGTAACAGGGAAAAGTTGCCTTTGAGATAATGACATCATTCCTTGAAATGAAGTCATTAAGTTGAGCAGACGACATTGCTTATAATGCATTTCACAGTAAATATAACATTATGTGGTCTAAATGTGTAACAAACTAACCTATTAGTTATCATAAAATAATATTTTGTGCTAATATCTTTCCCAATATAGTAACAACCAAACTGTCAAAAATATTACTAAAGACATTTTTCTTGTATATTGTCCCAAATAACAAACTAATTTCATTTGATCTGCTGAGATGAATTACAGATCTTAGTATTTTTATTTTTCTTGTCTATAGAATTTTAGGTACATTATCCAAACAACAGTGGTTTGATTATGGAATTCTGAGTACACAGTACCTTATCAACAGGGGTCTGAGTCATTTTTCTCAGAGCCATGGTCTGTTTGGCAAACTGGGTCTTTTCCCTATTGTCTACATCCTTAGACATGTACATGTCTCTGTTCTGAAGCGGTTCTCGAGCCGAGATCTGACCGTCTGGAAGCATCTCATCTTCATGCTCAAACTCCATGCGGGACGCCCGAGATGGGTTAATGAAGTGGCGAGATGGGGTAGCTCGACCTACATTCTCATTGTCACGATCCATTAATATCTGAAAATTGAAAACAATGAACAATATTCAAAGGCAATGTAGCTAAATACATTCATCATAATTATTTAAGTCAACTTTAGCCAAGAATATTCTTTCTGATCTATCTATACTTAAATGATACATGTTGACAAAGGAAATAAACAAATGTCCATTTCAAATGTAAATAAAACAAAATTATTATAATAAATAGTAATTCACTGTATGCATTTTCTTAATGTTAATTTGAACCCATATGATTATGTGAAAACATTTTTTGTGGTCAAAGGGATTTGTCTAGCACAGTGTCAAAGAGAACTATTATTATTAACTGTTTACTCCATATACATGCTGTCTATTGCATGGTTGAACTGTGTAGATGAAGTCAAGCCAGCACATCAATGCTGTCTGATCAGGATCTGCACTATTCACTTTAAGATTCATTTGGTTTTACTGAACAACAAGTGAACAGTGTAAATCCTGATCAGATGGCATGGATGTGATGGCTTATCTGGATCTACACTGTTTGCCTATGCGATAATTTTTGAGTATATGTGGAGGAAAGGGTTAAGTGATTATTTGATTAGAGTATTAAATATGGCGAAAAAGGTAAAGTAATTATTTTGTAGGATTTTACCTGTACAATCTTTTTCTTCTTTTTCTTTTTGGCAAGCTGATACATGGTCCCCGAGGCATTATCTCCACGCCTGTAACATGTAACAATCATCAATTGATCAGGAGTTATCATATTAGAAAGAACAACTTCATTAGTCCTAAACTCTGCTGTAAAGGTTATATCCCATGTCTGACCAGTAGATCCAGATCAGCTTGCACATATGTGCAGTCTAATCTACAACAGTTGTTTTTAGATTCATTTGATCATTTTTTACCAAGAAGCAAACAGCATAGACCTAGATCATACCGCACAGATGTACAGGCTGATCTAGATCTACACTGGTTGTCCACAGGATATAAGCAATATCCCATGGAGTAAAAGGGTTGACACCATTAGGCTCACATAACTTGTGCTATACCGTATAGCGGGTAATTTCTGCGGGTGTCAAATTTCTGCGTTTAAGCGGTCTTTGGATGAAATCGCAGAAATATATCCAGCAAAAAAAAAATACCAGCAGAAATTTAAATCGCAAAATATTATCTCATTTTCAAGCGAAAATCGCCGGAGTGGCCATGTCCGAGATAATGCGTTTCACAACACATACAGGGTAAAATAATTACGATCAATTACCGCACATTGTTATCGAATAGGCATACTTTAAACACGACATTTGCTCAAACATTTCTCAAACATTCAATTCAGTTGAATAGTTGTTTGAGGGTTGTTATTCATCGATGAGAAATATCTTTGTAATTTTTTGACAAAATAAATTGAGTAACAGGTATTACCCATGAATAAAATATCTGTGAAAAACAAATAGTATGTGTATATCATAGTCGTGTTATTCTTACGACACCTTACCCAATATGAACCGCAGAAATTTATCCTTCATGGGAACCGAAAACACAGAAATAAAAAACGCAGAAATTTTTGCATCCATTTTTAGGGGCAAAACGCAGAAATTTATGACCGCAGAAATAACCCGCTATACGGTATTAGCAATTAGAGTAGACCCAGATAAGACTGGGTCAAAAGTCTGTTTTTTCAATAAATCTTTGAAAAACACACTTTTGAACATTAAATGACAGGAATATATGGGATGCAGTAGTTTGATACTGTAGATATTGGGGGGTCTAAAATTAGGGAACGTGACCAGGATTTAATATACTGGATGACATGAATTCAAGTATCAGTCTCATTATCAGAGTGTTCTTTAAGGATTTTTCTGTATTTGTTCAGGGATATGACATGATTATGCTATAATTACCAGGAGGATTCATGCCTTGATCCTTGTCTGTACTGTTCTTGACTTTCAGTATAGTACGGTTGTACATTCACGTATTTGGTGTGGGAACGAGTCTGCACCGGGGGTCCTCCGACACTGATGTTACCGTGCTCCCTGTGAAATCCAATGTCTGAAATAAAACATCATATTTACTCAACACCTGTACAACTTCTATAAAACTCCAGTCACTTGATGGGCATGCAGATATCAATGTTAAATATGTCCATGCATAATTCGTGCATTATATTTCAGAGAAGTGAATTTCTACTTTTTCTTATAATATGTGTTTTATATTTTTAAGATGATTTCCTACTAAATGGTATTCAGCGTTCATATAAATAATCTAGGACTATAAATTCCAAGTTGTTTGCTGATGATTGCAAATTTACGACAACTCACCATGTACAAGTGCCTGCCTATACTTAAAATGACCATGATCGTGTCAATAATTATAATATCTATGGCATGTCGTTGAGAACTCAAGTGCAAATGAAAGTTGCAAGTAGTCAAGTATTTAACCCTTTCCTGTATAGATATGCATTTTTACCCATTTTTACGCATGTGCTACCAGTGTAGATCCAGATCAGCCGGCACATCCGTTCATTTTAGCATTTTGGTCAGAAATAACCTAATGAATCTAAAAGCGAACAGTTTAGATCCTGATCAGATGGCACGGATGTGCTGGCTGATCTGGATCTAAACTGTTCGCCCTAGCACAGGAAAGGGTTAATGGAAAAAGTATCTCGTATTGGCTAATCATTTACATAATATTTTCTTTAAACATTACTCCATAATTATGATTATACACATTTTAACATGTGTGCAACCAGTGTAGACCGAGACCAGCTGGCACATCTACACTATCTGATCTGGATCTGTTCTGGTGGCGTCTTGGTTGGAAACAACCTAAAACATATAAAAGCAAACAGCGAAGATCCTTATCAGACAGCATCAATGTACCAGCTGATCTGGATCTACACTGTTCGACCATGCAGTTAGTGTATATCTATGAAGTAAAGGGATAAAACAAAAGTTACACATCAGCAAGCAAACAGCATGTTGAGGATTGCAAGCAAAACTGTCATAAACTTCTTTACTGCAATGTAGTTCAAACAGTCTTGCAACACTCAATGCATTCTAGCACTACTTTAACCCTTTCCTCCACACATATGCATTTTTACACACGTGTGACCAGTGTAGATCCAGATTAGCCCGCACATCCATGCCGTCTGATCAGGATCTGCACTGGTCGCATTATTGTCAGACATCACCTATTGAATCAAAAAGCGAGCAGTTTAGATCCTGATCAGATGTCACAGATGTGCCAGCTGATCTCGATCTCAATTGTTTGCACATGCAATAAAAACATATCTATGGAGGAAAGGGTTAATATATACAACATATTTAAGCTTCGATTAAGCATATTATAATGTAATATAATATTCTTTATATAAGCAATATGGCTTTAACCAATTACTACACTGACTTCTATTACTTGGGCAAATAGTGTAGATCTAGATCAGCTGGCAAATCTGTGGCATCTGATTATGATCTGGGGCGCGTCACGGGAAAAAGTACCTTCGGATAGTTGATGTCAATCTTTGAAATGACATCATAAATTTGAGCAGACAACATTATTATGCATTTTGTGGAGAAAAAAAACATTTTTTGTCAAAATGTGTAACAAAATCACATTTATGTTATAAGAAACTGATTTATAGTTGTAAGTTCTTTCTAAATTTAGTAAAAACTAAAATATCACTAAAATGACCGAAGACACCTTTTCCCATGGCACGCCCCATATGGGATAAAAGCTGTATCCTTGGAGTAAAGGGTTAACTATGAATTAAACCCTTTTCTCCATATACATTTTATTGCATGTGTGAACAGTGTAGATCCAGATCAGATGGCACATCCGTGCTGTCTGGTCAGGTTCTACACTTTTTGCATTTTGGTCAGAAATTACCTAAAAGATCAAAGCACAGTGTAGATCCTGATCAGATGGCACAGATGTGCTATATTATCTACACTGTTTGTCCATAAACGTGTAAACATGGAGGAAATGGTAAAATGATACCACAGTAAGCTAGGCTGTACACAACCAACCCCTGCGTGAAATGCTAAATAATTCTAGTTGATCTTTCATCATGCAATCATTTCTGAACAAACCAGGATGGTGTTAAGCTTACAAGAGATTGTTAGGAAGGTAGGAGGGTTTGAAGGCTGGGATGCAGGGACACTTCACTCCTACAGAGTGCAAGAAATAATAGTAGAAACCACACTAAAAACAAAGTTATTAAAAGGTTCTCCAGTGCTTCCTCTTTACTTAAATATTTTTAGAAAACAAGTTGTCTCCTTAGCGCAAAAATGTTTTATGACGAAATATTTAAAAAATTCACAAAGTTATAGCCAATTTTAAGTTTTGTAACGGAAGGATGGCTGAAAACTTGGCAAAGGTTGGCAAGAGTTGAGGTTCTTTCCCGATTTAAAACTGTATGGTTTTTGTTGAGACATGAGAACTAATCCTGATAAAGTCCATCAACTTTGCAGACACTATTAAAATGCTTTTAACCACAATGTCTTTCATACCACAAACCAATGTGCACCCAGATCAACCTACACATATGTAGTCAGATCAGGTTTACACCTTTTTTAAATGAATGGACTGTGAACAACACCATAAACTTAAACTTGAGACCAGTCTCAAATATCAAGCATCTGATTTAAGACCGGTTTCCAATCTCAGTTTTATGATCTTGGGCCCAGGTCCATAATCAAAGATAGGTGATTACTTTAATATATGACTCATAATATATAATATATATATTAGATGGATGTAGGTTGTATATTGATAATAACTATTCTTCAAAGAAAAACTTGACAAACAATTTTAGTCAACCAATATGAACCAAATATCATATTTTAATGTAAGGACACCAACAAAGAAAGGCACAAAGTGTGATCAGGTAAAACAAATGTAAGAGAAGAAGAGGCAGGGGGTAAGGGGACATAATGCCGACTACCTGTCCCCGACTCTACGGAAGAAGTTGACTCTCGACGCACTTCTGAAGAAAAAGTACAGTACACATTAGATGAGCATGCACGAGTTTATGTCACTTTAATGCAAAAACAGTATAACTACCATTGAAATATGAAGGAGATATACCCTTATTGCATTAACCCTTTCTTCCATAGATACACCTATTGCTTGGGCAAACAGTTTAGATCCAGATCAGCTGGCACATCCGTGCCCTCTGATCTGGATCTAAACTGTTCTCTTTTTTATTCATTAGGTTATTTCTGACCAAAATGTGATCAGTGCAGATCCTGGTCCAACGGCAAGAATGTGTCAGCTGATCTGGATCTACACTGGTCGCACATGCGTAAAAATGTGTATCTATGGAGGAGAGGGCAAAGGTGATGGTAAATGAATCTGCCACTGAAGAAAATGACAAATTTTGTTCAAAGCATATGTTGCGTGTCAGCAAATGTGAACCAGTGACAAATCTCCGAAACAATGGAAACACTTAAAAGATATCCATGAGCAAAGATCATAGAGCTGTGACTGGATACCAGTCTTCAATTTAAAGCATCTGATTGGTTGAAATTTAACTAAATCTTCAAACTGACCAATCAAAAGCCAGAGTTTTGAGGCTGGTCTCCAATCTCAGTTTTAAGATCTTCAGCACAGCTGTCCATGAAGCCAGTACTCAGAATTAATTTATTACAACCAAAGTTTTATGAAATTTGGGGCTATTAAATTTAATTTCGATTTTTTTTTTTTTAATATTACATATAAAAAGTACTCCAAATTGCTTTAAGCAATAAAAAATGCCTATTTACCAATGCAGAAAAGTTTAGAATGCAAACAGTCTTTAGTCTGCCTAGTTCCTTTCATTTTCAGGGAGAAAGCTTCAATTAACTTTTAAGATTTAAAATTCAAAACTCTTTGTCTAAATTGACAAAAAGACTAAAATGATGGATAAAAAAGAAAATTTGATAATGGGTGTCTTGTATATAATAAAACATTAATTGTTTCTCACAAAAAAAATCAGAATTTTAGAAGTTTCTTTCTTTTCTTATTACATTTTGTCCTCAACAAAGCAATTGGGAATTCTAACTTTAAACAGAAAAAGTATATATTGTCAGATTGGGTATGGGACCTCATTTTGGTTCAAAATTGGCTTGAAAAAAAACAAAACATTGTTGTATCTCCCAAAATGGGAATAGTACTTGGAAACAGAACTCCTCTAAAAATGGGAATAGTACTAGAAATCAGGGTCCCTCTTGAAATGGGAACAGTACTAGAAAACAGCTTTCCTCCCAAATGGGAATATTTCTAGTAAACAGGGAACAGGACAAGAAAAAGGTTCCCTTTCAATATGGAAATTACACAGTAAACAGCTTACCTCCCGAAATGAGAATATGGCAAGAAAACAGGTTCCGTCTCAAAATGGGAGAACTACTAGAAAACAGGTTCTTATACATAGGAATAAAGCCAAAAAAAATCATCCCAACTTTTGTACATGTACAAAAAATTGTGCCAAAATTTACTAGCTACTACCCTATTTTGTTATCAAGTGCAACAAATAAAAAAAATGAAATCTGTTCAAAAATCAAAGCTATACATGAAATTAATATGTATCTACAACAGAAAATTCTATGTCAACAGTCTCTGAAATTGGCAACCAGTTGCCTCCAATGGTATGTTATCCAGGTATTCAGTTGTGTTTTAAGATTAACCCTTTCCTCCATATATAAGCATTTTTACGCATGTGCGACCAGTGTAGATCAAGATCAGCCGGCACATCCATGCTGTCTGATCAGGATTTGCACTGGTCGCTTTTTGGTCAGAAATAACCTAATGAATCAAAAAGTGAACAGTTTAGATCCTGATCAGAAAGCACGGATGTGCCGGTTAATCTGGATCTAAACTGTTTGCCCATGCAATAAAGGTGTATCTATGGAGGAAAGGGTTTATTGATTAATGGCAAATTCCTCAGGAAATCTGTCTGATTTAATCTTCAATGAATTATTATCCATTTGTCAATGAAAGATTATTGTTTTCAAATCTATAATCCAATAATGTCTTCTTAGTGCAAAAAACAGTATAACCATTTCCTCCATAGATACATCTTTATTGTGTGGGCGAAACAGTGTAGATCCAGATTTTGCACATCTGTGCCATCTGATCACCATCTGCACTGTTCACTTTATGATTAGTAAGTTTTTTTCTGACCAAAAGGTGACCAGTGCAGATCCTGATCAGACAGCAAGGATGTGCCAGCTGATCTGGATCTACAATGGTCACACATGCGTAAAATGTGTATATATGGAGGAAAGGGATAAGTACTATGGAAATATGAAATTGATAATACTGTTTTTTAAATTTGATTCAATATGAATCAATAATGGATAAAGATAAAGTTGTTTCTTGAATCAGTTGTTTAGAAAAGATGAGTTTCACTGCCCCCCACCAACCATAAAAAAAATGTAAAAGACTAAAAACAAGGAGGGTTGTACTGGTAATTTCGAAGACTGCTTTCTGCAACAGAACACCTACAAACAGCCAAACAGAAGGTATATAGCACTGTTTGAGAACAAGCAAAACGTGATATATACTGTTGAATGTGAACAAGAGAGGTGAGGAACGATAGACACTTTTTCTCCCGTCATCCACTGACATTCTCCTGGTGCCGTCGGAGTTGTAGAAACTCGACTCTCGTACCAATGGCGTCCCTTCCGCTGCTTAACAATAACATTTCATTCAATTTTCTCTACTGGCGGATTAAAATATTTTATTTTGTAGTACAAAATTATTCTCGACAAAATAATAAACTCTTTCCTCCATATCTACACATTTTGTTATTGCATGTGTAGATCCAGATCAGATGGCATATCCACACTCTCTGATCAAGATCTGCACTGTTTGCTTCTTGGTTGAAATAACCAAATAAATCTCTAAGCAAACAGTGTAGATCCTGTTCAGATGGCACAGATATATGGAGTAAAGGGTTAAGCTTTTTCGTAAGTATTTTAAATTAATTTGTATAATATTATGTAATTTAAAAAAGCAAATCAGACCTTTTCATACAGGTGTATTGATTTAGGTGGTATTTTTCAAATAACAAAAGTAGAACAAAGATAAAACTATTGTCCTTATATTTATATAAGAGACATTTATATTCATATTGTAATTTAAATTTTAAATTCCCATGCCATTTGGGGTGAACACACTTTCCCACAAGCAGCAACAAGTCTAATATAAATATATCAGCCTGTACATACATATTCATGAACAACTGATTTGTTGCTTGACTCTTTACTATATGGGATATAGCTGTTTTCCCATGGGCAAACCATGTAGATCTAGATCACATGACACACTGATGCAATCTGATCAGGTTCTACACTTTACTTTTAGATTTATTAGGTAATTTCTGACCAATAAGCAACTAGTATAGATCCAGATCAGATGTACTGATGTGCCAGATGATACGGATCTACACTTCGCATATGATGAAACCCATATACACTACTCAAAAGTTCTAAACCGCCACTAGAGACATTTTCCCATTTTGGGGTCCGTTACGTTTACGTCAATTTTTGTATGTTATATTAATATGATTTGAAGAAAATGTTTGAATAAACGTGAGAATATTATTGATTTGCAAATTATAATAGAAAACAAATCATTCCTCATTTTCTTTACAATAAAAAATAGACATGTTTCTAGTGGCGGTTTAGAACTTTTGAGTAGTGTATATGGAGTAAAGTGTTTATCCGAACTATAATTATGATCTGATCTGGATCTACATGTTCCCTTCTTGGTCAGAAATATAAGAATCATTCACATGTGTTGGGTAAAGATTGCATGATCCGGCCGGAGTGAAATATGCACAAGGGCAGTAACGAGGCTCTGCAGAGTTACCACCTAAGTGCATATTTCACGAGGGCCGGATCATGCAATCTTTACCCAACATAAGTGAATGTACTTAAATATATGGATATGCAGGCTGATCTGGATCTTCACTGGTTGCACATGGGATATAAGATAAATTCATACTGTAAAGAGTTATCTTATTTTGTATTAAATTCAAATGCAAGATATTCTTACCATAGTATTGATTTTTGTTGCGAGATCGTGAATCCTTCATATTATAGCCATAGTTGTTGTTGTCTCGATCTATTCGTTCTGTCCGTTCTCGGTTGTATTTATTGTTACTGCCATCTTGGTTCTGTAACTAGAACAAGAAGAAAATATAATAACAAATACAATATTCAAACAATCATATTTCGGTATTAAGGAATGCCAAAGTCACCATACTAAATTCACAAATTATTCTACATCTAATAAATTCATCCAATTAGCGTCCTTTAATTGTACCACGTGACCGTCCAATATTTTCCCGTATTGGATCCAAAAAAGTCCGTATTTTTTCATATTGGGTGATAAAGTGCAAATGCACTTTACCATTGTTATACAACGATAAAAGCCGTTGACCGTAAAAATGATCCGAATGAAAGAGAAATGTAGAACTAAATAAAATATTGGACCGTACAATATGGAATATATATGGAATAGTCTTTAAACGCTTGAAAAGTCATGCTTCATTTATTAGATGTAGAATAAAAAGGTTATTAGACGTTTTACTGTACAATACGGGATATATTTGGACTCGTACACAGCTTGAAATGTCATATTGGACTCGCCTAACGGCTCGTCCAATATGACTTTTCAAGCTGTGTACTCGTCCAAATATATTCCCGTATTGTACAGTTTAACGTCTAATAACCTATAATTACATGCTTGTTAAACTTTAGCCCTTTCCTCCTTATATATGCCTTTTTGGCATGGGCTATTAGTGTAGATCCTGATCAGATTGCACATTAGTGCCATCTGATCAGGATCTGCACTATTTTTTAAATTTATTTTTTAGGATATTTCTGACCAAAAAGCGAACAGTGAGGATCCTGATCAGACAGCACCAATACGCATTCTGATCTGGATCTACACTGTTGGCACATGTGATAAATGTGTATATATGGAGTAAAGGGTTAAATCACATAAAATGATCAACAATAGATCACATAGTCATCTTGATCTAGTCTGCCAGAAAAAAATGACAATAAGCAAAAAAGATAAAATGAATGTCAATGAACCTTTACAAAAGATAACAAGGTAGTGTTAAGTTTTCATGACAAAAGTACAAAAAAGGGGGCATAACTCTGTCAAATGAGACCATGACCTAAAGATTTTGGCATCATATTGTCATAAGCAATATAATTTTAAAGTCTGATGAAGAATGTTTACAAAAATCACAAAGTTATAGCCCATGTTAAGTGTTTGCAACAAGTGCACGACCAAGAGACAAAGGGATCCAAAATATCACCTTTTCTTTGAAAGGTCACAAGTCTTTTCTTTAAAAGTGCAACAAAAATTGACAGCCTCATTTCAAGGGGGTTTTGGGTGGGGATATATGCACTATTTCTAGCAAAAGCCTGTGGCACCATTTAACCCTTTCCTCAAAATATATGCATTTTTACACATGTGCAACCGGTGTAGATCCAGATCAGCCAGCACATCTGGGCCGTCTGATCAGGATCTGCACTAGTTGCAATTTGGTCAAATTATTAAAAAGCGAACAGTGCAGATCCTGATCAGAAAGCACAGATGTGCCGGCTGATCTAGATATACACTGTTCGCCCACGCAATAAAGGTGTGTCTATGGAGGAAAGAGTTAAGCAGTGTCTAATTAATTTTGACTGGACATATTTCAGTTTGAAATGATACTTCTAAATGGAATTTAGCAAACACAATTCATTCGATAGGGAACAAATCTAGTTTAGTGGACCCTAAAGAGCATCCATGTGATAATATTCGTTGGTATCCTTGTCATGTTTCAAACAAATTTCAAGTAAATCGAGTTGAAATGGGGTCTACCCCCCCCCCCCCCCCACCCCCCCACACCCCCACTTTTCTCACTCAAACGCCGCTGGGCTTTTGTGTTTTGAATATCCAGGTCCGCTAAACTAGATTCTACCCCTGTAAGAGTTTTATGCATGTAGTGGAATTTCCCCTTGGACCACACAGCATAGGTCTTGTGTATAAGTCTTCTACTTAAGATGGAAAACTCCCTACACCATAATTTCTCTTAACCCTTTTCTCCATATATATATATGACTTTTTGGCATAGTTAAACAGTGTCGATCCAGATTAGCCAGCACTGTATGTGCCATCTGATCAGGATCTGCAATGGTCGCATTTTGGTCAGAAATAACCTAAGGAATCATAAAGCGAACAGTGCAGATCCTGATCAGACGGCAAGGATGTGCCGGCTAATCTGGATCTACACTGTTTGCCCACGCAATAAAGGTGTGTCTATGGAGGAAAGGGTTAAGACATGGTGTTACATAGTGTACATTCACTGGGTTTTAAATTCGCACATTTACCCTAGCACATTTATCTTAGCAAAAAATATGCGAAATTTAAACCCACCCAAAATATAATGATACCATACTAGACAACTAAAGACTACATGTACAAAGAAACTATAATGGGTCCTCGGAGACTGATGCCCCCACTGCTGCAACAAACTTTGTAATAACCAAGGGCCATTATTCTGTTAAAAATGGTGGCAGGAATCCATTCTTTATGATCATCTACACATCCTGCTTGATCATCTGTGCAAGTTTGAAAGAAATCTGCATCACAGTTTAGGAGTTGATGCCACAAGAATTGGGGATGTACAGACGGACCTAAGTACGGACGGACGAGTGCAACACTAAATGAGATATGTTGACTATCATAAATACTATTATGATTTCATGCAATGGTGTTGTATGTTTTATGGGATGCCATGGGAAAAGGTATCTCTGTAATATAAATATTGATGTTATTCCTTAAAATGACTTCATATATAATTTAGCAGTATAGTCAGCATTACAAAGTCAAAATGTGTACAAAACTATCTTTTAAGTCATTAGAAATATCCGATGATTGTAAGTTAATATAGCAACAACTAAATTATAAAAAAATATATGATCGAAAACACTTTTTCCGTGACATGCCCCTCGTCATACAATCCTAAAATCATGTTAGCAATTTAATAAAGTGTTCATTAAAATATGTCTTATCTCAATTATGGTGATGAGATCAAATTAAAAACATAATTACATGTATGTATAGGACATAAAAACATGGCACATTTATTACATTCTTTTCAATATTACGGTTGTTGCTACATTTTTTTTTTTATCCATTGTGGCACATTCCTTTAAACGTTTCATGAAGTGATTTGTTTATCTAAATTTTAACCTAACTGGAGCCGTGTTTAAACTTCAAAACATATAGTTTGTTCTATCGGCAATTCAACTGCTGAAAGTGGCCCAGGGCTCTTAATAAATGCTGTTTTGTACAATCTCGAGTGGTATAATCAATTAGGAAAACAGATTATTTTTGCAGGTTAAAGATCTGCCATTTACTCTGTATGCATGCATATATGTATGTTCTAGCGTAGGCAACAGAATAATTAATATTTTTGCACCTCCTTACAATTAAATGAGCATGTTAAATTATGCTGTATGCAAAATGTCACAAGGCATGATTAAATTATTCTAAGCTGTATATAAAAGTCAAAATATGTTCTAAAGTGTTTTTCTCAAAATTATAATTTTATGTGCTTCTAATACAATAAAATAAAATACAACAAAGATTAAAAAAAAATCAAAATGTCAATCAAGTAATATAAAATAACTTTTTTCTTGTTTTCAATTAAGGATTGAATGGATATTTGATGGTTTTCATTTGGGTATGGAAAACAGTTGGGTTGTTTAAGGGCTGAAGGGCTTCATGTATACTTTAAACAATCCAACTGTTTTTCATACCCAAGGGAAAACCATCAAATATTGATTGAATCTTTATATTTACACTCATAAATACTCTAATTATACAAAAATTATCAGAAGAGTGACATTAAGGCTTTTCCAAATAGCTGTTGGAACAGCCACGTTGGCGACATAGTGAATGACGGCACGCTTTTTTGCTGCAACTCGTGGCAAAAAATGCGTGCTTGTTGACGTCACACACAAGAACATTTTGCATGGTCCAATATATTGTGAGTGGCTTTTACTGTAGCCGCGCCTCTTCAATTAACACACCACACTGTATACCATCAGGAATTATGATTCATTAGGTAAATAAGACTTCATCGAAGAGGATGAAGTTGAAGTGTAAATATACCTACACTGTTTGCTGTTAGATTCATTAGGTTATTTCTGACATAAAAATTACCAGTATAGACCCAGATCAGACAGCAGGGATGTTCTGGCTGATCTGTGGCCAAGGTTATAAAACTGAGCATGGAAACCAGTCTCAAATCTCAAGCATCTGATTGGCTGAAATGGCGACCAGTCGCCATTTCAGCCAATCAGATGCTTGAGATTTGAGACTGGTTTCCAATCTCAGCTTTATAACCTTCAGCCCAGAATCTTCACCCATATGATAAAATCTGTATCCATGGACTAAAAGATAAAGTAACAGTAAAGAAATAGTAACTATTTCAATTGAACAATTTGACTGCTTCAAACTCTTTAATGCCAAATGTCTTAACCAGAGGGTATATATTAAGTATTTTGTTGCCTAAAATATATATAAGATAAGCAGAGGTATAAATCACAAGGATTATACGTTATATGTCACCTACTTTGCGGCGCGTTGATTTCTGTTTACCATGGTTATAGATGTTCTGTGAACACCAAATATTTATTTAATAACACAGCAGTAAAAAGAAGTCATTAATCGAGACACTTGTAAAACGTCAGACATACAAAAGACACACGCTATTACGACGGCTTTCAAGTTTAATAAAATGCTATACTAAATTTCTCTATGTAAATACTGAACATTGTAAAAGCATTGCCGTTCTTCAACCTAACTTATCCTTAGAAGTCATAAAACAGTAATCTGTTTCAATGATGTAGGCAAGAAAGATATTAAACAAAATGTGCTAATATTGATTTAAAGCTTGGATGTGTGTTCATCAGCCATTAAAGTTTAATATTCAATTTTATGAGCACTGTCTGACAACAGTGACATAAACACCCAATAAAGCAGGAAGCTCATACAAAACAAACACAAGGTATTTAATGGTTTTCACACTGGAGAGTAAATAATTCAACATGAAAAAAAAGCTTTTTTTGTGTTAACATTTTACACCATATATAAAGGTTTTATCGCATGTGCAAACACTGTAGATTCAGATCAGACTACCCAGAGGTGCAGACTGTGTAGATCTAGATTAGCCAGCACATCCAGGTAGCCTGATCATGATCTACACTGTTCACTTCTTGTTCAGAAATAATTCAATGAGTCAAATAGTGAACATTGTAGATCTAGACTGCATAAATGTGCCAGTTAATCTGAAACAACCAAGTTCACTCATGAGATAAAAGCCTTATCCCATAAAGTAAAGGCACTCTTCCTATTCACAAATGAATTGCAGTGCTGCTAGAATTTATAAAGACTGACCGTGAAAAGGATACAAAGTATATTATGTCATCCAATAAAATAAAACTGATAAAAACATGGATAGAAGCACGGTGATTGAAAGAATGTTTTATGAACTTGAAGAGCTGTTTAGTTACCTTGGCATCTGAAAGTCGATCCGTAATGGTGCGCATGAAGGACGCATCCTGTTTCGGCGGCACCTGATCTTGACTCTTCTTTTGGCGCATTGTGCTTGACTTTATGCGCTGCAACTCCTCTTGTAATGTCTTGTCTAGAAACTGTTAACAGAATAATGAACTTAAAATGATGTCATAACTGATGAAATGCTGTTTAATTTTTTTTAAATGTTTACTCTATGAATAAGACTTTTATCGAATGGGCGAACAGTGTAGATCATCAGCAGCCAGCATATCTGTGCCCTCTTAACAGTAATGAACACTTTACATTCTGATCAGTTGGCACATGTATATCCTGATCAGCCAGTGCCCAAGGTTATAAAACTGAGCATGGAAACCAGTCTCAAATCTCAAGCATCTGATTGGCTGAAATGGCGACCAGTCGCCATTTCAGCCAATCAGATGCTTGAGATTTGAGACTGGTTTCCAATCTCAGCTTTATAACCTTCAGCCCTGCACATCCCTACTATCTGATCAACACTGTTCTCTTTGAGAAATTCAGATGCTTCAGGTCATTTCTGACTAGGATCCACACTGTGTGTTTTTAGGTTCTTTATGTCATTTCTGACCAAGAAGCAAATATTGTAGATCCAAAACAGATTGCAAAGTTGTGCTGGCTTATATGAATCTACATTGGTTGCCCATGTGATAAAAGGCTATGAAGAAAAGAAAAAAAACAACTTTAGATTTTCCTTTTTTCATATTTATAATTCATGTTAAAGATTTTGAAGATTACTTTAACCCTTTCCTTGATATATACGCATTTTTACGCATGTGCAACCAGTGTAGATCTAAACTGTTCGCCCTAGCAATAAAGGTGTATCTATATAGGAAAGGATTAAAGGTTGTGTATGAAGTTCTGTTTTATAGTTCAAGTGAGTGTTGTGGTTACAGCACATCTAATCATGTCAAATCAACCAGGGTAATGGAATTTGTAAAATATTAATAAACATTTCATATTCCATTTTTATGACATCATTATTTTATGCTAACTTTATCATGATAAGAAACATAATACATGGATCAGCAGGGCTTTTTCAGCTAGTCTCACGGGGCTGATAATGGGCCCCATTCCAAATGCCAAATATGGACCATTTTTCCCAATTTCAAGAAAAAAAATCCCAATTTCAAGAAAAAATCCCAAATTCAAGAAAAAAATTCCCATTTCTACAGAAATAACTTATTTTGCCTAAAAAAATAGAAACAAACAAGAAAATCTATGTAATCAAGGAACTTTTCAAATTACAAAATTAGTTTGTTACTTTTGATCAGTGATCTGTTAAACCTACATTCCTTGAATATATGTATGCAACCTGTTTAAAACCACTGTATACTGTGTAAAAAAATTCCCAATTTGAGCAGGGGCCTTTTTCCCAAATACCCCGGAAAAAGCCCTGATCAGCCTAAGTTGCCAGAACAGGCAGAAGATTATTTTTCAAAGTTAACCCTTTTCTCCTTATAAAAACATTTGAAAGCATGTGCAACAACCAGTGTATTCCAGATCAGTTGGCATATCTGTTCCATCTGATCAGGGTCTGCACTGTTCACTTTTTGGTCAGAAATGACCAAAGGAATCAAAAAGTTAACAGTGCAGATCCTGATCAGATGGCATAGGAGCTAGCTGATCTGGATCTACACTGTTCGCCCATGCAAAATGGCCTTATCAATGGCGTAAAGGATTGAATAAGAAGTATTTTGGCTATGGTATTTTTGGCATTTCTCCTTAAATTAGGAGTATTTTGGCTATTTATTGGCAGAAATCTTAATCTTAAATCTTGTGACTCAGCAGGTAGCGAAACCCCTGGATTGAATTTTATAGCTGATTACGAAAAAAGAAATCAGTCGATTTAGAAACACTAGAAAATTATCCCGACTCACCTTTTTTCTTTCGTGCGAACTATCCGAGGCTTTATTACTGTTATCCTGCTCCATATTATAGGGAGCTTCTAGATTCACAGTGAACGTATTAGTGCGCCCATTAGAGGGCATTTCTCTTGGAGTAAGCACTACAGGATCTGGGGACTTGCTATTCCCCTTTTGTTGATTTTCTGTCACCACTTTTGAACTATTTTTACGTTTAATGTACTTAGAATCACTATGAACATTATCCATATCAACGTCATTGTCCCCGGTACGATCTTCATCCTGCTCCGATGTATCCATCTTTGTGTCATGTTTATTCCCTTCAACAAGGTCACGTGACCTGAAGTCTGGGAACGTTGTGCTGTATTGAGTGTTTACATGCCTATTTGACACATCTATGTAGGATTTTCCATGTCGCACATCAGTTCTTTCATCACCATGATCAGAATAATCCTGCACAGTGGCGTTACGATTTGAAGCACTTTTCTGCGACCTGCGTGAAGCAGATTTTGCTGGAGTCCGAGCACGCTCCCTATTTCTTTGCGCTTCAAGTTCTTCCTTTTCTATCAGGGATTCAACTTTCATTCGCTCTAATTCAATCTTTTCACGTATTGCATTCAGTGCCAATTTTTCTGCATTTGCCTTGGACGTGGCATTTTTGGCTTGTTTGATGTATTTACTTTGTGATGTAGGATGAATAGTTTTCTCCCCTTCTGATATGTCCATTTTTTCTTCATGTCTTTCATCCCTATGATCTGGTAACAATGTCTTTTGCTTCCCAGAACGTACTGTTAAATTTTTTAGGTTCTCACTAAAAAAAGGAGAAGACTGAGATGAAAATACAGAAATATATCATTACAAAAAAAGCACAGAAAATTATCTGATTTTAAGTGCGTATTTACAAGTTCAATTACTTCAGGTGTAAAGTTTTAATTTGAAATATGAAATATCTTTATCACTCTATCATATTTTTATTATTTAACTCATTATATCATGGATACACCATTTTATAAAATGGATAAGGAGACAAAACAAAATAACATATAAAAGATATTTGTTTTTACCAGTGAAAGATAGAAATATATTTCACCGTGTGAGCTCCGGAATTCGTATTTTCACGAGTGGCGAAGCCTCAAGTGAAAATATATAATTTGGGAGTTCACAAGTGAAATATATTTCTATTTTTCACTGGTGAAAACAAGTTTTCTATATTTAATGCTTTTAGTGCACAATTTACGTGTATTCGGCAGAAAAATTGCATGAAATGGTGCCAAAACATTTGTTTATGACGTGACGTCATATACCAAAGTTGGAGCCCGTTTTCTAAACGTTCTCATTCGGAATGTTCTGTACGTTTGGGTACCAACATGAAAAAAACAGTGAAAATAAAAATGATCTTCCACTGTTTGAAAACAGTGAAATACCACTTTTATTTCACCGGGAAAATTCTATAATTCATTGGAAAGCATAAAATAAATTCATTCTTTACTCGATAGACTTTTATCCCATG
Source organism: Corbicula japonica (assembly GCA_038501625.1). Classification (NCBI taxonomy): domain Eukaryota; kingdom Metazoa; phylum Mollusca; class Bivalvia; order Venerida; family Cyrenidae; genus Corbicula; species Corbicula japonica. Next base: position 5,574,473 of record JAZAYU010000032.1, read on the forward strand.
GGTGAACAGTGAACAGTGTAATACCAAAGCAGATCAGCCTGTGGCAAACAAGATCAACACTGTTCAATTTTAGAGTCACAGGTAATTTCTAACCCAAAATGCGAACAATGTAGATCCAGATCACAAGGCACAGATTACCCGGATGATCTGGATCAGTAAAGTCGCCCATGTGAAAAAAAGGAATATCCATGAAGCAAAGGGTTAATTGCCTAAAACTGGTTCTGTCACATTTTGGTATGGCAACAATGTTTTTAATCTGAAATAAATTCTTTATAAAGAACTTCGGACCAAAATAGATGGAGACTAAATAATTGCAGTACAAACCTATTAACATGATCGCTAAAATCACTTTTGCGTTTTTTGCTTGTAGTTGTATGAGAGTCTATATGTTTGACTGGCACATGATTTCTATTGAGAAGACGTTCAGTTTGGAAAGACACATGATTTAAACACTCTTCTATTGTAAATCTTTCGGTCGGCTCCAACTTCAATGTTTGCTGAAAACATAAATAAAAATGGGGGTCTATGTGACATGCAAAGTTACATGAGTGTTAAAGACACGCCAGCATTGGTGTCTTGTCAACCAACATAACGCACATTGTATTATCATGTTCTGTTTTGTGACATTACTTGTTACATTCCTCAAGAATAAAATAAACAGTCAAATGCGCTGTTCGCTTTTGATTAATTAGGTCAAGTACACAAGCTCATTTGTCTACATAACACCACACCCCAATGTTATAAAACCTGAACATGGGAACCAGTTTCAGATTCCAAGCATCTCATTGGTCAGTGTTAAATCTGTGTTTAATTGCAACCAATCAGATTGCTGAAAACTGAGATTGGTATTCAGTCTCAATTTTATAACCTTAGAAACAGGTATTTTCACAGCCTGTACTGTGTTCTTAGATTCAGTTTAGATTTCTTTACTTCATATTAATAAGGTTTTTTTTTATTTTCAATAACCCTAATAAGTATTAATGTAACAGACTAATTTAGAAAATTCCATTCAATTTTTAATAGGGGTTGTTTTAACCCTTTACTCCATCTAAATACATGATTTAATGTGTGTGCGACCAGTATACATTCATGCCATTTGATCTCGATTACAATGTTCATTTTTCAGTCAGAAATAACCTAATGAAACTAAAAGGGAACAACATAGTTCCCAATCCAATGACACAGATGTGATGGCTGATCTGAATCTACACTAGTCACCTATGTGATAAAAGGTGTATCCATGTAGCATAGGGTTTTAACCATAGAAACACCTTAATTGTGTGGGTGAACAGTTTAGATCCAGATCAGCTGGCACGTCCATCAGGATCTAAACTGTTCGCTTTTTGATTCATTAGGTTATTTCAGACCAAAATGCGACCAGTGCAGATCCAAAATGCATATATATGGAGGAAAGGGTTAATATCAGTCTTGACAAGTGTTGAAACCTATATATCACTAAAACAAAAACTATTCTCAATGTATTTAGGTTAAACCAACACTGATATTCAGTTAAGAATGCAGATACATTGTAGGGTTATCAAAACATCAAAAAACAAAATCGCATAAATTGCCCTCCACTTTAAAAAATATCATCCTCGATCCTAGCAGCACAAAAGAGCTCTCCAAAAACTTGACAATGCATGTTAAGCAAACAAAACAATTGAAAAACTAGTTGAGACATGAAATTTCAAAAATGACATTTAATTATTTTACTTATCTATAACATGTAATCATTTCTGTCCAATGATTATTGTCGGGGCAAGTTGAACAATTGAAAGGATGAAAGCAGACAAATTTGGCCTAAAAACATGTTTCTCGTTATTCGACTAATTGTTTTACCTCCACCCCATCAGCCTCGTTATGGGTAAAAATCAGTCTTGATTGGTTATAGTCCAGAATTGTCTGGACTTTGGCTGCTTCATCCCAAAACAACAACAACAACAACAACAAAATGGATTCCAATGTAATGGTTTAGAATTCACTAATAACAACACAATGTGACCTCTTCTTGCATCTTGCATTATTATGTACGGAAATTTATACTGTATCATTAAAATTGCATCTATTATTACTATGTAGAGAAATTTCATGCGTGTCATTAAAATTATGTTTTAGTTATGAGAAAATAATGGATAATTGAAAGTTCTTTCCAAATATAGTTACAACTAAAATGTAAAAAAATATTACCAAAGAAACCTTTTCCTGTAAAACGCACCATATGATGGAATATATTTAATAATTTTTCCTGTTACACTTACATTCATGAAATCTATCATCACACTACTGAGGATACCATGGTAACGCTTCTCCAGAGTCTGAGGTTTCGTTACCGACGGAAACTGAAATTTAAACAGTAGAATGAGAAAATATTTTTAAAAAAACAATAGGGTGAGTAAATATAGGCTTTTCTAAACATTTTGATAAAAATGTGCACTCTTAAACCTTACTCTATAAGTATAACTGATATTCCATGTGAATTCAATGTAGATCTAGATCAATATGAACAGCCATACAGTCTAATCCGGATCTACACTGTTTGCTTTTAGTTTGATTTATTACATTATTTCAAGAAATGTATCATGCCATGTAGATCCTGATCATACTGCACATATAAGTAGGCTGATCTAGATCTTCACTAGTTGGACATGGGACAGAAACTGTTAAGATGGAGTGAATGGTTAAAATGTAATTACTGGTATAATACACTGCGACTCTGTTATATCCATTACCATCTGATTGGGATCTAAACTGTTCAATTTTAGATTCATTAGGTTATTTCTGACCAACAGGCAAACAGTGTAGATCCAGATCAGATGATACAGGTGCTGGTGCACAGAGGTGCCAGCTGATCTGGATCTATATTGGTCACCCATGTGATAAAATGCTTATATGGAATAAAGGGTTGATAAATTTGCATTAACAATATAAAAAATAAAAATATAATTTATAAATAAAAGTGCTTACTTTAAGCCCTGAGAATCTAGCGTTACTATAGAAGAGGTTCATCTGGTCTGCTGGTAGAGGCCCAACAATCTTCTGTATGACATAGAGCTGATCTATCTCGCTCTCCCCCGGGAACAGCGGCTGACCATCGGCCAGCTCTCCCAGAATGCACCCTATTGACCAGATGTCTACAGCTTTGCCATACGGAGCCCTGAAACACAGAGAAAAAAGTAAAATAGAAAAAAAAAACAGAACAAAGACATACAAGTTATACATATGAAAGCCTATGTTGGAGTCATCTTCAGCACAAGTTTTTGTTTATAAACAGAGATGCACAGAGAATACAAAAATGAAACAAGATGCCACAATGCACCAAAACCAGGTCTTCTTCTTTAATTGAATGCTGATGCATGCCAGCGCATCAAACATCATACACCAATATAATAACTAGGGTTTTCATGATAAAATCATAAAACTGTCTCAAATCTCAAGCATATATGATTGGTTGAAATGGAAAACTTTTTATTTTCACTCTTTTTTGCTGTTTTAACTAATTTGTATGATGTGACATCATCAATGATTAATGAAACAAGTCATATTAGCTTTGCTTCACTGTTATGATAAATTAATTAATTTCCAACAACAAAAACAGTCCAAAAAATAACTTAAAATGTACCAGGCCCTTTTTTAATCACAAATTCACAACTTTGCGAGGCAAACTTTTCATAAGATTTTGAGACTAAGAATTACATGTCTTTAAGTTTCAAACTAAACTCTTTCCTCCATATACACATCTTTATGGTATGGGAAAACAGTGTAGATCCAAATCAGCCGGCACATACGTGCTGTGTGATCAGGATCTGCACTGTTTGCTTTTTTATTTATTACATTATATCTGACCATTAAGTGAACAGTGCAGATCCTGATCAGATGGCACAAGTTGCTTGCTGATCTGGATCTACGAATGTAGCACAAAAGTTAAAAGGCGTATATAATGAGGAAAAGGTTAAAATCAATTTCTCAGACCAAAGCAAGTATTCAATTACGTTCTCAAACAGACAGAATCTGATAATTTTAATTAAACAAATTGAAGCTTTGAAAATGTTAACCCGTGTAATTAAACACTGGATTCAATGACTGTGTTTTAACTGCACTGAGATCATTGATTTCCTAAGCAAGGCCTTTGTCTAAATAAGCAAACGTCTTGCATACCCGAGTAAAAGTTCTGGAGAGCGATACCATCGCGTCGCAACATAATCTGTATATATACCGGTGGTTCCACCAGTTATTGTGCGTGCAAATCCAAAGTCGCATAGTTTTAACGTATCGGAACTGCTTATTAACAAGTTCTCTGGTTTGATGTCTGAAAAGAAAAGAAATCTAATTTACTTGATATACAGTGTTTTAACTCTGTCAGTATTTCATCAACCTCACTAAAGTCAGATCTATCAAACTGTTAGATCTGATGACGGCCCACAGCCACTGTACATAAGCGATAGCGGTTTTCTCCGATTACTATTTTTAGAAATTGTCAACACAAGAAGCATGATCTATAACGTTCGCAAAATGATCTGAAGATGTCATTACATTAGAAATGAATGCAAAACTATATAAACACATATATCTTCAGCAAAATATGTCTCAAGCAGGCTGTAAACACTTTCCATGGTTTAAAAATACTATGTTTACTTTCACTTTTTCGATTTTGTAGGCGAAAATTGGTTCTAAGGGTAAGTGATAAAAGCATGTTTAAGTTATTTTAAACTCTTCGTTAGATCGTGACAGCATAGCAGATTTCAGGAGATGATTTTAATCAGATTGGTATTTCATTTTATTCTTCTCTTAACAGCCACACGAATGAATTGTGCCATTTGCGACCTTTTATGCAAAAATCTTTCCGCTGCGAAATAAAATGATACCACAGTACATGTAGATTGCAAGTGGCTTATATTATAGTCATGATCAAGAGCACATTTTTTTTAATCTTTGAGTAAACATGGTTTCATGAAAGAACCTTATCATAGCAATGCTCAATATTAGTGTAAATATTATTTTTTAACATCTGCCAATGTATAAATGCCTGAATGATATTTCATTAGCCGATAGTCCTATTCTTTATAAAAATTCATACAAGTACATCACAATCTTGATTCAATGAAAAACACCTATTATGGTTATTTGAAATCGTTCAGCCTTGGTAATTCAATGCCAAAATGATCAATATCAAAAATGTGAAGTAACGCTCACCATTTTGCCTCTCTTTAATTTGAGAGTAAAGCATGAGTATAAAATTACTAAAATCAAAACATAATAGTGATACTAGGCTATGCTGCTCATGCCTTAACCCTTTCCTCCATATACACACCTTTATGGCATGGACGAACAGTGTAGATCCAGATCAACCGGTCTGATCAGGATCTGCACTGTTCACTATTTGATTTATTAGGTTATTTCTGACCAAAAAGTGACTTGTGCCGATCCTGATCAGACGGCACAGCTGCGCCAGCTCATCTGGATCTACACTGGTCGCACACATGTTAAAATGGGTATATATGGAGGAAAGGGTTCAGTCATAACAATTACCCATAGATGTATTGTTACTAACATCGACTTGTTACTTCTTCTACTGTTATATAATTACGAGAATGCTTTAATCCTTTACTCCATTTTTATGGTTTTATGGCATGTGTGATCTGTGTAGATCCACATCCATGCTGTCTGATCTGGATCTACACTGGTTGCCTCTTGATCAGAAAGAACCCAAAGAATCTAAAATAAACCAGATCAGCTTGCATATCAATGTCATCTGATCAGGATTTACACTGTTCACTTGTTGGTCTCAAAATAATAAATAAAATCTAAACGAAAACAATCTAGATCCTAATCAGGTGGCACAAATGTGCCAGATGATCTGGATCTGTACACTGTTTTTGCCGATGCAATAACAGCCATATCCCATGGAGTAACGAGGAAAAAAGGGTTTTCTTCTGCGGTAACTCACCTCGGTGGATAATATCATTGCTGTGACACCAGTGGATGGCTTTGCACAACTGGTAAGTGTAACTGCGTACCTTCTCTGGAGCTACACCATTTGCCTGCTCTTCTAGCAACTCCAGCATGTTCTATAAATAAAGTAAAAATTTCTTAGAAATCCAGAGCATGTTCTATAAATGACTAAATAGGGAGAGTTCAATCAACAACCATAGTAATTATAGTTGTTTGCTTTCGGAATTCTTTCTTTTTTCTTCTTCTTTTTTTCTTTTTCATATTCTTTTCTCTCTTTTTTTCTTTATTTCTTATTTTTCTTTTTTAACAGTTACTGTTTCTTCTCTCCTTTTGTTCCAACCCTAGGCAGCACCTCAAAGATCACACGCACAATCATTCCCAAAACGGAAACCACCCCCGACAGCAAAATTCTAGATCCAGATCAGATGGCCTTCTGCGCTCACTGATCTGGATCTACACTGTTCACCCATGCAATAAAAGTTGTATCTATGGAGTAAAGGGTAAAGAAGGTTTAATCGTACTACTAACAGTATAAATGGATTGAATTAAAACATTTTCATAAATTAAACGGACAGTCAAAAAAACTCTGTAAGTGACTACCTGATGTAACATATAGCATTACATGACAGAACTCAAGTTTGGGTGTTACAATAAACTTGTGGTACTTCAATCAAAGAAACATTTATATAAAATGCAGATCAATATGAAATCAATGAACAAAGTAACTGTAAACTTTAATGCCAAGCTTCAATGGGCGATAACAGTAATGAAACTGTTTATTATTGGCCATGTATTGGACATGATTAAATAGGCAGGCTCGTATTACAAATAAATTACTATTTTATGGACTCGGAGTTCAAGAAAAATAAATCTATGTTAAAAAAGGTATTCAATAAATTACTATTTTATGGACTTGGATTACAAGAATATAAATCTATGTAAAAGAAGTATTCAAGCTAAAGTAGAACAAATTAATGAGTTTTGTCGATTAAATATAATCACTGAATTTAAAACTGTATTTTCTTTCATCTGCCGGACTTGACCCTTTACTCCATGTATACACGTTTAGTGCATGTGCAAAAACTGTAGATCCTGATCAGCTGGAACATCCATGCTGTCGGATCTGGATAAACCCTTTTTGCTTCTTGGTCAGATATATAACCTAATGAATCAAAACTGAACTATGTCGATCCTAATCAGATGGCAGGGATATGCTGGCTGCTCTAGATCAACACTGTTGGCTTGTAGGATAACAGGCAAAGCCCATGGCATAAAGGGTAAATGCATCCCTAATTTTTTAAAACTAAAAATCAACTTACCCTTTCAACATACTCAAAGACCAGATAAAGTTTTCCCTTCCGCCGGAATGCTTCCCGAAGTTCCACAATGTTTTCCTGCTTGAGGGACCGCAGCATCTTAAGCTCTCGCAATGTTGTACGACGGACATCCTCATTTTCTGTAAGAAAAGAAGCATTTGATTTCATTTTTTAAATGTAAAATCCATCTTGTTTAATTGATTAAATCTTTGGTCCATCTTGTCTGGTTTCAGAATTGGTTGAGTCCATATTTGAGTTTTTGGAGATAACGGCAAATTGCACAGTAAAACTCTTGATTAACCCTTTTCTTCATAAATACACCTTTATTACATCTGTGCTGTCTAATCAGGATCTAAACTGTTCGCTTATTTATTAATTAGGATATTTCTGACCAAAACATGACCAGTGCCAATCCTGATCAGACGGCTCAAATGTGCCAGCTGTTCTGGATCTACACTGGTTGCCTATGCTTAAAAAATGCGTATATATGGAGGAAAGGGTTAAGACAAGGATGTGCCAGCTGATCTGGATCTAAACTGTTCCCTCAGGCAATAAAGGTTTGTCTATGGAGGAAAGGGTTAACCAGCTAATTAATTTAAATCTTAAACCAGAATTTAGAGGCTAATTTTAACAGAACATTAGGGTCAACGTACAATAACTGTTTTATAGAATATAGCATTAGGTATACCAGTATTCTATTACAATCACAATAAAAGATCAATACATTTTGTGTGCTTGCATTGATCAGAAAAAGACCTGATTGTCAACACTTAGACAATTAACATTGTTATGTCTTTGTTATGTCGCAAATAATTAATTTTAATTGATCATGTATGCACCTTTAAGTCAGTAGTATTTATAAAAATAAGAGGTTATATTTAGGAAAGCCAGGAATCAGGCTAGAAATTAAACTGAAAAATCTCCTTTATAGGAAAATATTACAATTATGCTTATTGGCAGATAAGTGGTCTACGGGTAGGCCGTTGAAAGCTAGGCTGAGGGTTCGAATCCCACTAGGGATGAGATTCTTCTGCAGTTTCCCAAATCCACATTGGCGCAAGTACACCAGGGCCCATGATCATAAAACTAAGTTTTGAGATCAGTCTCAAATCTCAAGGATTTGATTGGCTGAAATGGCCACTGGAAGCAGCATCAGGAATGATAATATAACGCGAAATAACTTGATTCACATTCAATGCAAAATAAAAAAGTTTGAACTAAAATAAGATCACTTTATCCCGCTATCATTAATAGGCCAATGAACTTAAAAACAGTAATTGAGAAAAGACGAGATATTTTTACTTCAAACATGTTCCAAGCGGATTAAATAGCAACTTCTAAGTTCTATTAGCATTTTGACACACTATTCAAACCACACTGCTACATGTAGCAGCTTGCGCCATTTAACCCTAACAAAAAGTATGCTACGTGAAAAAGAAACTTAATTAAGGCATGCAAAGACTTCTTATTGAAAGAAAATCAAATGGTTTAGCTTGTAATCTGGTAATCACTTTGGTGTTAAAGTTAATGGAGTAAGTAAAATTGCTTCACTGAGGTAGCTTTTAATACCCTCCCTGGTGAAAGCCATTAAAACGTTAACTTTGACTGAATGTTTATCGTTCAGCTTAAGCCGACTTAGGAACAGTCGTAATAGACATTGGAGAGGAAAGACACAGGCAGGGCTGACCCCCGAAACTGGAGCATCGAGTTTTCACAACATGTGGTTATATAATTAACCCTTTACACAAGTCTCCATAATTATACAGTCACCTTAGTGCAATAATGGTATATCACCTTCTTATTCCAATTGTACTTATACCATTTTTGCGCTAAGATGACCATATACCCATTTAAACGCTTGTTCTACCATTGTAGATCCAGATCTACTGGCATAGTTAAAAAGATGACGTAATTAGCAAAGTTGAACTTGCTCCATATATATAGAGGATATTTGTTTTTACCAGTGTAAGATAGAAATATATTTCACCGAGTGAGCTCCGGAATTGGTATTTTCACGAGTGGCGAAGCCACGAGTGAAAATACATAATTTCGGAGTTCACGAGTGAAATATATTTCTATCTTACACTGGTAAAAACAAATTTTCTTTTTATTTTATGCTTTTAGTGCATAATTTGTGTGAAATAGACAGAAACATTGCATGAAATGGCGCCAAAAACGTTTGTTTTCGACGTGACGTCATGACGTCATATGACTAAACTTGAGTCCGATTTCTAAACGTTCTCATTCGGAATGTTATGTGCGTTTGGGTACCAACGTCAAACAAACAGTGAAAATAAAAATGATATTCCACTGTTTGAAAACAGTGAAATACCACTTTTATTTCACCGGGAAAATTCTATATTTCACTGAAAAGCATAAAATAAATGTGGTGTTATGCATGTGCAACCAGTGTTGATCCAAATCAGTGGGCAAATCAGTGCTGTCTGATCTGGATCAGACAGTTGTCACCTGTTTAGAAATAACCTAATGAATCAAAAAGCAAACAGTGTTGATCCTGATCAGATGGCTAGGATATGCCAGCTGATCTGGATCTGCACTGTTTGCTCAAGCAATAAACGTGTATCTATGGAATGATGGGTCATCCCTTTCCTCCATAGACACACCTTAATGGCATAGGCAAACAGCCGTCTGATCAGGATCTAAACTGTTTGCTTTTTTATTCATTAGGTTATTTGTAACCAAAATGTGACCAGTGCAGATCCTGATCAGATGGCACAGATGTGCCGGCTGATCTGGATCTACACTGGTCACACATGTGTAAAAATGCGTATGTATGGAGGAAAGGGATAAAGCAACTTTTAAAATTCTTGCTGTTGGTACTTACTCAACGAGTAAACAGCCACTTCATGATTGTTATTTTACTGATCTAGTCCAAATCAATATCTAAACCACCATCAAAGAACTAGGTTGGAAAATGGTTATAAATATTATTAAGTTAAAATGTGAAATAAAATTTTTATAAATTATGATAAAAAAGTAGAATATTGTATTTTTTTCCAATTTAGAAACAACTAAAATGGATAAAAAAGAAGATGACCCCTTTTTCGTATGAAACTGTCTCTATCCATTTACTCCACACATAAGGCTTTTATTGCATGAGCTAACAGTTTAGATCCAGATCAGCAGGCACATTTATACCATCTGATCAGGATCTAAACAATTCTCTTTAAGATTCATTAGGTTATTTCTGACCAGGAGGTGAATATTGTAGATCCAGATCAGATGGTGCAGATGTGCAAGCTGATCTGGATCTAAACTTGTCACTCATGTTATACAAGGCATATGTATGGAGTAAAAGCTTATACTATTGGCCTAAAAGTCTTGTAATACCCTGGAGAAATCAATTCCTAGTAAACAGGACTCTTGCACAGTAATTAACGGATATTCTATGAATCTTTAATGAACAAAAATGTCCTCTTGCTTTGTACATTGATTTATAGTTGGGAGACCTACAGACGCATTACCTGTTACATAGAAACTTGTTCATCACTGCCCTAATAAAATTGAAAATCAAGCATCTATAAATCTCTTAATAGAAGCTGAAAAGAAAATCAGGTTTCATCGGAAAATTGGAAACTCTAAATCCTCCAAGATTTTTCATACTGTAAGAACATGGTCAAATAGTGAGACTTTTCATACTGTAAGAACATGGTCAAATAGTGAGACTTTTCATACTGTAAGAACATGGTCAAATAGTGAGACTTTTCATACTGTAAGAACATGGTCAAATAGTGAGACTTTTCATACTGTAAGAACATGGTCAAATAGTGAGACTATCATATTTTCTCATGACTCCATTTGACTGGCTGTTATTTCATTTGTGAATAATGTAGATCCACATCAGCAGCCATATCTGTGTTGTCAGAATTTTTAACGTAAAAATAATAGTCAAAAGTGTAGAACCTGATCAGACAACATGAATGTGGCAGCTGATCTGTTAATTACTACTTTTCGCATGATTTTAGTTACCTCAAACCAATGAGAATTTGACAAAAATATTGGTTAACCCGAGGAAATAAAACACTAAAATTGTTTCATTGAATGAATCAATGCAACACAAGGTATACACATCTCCAGTTTCACCTATTTAGACTTTATTAAATAATGTTCTTTGTTAATTAAAAAAGCAATCAACGTGTATTAGCATTGTGCATGTGCACCAAACAGCATTGCCAGAACATTCAGAGTCTTTTGTCTTTTTTACTTTGACCTTATGCTTGATTAACAGACCTATAAAATTCTTCCATTCAGAATAAATATCAAATTACATTAATCCATTCCAGGCCGGCAATTAAATAAATGTTTCGCAGCCACATGTAAAAAACAACCGTGTTAATGACAGGAAGTGCAATATTCTTGTCTGCGGGAGTCTTTCCGTAAGTTCTAGCAGCATCATTGATCACTATTGAATTGCAGAAGGGAATATTATTGTTACCATATAATTAAAAATAATTTCAGAGAAGAAAAAAGTTAAGTGATTAAACCACTTTAGTGGATTTGTCCTTTAACTTAAGTGGAAAGCCCACGAAATGGCTTAGAGGGAGACAGGAGAGAAATAGTCTCCGAAATTTCCTAAACTTCTTCATCTACTGAGCCTACAGAGAAGTTTTTCCCTTTGTGTTTCATATAAAAAAGCTGAAAATTTCCAAAACTTCTCACAGCTAACACCAATTCCTGAAGCCTAATGTAGTGGTCTCAACATTAACACATTCCTACACGGGATATGGAGATTCCATGGGCAAACAGTGTAGATCCAGATCAGCTGGCACATGTGTGCCATCTGATCACCATCTACACTGTTCTCTTTTCGATTCATTATGTTATTTCTGAAAAATCAGCAAAAAGAATAGATCGGATGGCATTTTGAGGACAGCTTAAGAACAAATTTATGCACAACAAGGATGTTACATGGAAAAGACTTAAGCATTGAATACATTAAAACATTGATCTAAGGAAGACATTAACAGCAATTTCAACTTTACCCTTTACTTTTTAGGATATGGTAGTTGTCCATAGGCGGATAATGTAGATCCAGATCAGCTGGCACATTTGTGCCATCTGATTCGGATTTGCACTGATTGCTTTTTGATTCATAATATGTTATTTCTGACCAAGAAGCAAACAATGTAGATTGTGATCAGAAAGCACAGATGTGCCAGCTGATCTGGATCTACACTGGTCACACATGCAATAAAAGGTGTATATATGGAGTAAGGGTTAATGAAGAACATTCAGACATTGTGACTAGGATAAGAAGTCAATACTATTATATCTTACATGTTCTGAACACATTTATCCAGTTTAGGTTCATATGAAACGTGGTACTTCATTTGACTTTTGAAAATGATTTCTTTTGTCAGTTTTGCGCAATCAATATTATGTTTACAAACACTTTAGGCAAATAAACATGCATACCAATAAATCATAAGCTCAAATTCTATTATCTCAAAACCATTTAAAGTTTGTTTTATAGACAGTGAACATTCACACAAAGGGGTGGGTATGTTTTCGCACAATTTGGCCTACACATTAAATTCATTAATAAATAAATAAGAGAGTCAATAATGTTCATGAATTATCATGAAAACTTAATTTTCTGAGCTATTTTAAATACAATTTATCTAGATCATTAACAACATCGATGACATATCAGTGACATCAAATTATAAAAAAGTGGATCAATTTTGGTATTTACATTTATGCCCTTTTGAAACCCACAAAAAATGATATATTTTGAAAACTAGATGAAATTTCATATTTAATGCCATATATTTCTGTTTAGATTCTGATTCGGACAAATTCTGGGTTCTAGATTAATTAAGACTCTTTTTTTGTTGTTGCTGTTTTCTCAGGTTATTCTTATGTGACATCATCAATGACGTGAACAGGATTATGTTCTATATGCAAAAGTTTTATCAAACAACTATCTAATCTACTTAAACAAGTCATAATATTATAAGGTTCATTGCACAATTATTATGTTTTATCAATAATAATTTTTCATAACAATTCACTATAAATGTGACCGGGATGGTCATTATTTAAAGAAAAAATAGTGAAGTGTACAAATTACTTTCTACAAAATGGAAACTAAAACAAATTTTGAAAATGATTTTCAATTTTATATCAATAATGTAAAAGTGAGATAACTATTAAAGGAACCATCTACGTATAGCTGGGTGAAATGTAGATGTATGTATGAAGAGCAAGTAAAGGGTAACTTTTTACTACATGTTCATGGATACGCTTTTATCACATGGGCTACCAATAGATTCAGATCAGCCAGGGCATCCATGCTGTCCGATTGGGATCTATCTACATTGATCACTTTTAGAGTAATTAGGTTATTTGTGACCAAGAAGCAAACAGATGGCACAGATATGCCAGCTAATCTGGATCTACGCTGGTCTCCTGTATGAGTAAAGTGGTATCCATGGAGCACAGGTTTAAGATTTGATTCCAATGTTGTTCACAAACATATTGCCTGTCAGTGTATCCTTTATAAGAGTTGATCACAATTTTGGAAGGTGACAATAAATGTGTACTTCTAGAATATTGACATATTGACCAAAATGGAAAAGACAAGATAATGTTATTTTGGGTTTAGCCTTTGTTAAAGTATAAGAAAAAGAATAAAACAAAATGCACCTCTGATTACTGTGGTATCATTTAATTTGGCTGGCACGAAATTTCGCACAATTGCCGGAAAAGACAGTTTCGCGGGAACATAAATTCGCGCAAACCCAATTTTTCAAACAAAAAATATTATTATCTATATTTTACCGACACGTTATCACCTAATTGTTTATTTGAACACACTAGCTAATCACGTGTCAGTTGGCCCCCTGTCAATTACCACTTCCTTTGTTAGTCAATTATCGGACCGCTGTTTATTCGGCACCGCTTATTGACATGGCACCCGTTTGATCCATCTATCTGGACCATTCATATATTGGCATGTTAAATTTCGTACCGGTTTTATGGTCTAAGTGTCAATTAATTGCGAAACAGTTAATCAAGAAAGTGTTGATAAATTAAAAATGAGATGACAATGATACTGTTTGGTAAAACATGACCTGACCTAAATGCACGGACTAAATTGTTGTTCACATTTTGAAGTAACATTAAACATATTCCAAAAGAAATTCGACAGTTCGGATACGTATATGGAACTTTTTGGTTAAATTTTAGCTTAGCTTTTAAATTTGCACACTGGCCCAGGCGTGAAATATGCGAAAATAAGCCATTGCTAAATAATATGATGCCACAGTAAATACTCCTGTATGTTAAAAATAATTTGAATAATCTTAACAGCTCACTGTAAATGTGAACACATTCATTCATTTTCATGGGCATAAAATTTCATGTTCTTTGTTAAAATAACATTTTCTTGGGTTCTTTAATTAAAATATTCTATATTTAAGTGTAGGTGCAATTCTTTTATTTTGCAAAATTTGAAAATGGTGGATTGGTCTGCCCATGCAATCTGCAAAATTTTGTACCCCAGAAATTTTAGTAAATTCATAGTACTAGATTATTTGATTACAAGTTTTCACCAAACTTTCACACCACTTTCACTTTTATTTTCACCATTTACTGAGAACTGATTGTATTTGTAAATCTCCATGTGTTTTGCTTAAATTTCCAATGTGTTTTGCTTAAATCTCCATGAGTTTTGCTTAAATTTCCATGTTTTTTGCTTTACAAATGTCCTAGTTTTGACCTTCCTGATATAGTTCAGGGGCAGATGAAGAGTTCCAGCCAGTCCACCATTTACTCCATAGATACATCTTCATTGCATGGGCAGAGTGTTGATTCAGATCAGCCGGCACATCAGATTCTGTGCTGAATGATCAGACTCTACACTGTTTGCTTTTAGATTCATTAGGTTATGCCGAACAAAATGCAACCAGTGCAGAATCAGACCAGACTTCACGAATGTGTCAGCTGATCTGGATCTACACTGGTCGCATATGCATTAAAATCCATATCTACGGAGTAAAGGGCTAATATTATGATAAATCTGTACGGAGTAAAGGGCTAATATTATGATAAATCTGTACACTCACCCTCTCCATCTTTAAACTTCTTCACTGCCACCAGCTCTCCAGTCTCCTGAAAAACATCAAAAACAGTATTTTAGTTTTAAAAGCATTTAAGCTCTGCCATGCAAAAGGGAAATTAAAGTCATTTCTAAACATAATGTCATTAACCCTTTCCTCTAAATATACGCATTTTCAAACATGTGTGACCAGTGTAGATCCAGATCAGCTGGCACATCCGTACCATCTGATCAGGATCTGCTTTGGTGGCATTTTGGTCAGAAATAACCTTATGAATTAAATAAGCGAACAGTTTAAATCCTGATTAGATGGTAGGGATGTGCCAGCTGATTGGGATCTAAACTGTTTGCCCACACAATAAAAGTGTATCTATGCACTGGGCTTTTTTCCTTTTTGTTTATGGGCGCCTTCCCCTTAGAGTTTTTTTTAAAATCATGCAGTTTTCCCCCAAAATAACTTTACATCTGGTTTTTTCATTCCCCTTTAAAGGAAAAATAATTTTCTTCCCCAAAATTATAGGGCATAGGCCCCTTCCCCTGGCAGTGAAAAAAAGCCCTAATGGAGGAAAGGGTTAAATTGAGCACTCTGACAACACTGTTAAGCATTTCACAAAAATAAATCAACAGCAATTAAAATATAAACTTGTAAAATTTCTATTCTAGTCACATTAAAATAGCTTACTATTCTCACTTAAACAGTCTTATTATCCATTGACTCCGTGGGATATGACTTATGGGTGACAAGTTGTAGATCAGTCACACATCTGAGCAGTCTGATCTGGATCTGCACTGATTCTTAGCCAGAAAATATATTTCTTGCATACTAGATCAGGTCATCCAGTGTTTTCACCCCTGTAGGAAATTTCGATCCTACACCCCCCATGCAGAATGAGTCAGTGACGTCACGTCTTCAAGTATCTGACGTAATATATTCAAGTTAGTGACGTCATTGATAAAAAAGGTTTGCGTTAATGTCAATATTTCAGCATTTATAATGAAAATAAATTAGTTAATTTAATGTTATAAATAATAAAAGGTATGCAAGAAAAAGTATCTTGCATGAGACATTCTGTAAAGATAGAAAAATCTGTCACCTCGGGTGACCTGTTTTGGTGGGAACTCGGCAGAGCCTCGTTCCCGCAAAACAGTTAACCCTCGGTGACAGATTTTTCTATCTTCACCTCACACTCATGCATGATACTTATAGTCATTAATGAATCTAAGACTAAACAGTACATATCCAAATCTGACGACACAGATGTGCTGGATGATAAGGATCTACATTGCCCCCCCCCTCCCCCCACCCACGTGATAAAAGTGTATCCATGGGTTAAAGTGTTAACAAAGGTGACCTAGATTTTTTATACTATGAATGAACACTATAGATCCAGAACAGTTGCACATCTTTGCAGTCTTATCTGGATCTACACTGTTCACTTCTCGCTCAGAAATAACCTAAAGAATCTAAAAATGTACAGTCTAACCTGACCTAACGGTCACCTCCGAACTGCGGTCACCTCTACTTAGCGGCCATTTTGTGATGCCCCCGACAAATTTCCTTCTATTCTATCACTTAATTCTGCGGTTACCTCCCATCCGCGGTCAGCGGCCATCGAAATTGCCTCCTGGCCGCAAAATTAAACTCTCTACAGCGGCCATTTTTTATTTTCTGCGAAGGTGTCAGATCCCCTTCATTAGAGCATCACGTGACCGCTAAACTATGTGCACCTGCTTCCAATCATAGCTTATCAATGCGCTTTTAAACAAGCCGTCGTAATCGTTAATTAATTATCGTGACCGCTAGGCGCGATTATGTTTGTATTTTATAATTGATAATAAATGGTTTACTAAAGTTTTAATATTGTTTCTAGTTTAGCTATTTGCATAAAAGTGCAAACAGTGTTATTAATTAAAGATGTTTACGTAGCTCGGCTCCTGTTGAACTTTATTGGCAGTCGGTACGTTACTGAACGACCGTCATTGTCTTTATCTATTAACATGGTATTGACATTGTTACTTCCCTTTTATTCCCTTTCCATGATGCAAAATTTGCCGTTGATAGATTTTTACTATCATTTTATGGGAAAAAACGGGATCAACGGGTCGACTGCATTATAATATAACTTATATTGGATTTCGCGATAAAGCGGATTGTGATTTAGCAGAGCTCAACTGTATATTGAGACAAACAAGCTGTAACACACAGTACAAGTCCTGTTCATAACAGGCTTCACATTTCATTGCTCTTCCTCTGACCCTCCGATCAGAGGTCACCTGCCTACTTCCCTTGGCTGGCTGCTACACACAGGTTAGACTGTACACTGCAGATCCTGATCAGACTGCATGGATGTGCACTGATAAAAAGCATATCTAGAGTAAATTGTCAAGAAGGGTAAATAATAAAAAAGTCACTGAACTGAATTCGCTTTTATGGAGGTAGTGTAGCTCAAAATCATGTCTGATGGATCAATGCCTATATAAATAGTCAAATTTGAACATGTGTCTTCAGGATTTTTTTTAAGTCATGCTTTGAAAAAACATCTTAAGTTAAGCGTAGGAGATTCTTAACCCTTTACAGCATGGGTAAAAAGTGTAGATCCGGATCAGCTGGCACATTTGTGTCATCTGATCAGGATCTACACTGTACACTTCAAGATTCAATAGGTTATTTCTGACCAAGATGTGACCAGTGCAGATCCAGATCAGACGGCAGTAATGTGCTTGATCTACACATGTTGCATTTGCTTAAAAACTCATTTAATGGAGGAAAGGTAATATTATGCATTTTACAGTAGACAATTTAAAAATTTGGTCAAAATTGGTTATAAAATCATTCTTTTCATTTGCGAAAATTACAAATTATTGTTTCTTTTTGTAAATATCAACATCAAAAACTGAAAGAAGCGTCACTGAAGATCCAATATCCCAAGACTTGGTTTTCTTTATTCTAACAACCATTAATATCAGCCTATTAATACTTTGTTGCTCCAGGTTTTATTAAAGAAATTCATTGAATTGAATGCATGTTGAAACAAAACAATAAACATTCCCTTTTTCGAGTATTGATCTCTTATATAAATATTTTTCTGCCACTTAAATTACAATAGCTTTAACTTATATGGTCATATCTCCAAAGCAATACCACACCAAACTTCAAACAAATCCTTTGCAGGCCTCATTTATTGTTTTATTGACTTTTGTCCTTTATCTACTATAATCTGAAAATCCTTAAAGAATGTAAAATTGTCTGATAAATTGTGAAACCTGCAAATAACATAAACAAATGTACAAACATTAAAATCTATATTGGGACAAATTATTACATCTTGAGTACACTATTTTAACCCTTAAAAACTCCTTAGATATGCCTTTATTGTATTGGTGAACAGTGAAGATCCAACCATTCCATCTGATCAGGATCTACACTGTTTGCTTTTAGATTCATAATGTTATTTCTGGCCAAAATGTAGCCAAGGCAAATTCAAATCAGACAGCACTGATCCACCTGATCTGGATCTACAGTCTTCTCACATGCTTTAAGACAAATAGATAATTTGTTTTTTTATGGAGTAAAAGGTTAAAACAACATAAAATATTTTACATTTTATCTGGCCCAGTTTAACACAGAATCAAAATTTACTGTTCAAGGTTTCTGTGCTCTCCCATTGAATTTAATACAATATAAATCTTTAGCTTTATTTTCATGACATTATGAATCTAATATTGGTTTTTATCTTATTCAAAAGAAACATCTTTTGTTACATTAAATAGTTCAGATACTATTGAGGAGTCTTGAAAATAAGTTTGGCAGTGTTTGAATTGAGCCAATAAAATGTTCATGTATATATATCAATACCTGAGTGCAATAACGGTATTTCTCTTTCATATTTCAATGGTACTTTTACTGTTTTTGAACTTACTAAGGTGAGGAATTGTACAGTACTGTGGTATCATTCAATTCACGGGGATGAAAGATTGCGCAGAAAACACAAATGACACTTTCGCAGACGTGAATTCCAACAGGAGTATTACTCTCTTATGAACTTATGTTAAGATCTTGATAGGTTTCATTTCACTTTGTTTGATTTTGTGCTCTTTCCCTTGTGCGAAATGCACAAAAATTAAACGTATGCGGAAAATATTATACTACCACAGTATGTTACCTATAACTTGACAGTCATGTGACAGAAAAGATAACTTAAATATGGCTAAGAGTAAACAGTGCAGATCCTGATCCTGCAGGCAGATCTAGATCGTCTGCTCATGGGATAACAGCCATATCCCATGGAGAAAGGGTTAAGAGGTTTATCTACACTGTTCATTCATGGGATAACAGCCATATCCCATGGAGTAAAGAGTTAAGGTGTATATCTACACTGTTCATCCACGGGATAATAGCCATATCCCATGGAGTAAAGAGTTAATGTGTATATCTACACTGTTCATCCACGGGATAACAGCCATATCCCATGGAGTAAAGAGTTAAGGTGTATATCTACACTGTTCATCCACGGGATAACAGCCATATCCCATGGAGTAGAGTTAATGTGTATATCTACACTGTTCATCCACGGGATAACAGCCATATCCCATGGAGTAGAGTTAATGTGTATATCTACACTGTTCATCCACGGGATAACAGCCATATCCCATGGAGTAGAGTTAATGTGTATATCTACACTGTTCATCCATGGGATAACAGCCATATCCCATGGAGTAAAGAGTTAAGGTGTATATCTACACTGTTCATCCATGGGATAACAGCCATATCACATGATCTAAAGTTACAGAGTCTACCATTTTAAATGCTTTTGGTTTCTTTGCTACTCAGTTTGTTTTTTTTTACTTTGCCCAGCTATTCTCACAATGCTATCTCAAAATCTATCTGAAAGAATGTATAATGCTCTACATACCAACCACAAACTTCATAACTAATATCCTATCAGAAATATCAAAACCTGCATACCTTATGCTTGCATTTTAAAACCACTCCGTAGGCCCCTGTAAAAGAAGAAATATACCAGCATTACAAATTATCAAGTGTCACAGGTTTGATAGATTGTCACCACTTGTGAATTATTGAAATTTCATCAAATTGCTAAAATTTCGAATCACTTTTTCTCATTGACTATTTTCTAATTTTCCTTACCTATTAACTTTTCACTCTATATAATTATAAGGTTTTTATCGCTTGTACTGTAAGACCAGTTTAAATTCAGAT
The DNA here is from genome assembly GCA_038501625.1 of Corbicula japonica. Lineage (NCBI taxonomy): Eukaryota > Metazoa > Mollusca > Bivalvia > Venerida > Cyrenidae > Corbicula > Corbicula japonica. The sequence continues at coordinate 5,595,042 of JAZAYU010000032.1, forward strand.
CAGCTGGTTCATCCATGCTGTCTGATCTAGATCTAAACTGGTCATTTCTTGGTTAGAAATAACCTAATAAATCTAAAAGCGAAAATAGTAGATCCTGATCAGAAGGCAGGGATATGCTGGCTGATCTGGATCTACACTGATAGCCCATGCTATAAAGATGTATGGAGTAAAGGATAAACTTATCTCTTTGATACCTTTGCCCAAGATCATAAAACTAAATCTGAAGACCATTCTCAAATCTGTAACATCATTGGGTGAGATGGTGTCTGGTAGCCATTTCCGACAATCAGATGCTTGAATTTTGAGAATGGTCTCCAATCTTAGTTTTATTATCATTGGTCCTTATAGGTCAAACAAGTTCTGTTTTCAAGTTATGAATTTCTAGTAGGCTTAATGACAAATCAGTATTTTCATAATTACACTCATCTAGTTTAGTCTGGCTTATGGTGATGTTTCATGTTTCAAAACCAATAATCTTAACGACCGAGACAACTTCATACATATTGTATCATAGAAAACAATCAAACATGCAGTCTCTAAGAGTCTTCATAAGAAAAAAGCAATGCTGTTGCCAGCAACAAAGATCACTGGAACAGATATGACATTGAACTTTTTATTTGAAGTCCTTTTTTCCCAATGTAATAAATACCTTTATATTCCTAGTTTTCTGGAGCTCAAAAGTGATATATATTTATTTATTCTCTACTCAGAAATGATTTTATCATAGTACAGCCAGTTTCAGCAAGTATAATACAAGTCTGATTTGACCCTCAGCTCCATAGAACACTTTTATTGCATGGACGAACAGTGTAGATCCATATCAGCCGGCACATTTGTGTCATCTGATCAGGCTCTACACTGTTTGCACTTAGAACAGTTTCAAACAGTGCGATATCACTTTTATTCCTTCAAGAAAATTCTACAATTCACTAGAACACATAAAATAATATGAAATAACTACAGAAGAAATCCTCATAATATCCAAGTTACCAAAGGTTCAAGTTTTTGTAGTGAATTTTTTTAACATGTTCATTTTAACCCACCCTTCACTCCCACAAATTCAGCTTTATCTCAAGTGCGACTGGTGTAGATCCACATCAGCCTGCACATACAGGCAGTCTGATATGGATCTAATCTAGTTGCTTCAAGATTCTTTGGTTATTTCTGACCAAGAACGGATAAGTGTAGATCCTGAAAAATACTGCATGCATAATGTTCAGGCTGATCAGGGCTGAAGGTTATAAAGCTGAGATTGGAAACCAGTCTCAAATCTCAAGCATCTGATTGGCTGAAATGGCGACTGGTCGCCATTTCAGCCAATCAGATGCTTGAGATTTGAGACTGGTTTCCATGCTCAGTTTTATAACCTTGGGCACTGGATCTACACTGGTTGCTGATGGGATTAAGACACATCAATGGAGTAAACAGTTAATACTGCTTTGAATAATTCATTGGTAAATCATGTATTTTAATAAACAAAAGAAAAGATGAACAAAATGCATTTCATCTGTAACTCCATATATATGGGTTTTATCGCATGTACATTTAGTGTAGACACAGATCTCAAATAGTCATAATATTGGTCAGAAATATAACCCAATGAATCAAATGCAAACAGTGCAAGGCCTGATCAGATGGCATAGATGTGCTGGCTGATCTGGATCTACACTGTTGGTACATGCAATAAACCTGTATATAAAGCCACATCCATGCCATTTGATCTGGATCTACACTATTCCCTTCATGACCAGAAATAACTTAATGATCTAGTGAACAAGGCAGATCCTGATCTTACAGCATGAATGTTCTTGAAGTTCTAGATCTATTATGGTTGCCCATGTGATAAAACCCAAATCCCATGGAGTAAAGGTTTAGTCTATAAAGAGAAATACTCTTACCTTCACCTACGACCCCCACAATTTCGTATTTGTTCATCACATCACAGCCGGAGGTCTAAAAACACCCACAACTCCTGTACCTATAAATATATCATGGCTGAAGGTTATAAAGCTGAGATTGGAAACCAGTCTCAAATCTCAAGCATCTGATTGCAGTGATTGGCTGAAATGGCGACTGGTTGCCATTTCAGCCAATAAGATGCTTGAGATTTGAGACTGGTTTCCATGCTCAGTTTTATCGTATTCTAAATAAATTATATTTCTATGTACATATATCATATTCAATTTTATACATAGAATTTTTTTTAGAATACAATTTTGACGGTGTATTTTCGCATATTTTGATAGAATGGAACAATATTAGTGACTTGACACCATTTTTACAAAAAAGGGCGTATAAGTAAGGGTTGGAAGGGGGTGGGGCGGCTGGTCAAGCGCCAGTGATCTCCACCATCATAATATTGCTATGACTGAAAAAATACATAGATGCAAAAAGATCAAGTTTCAGAGAGACAAACAAATCATTTATTTTTAAAAACTTTAATTTCGCAGTATGACATGATACAAAACTGGTTAACAACTTTACACCATTGTTCCTTAAATCTTCTATTCAGCAAGTTTTGTGGTTGTTAATGTATCAGAAAATTGAAGTTAGTGTGTTCTGGTTGAAAATTAATTGGAGTTCTGAATGAAAATTAACATAATTAAGAAGATATACATAATTGACTAAGTTAAGAAAACCAACTGCTGTATTCATTCAGATATTGGAACTGAACCCTTCGCTCAGGGCTGAAGATTACAAAACTGAGAATGGAAACCAGTCTCAAATCACAAGCATCTGACTGGCTGAAAAGGAGACTGGTTGCCATTTCAGCCAATCAGGTGCTAGGGTTCTGGGTTAGATTAAACCTTGGTGCCAGCTAAAAACTGTCAATACATCTTTTTAGATCCAAATCCAGATATGTCTTTATCAAACACTGTTATAACATGGTCAATAATTTTATCACATGATAATATTTCCAGTTTCTGATTGGATATGAGATACGGTATCTTCCTAAAAGAAGTAGGACAATATTATCAATTAAAGTCACAAATCTGATATTTTTTTATAAATTGCAAATACGTCCTTTTGGAATGATAGCAATGAATTAAATTTCTTCTCAAAATTAATTACAGTTAAACCCCTCTATAACGACTACCTCTGGGACTGAATAAAGGTGGTCCTAATAGCGGATTGGTCTTCATTTTGGGGTATAAAGCACAAAATTGTTTAAAAAAACACATTCAAATATTGGTCTTAATTCTTAAGTGGTCTTTATTTTGGGACGGTCTATAAGAGGAATTTTTCTGTATTTTTAATTTTTATGCTGATGTTTCCTTGTGAATGTAACTGAATACTAAGTCTAATATGTTCAATCTTAAATAAAAATGAACAAAATACAGCTTCATACACGTGTCTTTAAAAGTCAGTCCCTACAAAAGACTTAAATAAGTCACATGTAAAATTATATATGAGGGTTTACACTTGGTAACAAACTTGGGACTGTTTACCATCAAAGACTGGTGGATAACTGAACATTTCATGACAAAGATTTCAGGGCTCTCACTAGGCTTGCAAATCAGGAAGAAGTTGTGTCATAATTTACTGAAATATGGAGAAGTTTACAGCATTCTTTCTCTGCATAGTCTATAACTAGAATTTGGTGTTCCGCCGAACACATGTGTCGCCTGCTTTGGAAAAGTTGAAATGTGGGCCTATGTTTTATCATACATGATAAAAAGATGTAATTCAAGTGGCATTGCAGTACTACAAAATTAATAATGTTAAATGGTCAGTTATTATCTTTATTGTATATTCCAGTTATAAGCAAAATTAAGTTTCAGGTTAAAATCATTCAAAGGTGCACAACTCAAAAAAGATAGAACTTCATTGAAACAGATGCCATATAAAGTATTACATCAAAAGAACAAATTCTTTCCAAGTTATAAGCAATTAAGTTTCAGGTTAACGTTAATTGAAAGGGACATAACTAAAAAATGTTAATGAGGAGTTACCATTCTCAGGGTCACAGATGGTTTTGTTAATGCAGATGACATATTTCAAATATTAAGTAAACATGACAAGTATTTTCAATGTTATAGGCAACCTTAAGTACCACATTTAAGTCATTTGAAAGCTTAACATCCAAAAACAGTCAAACAGTAATCATTCTTGTTGTCACAGATGGCTTTGTTCATACAGATGAAATATTCCAAGCATTAAAATAATAGGATAAGTACTTTCAAAGTTATAGGCAACATTAAGTTTCATATTAATGTCACTTGAAAGGTGCATAACTAAAAAACTACTGTATCAGGAGTTATCGTTCTTGTTGACACAGATGGCTTTGTTCATGCAGATGATATATTCCAAGTATTAAGTTAATAGGACAGGTACTTTCTAGGCTCCATATTAAAGTCATTTGAAAGGGACATTAACTCCAAAAATAGTAAAACAGGAGTTATCATTCTTGTTGTCACTGATGGCTTTGTTCATACAGATGATAAATTCCAAGTATTAAGTTAATAGGACAAGAACTTTCAAAGTTATAGGCAACATTAAGTTTCAGATTAAAGTTACATAATAAAGTTATTTGAAAGGGACATAACTCAAAAAATACTGAAACAGGAGTTATCATTCTTGTTGTCACAGATGACATTGTTCATGCAGGTGATATATTCCAAGTATTAAGTTAATAAGACAAGTACTTTCAAAGTTATAGGCAACATTAAGTTTCAGATTAAAGTTCCATAATAAAGTTATTTGAAAGGGGCGTAAATAAAAAAATACTGAAACAGGAGTTATCATTCTTGTCGTCACAGATGGCAATGTTCATGCAGATGATATATTCCAAGTATTAAGTTAATAGGACAAGAACTTTCAAAGTTATAGGCAACATTAAGTTTCAGATTAAAGTTGGGGGACTACCGGACGCCGTCGGCGGACAAAAGGATCCCTATGTATCTACCTGCTATCGCAGGCGACACAAAAAATTGGCTTCTCCCATAGTTCAAAGAAAGGAAAAGTCTGGTCACTTTTGGAAGGCCACTCTCCTAAGTCTCCATCTAGTGAGAGCCCTAGATTTGCAATCGGACATATTAATTCTAGTGTTGCTTCAACTTGCTTGCAATACTGTTGTTACTTCTTCTTTATTGCAAAGTAGTTACTACATTCTGGCATGCAACCCTCAATATAGATCTCATGAAATTACCATATATAAATTATTAGGTACAGCTCCAAGTATTTATACACTGGGTAAATACAAATTGAAATAAGTTTCCTGATAAGTTTTTGTGTGTTTAGTATGATAAGACCATTTTTAAAAGAACCTGTAATCTGTTCGGAGATGTAAATCATTATCAGCATTTCTTCAAATCGACATTTAACCAAGACAAAGGATCTTATCTACGGGCCAGTCATTTCACATTAAAAGGTTTCGAGATATTTAGAGTAGCATTCATTGAAATTAACTGATATATACATACTTAACAATTCAACAACATTCACAAGCACAGACATATTAACAAATAGCCTGAGAACTTTTACAAACCTGCTAACCTTTAACACCATATATATGCCTAGATATACGACGGGTGTGGGTTAACAGTGATGAACAAGATCAGCAGGCATATCTGTGCAGTCTGATCAGGCTCTACTCTGTTTCCTTTTTTTTAATTTATAAGGTTTTTTCTGACCACAATGCGAACAATGCAGATCCTGAAATAAAGGCTCTAATGTGTCAGCTGATCAGGATCTACATTCTATGCTCATGCAATAAAATGTGTATTGTGTATATGGTCAAACCTGTATTAAGCAGCCACTTAAGGGAATGATAAAAAGTGGCTGCTTAATACAGGTGGCTGTTTAGGAAAGGTAAAAATAAGAACAAGATGTCAGTTTAGGACATCTTTAAACTGGCTGTTTAAGACAGGTTGTTACTGAATGCAGGGGGCTTCTAAGACAGGTTCAACTGTTTATGGAGTAAAAGCTTTACACATAACTTGAGAACTTTTACAAACCTGTTAAATAAATGAGAGTTGTCACGTTACACAATGTCAATCTGACATATCTCAAACTTCCCATTTCAAGAAAAAAATTCTTCTAAAGTAATTTATAGGTACTTTTCTAAAAAGTTTTTTTTCCTGGTTTGTAGAAATAATTATGTATAAAGCATTTAATAAAATGGACAAGCAAAATGAAATACTTTCAAATTAAAATTTGTTGTGCAGTAATCCTTGGTGACAACTACAATAGTAGAAATTAACCATTTCCTCAATATATACGCCTTTTTACATTGTATGTGTGTGCTACCAGTGTAGATCCAGATCTGCTGAAACATCTGTGCCATCTGATCAGGATCAGCACTATTCGCTGTTTGTGTTTTGTCAGAAATAACCTAATAAATCAAAAAGTGAACAGTGAAGATCCCAATAGCAAAGATGAGCCAGCTAACCTGGGTCTACACTGTCTGAACATGCCATAAATGTTTGTATATGGAAGAAAGGATTAAGATAGTTCTGAGAATCAAAATAAGATTTTACCTGAAATGATTTTTTACTTGCAGTTGGGGCTGTCTGCAACAATTAGACTTCCTGTAATAAGTAATATGAACTATAGGTGTTATCTATTTAATGGGGAAAGCCATAGAACTGTTTATATAATATAAATTGTAGATACAGGAATTTTAATAACTATAACTAAGCATAACATTTTCATTTTTGAAACTGACATTCCCATTAATCACACCATGCATACGCATTACCTGTAGGCAGACAAAGCCCACAAAGCACCCAGGCTTTCCCCGTATGACCAGAATAAAAGGGTCTAAAATCTCATACTCAAATTCTGTATTATAGATGCTCTCTTTAACTGATGTAAATGTATGATGTAAATGTATTAAAGTTACATGTTTCCTTATTTGATAGCTTGATATGCATTTCAGGCTAAGTGTTAGAAGTAAACATTGTGAAGTAAGTTGAATTCTAACAGATCAGGAATCTTATTAAATAAGTATAAAAATATTGATTAATTACCTAAAAATATCGAAAAAAAAATAAAAATATTGATTCTTACACTTTTAAATCCTTTTATTGAAATCCAGGTTCTTTAACTTCTTACACTACATGCTATTAATCAATCACCTTCTGAAGAATGAAGCAACAACCTCCCGACTGATTCACCACATGTCTGCAACAATAATGAAGGTGTGCACTGTTCATATATTAATTCACTTTTATGTGTAATTCCAATGATTTGTTATTCACTTATGTCTTGTGTACACGTTGGAAGGAAAAAAAATGGAAATTCTTCAAAATAAAAATTTTAACTTTTATTCAGTGTTCTGTAAGAGGAAAAATTAAATATCACAGAAAAAAATACAAAATCACTACAGCAAAAAAATGCCAGAATTAACGAGGTTATACTACAATTTGCTATTTCACCAACGTTTTTATCCTCTGTGAAATGACATCTTTGTGCAATTTGATCTCTTACGACGCCATCGGGAATTTCCTTGCCAACATACCCACAATGCAACGCTCTGTCTACTTTCCTATCTCCAACATTGAAAACTGTCACGCTAAAGTATACATTTGCCCGTCTTATTTCGGCTAAGTAGACTGCTTCGCTCGGACTATTGTGCTAGCCCAGCTGAATCGACGATAAACCCATAAAAGGTATTAGAAAGAATGTTTAAGCAAGCTAGTCTATATCTAATAGACTAAACATTTTATTTCCAAATGAGCACGCGACAAGTGTCATATCGGTATCAGAACCAAGCTGTAGTCTAACCATAATCTTTTTCTAAGTGATGAAAACAACCCTCTGGCCCAACCTACAGCGTACTCCTCTGACTTAACGTTTTAAATAATATGTGTTATGGTGCTTTACGTAATATATTTCAGCTTACTTTAAACTTCGAATATAACAGCAGTTATTACCGTATAGTTGTACATTAATAGGGAAAATTCTGAAATTTCTATTAAAGACAATATCTTAAACCATTAGTCGAGATGAAACAATTTCGAGATTCTATGCACGAAATATACAGCTAGGGACAATTTCTAGTAAGAGAGATCATTTTAATATGTTTTATATTTGTCACTTAAACAAATATTTTTGCCTTAATGTTAAAGGTATTTTAATACATGTATAAAATAAATACTCGTTATTGTTGTTGTTGTTTTATTAATTCTTAAGCTTTCGAAATACATAAACCTAAATTTTGGAAAGAAGTACAATGTATATTCTCGGTTAAGCTATGTAACACTTGACAAGATCAAAATGTGTGGGTTAAAATACTTATATAATAACAGAGATGATTTTTAATCGTTATTTTATAATCCAGGAGCTATAACTCCGACCGTGCTTTTTACTTACCCCGGTAAAGGTAATCATTGCCGTTTAGAAAGATCTTTTGTAGAACCTTTGGATGCAGTAAATGGTGTTGTCGTCGCCCAGTACATTAGAACAAAACCTAGAAACCAGTCTCAAATCTAAAGAATCTGATTGGTTGAAATGGCGACTGGTTCTTGAGATTTGAGACTGGTCTCCAAATCTTAGTTTCATGATTTTTGGTCCGTGTTATGAATGAGAAAGTAGTTTTTATGTTTCCTCATCATATTCTAATATTAGGCACGTCACGGGCAAATGTGTCTCGGTCATATTTTTTGACACCTTTGTTATTACCATATTTGGAAAGAACTAACAATTATTTAATGTTTTCTCATAAATAATTGGAGATTTTATTACAAATTTTAACAACATAATGTTATTTTTGCCGCAAAATGCATGCTAAGTATGTCATCTGCTCAAATTTATGACGTCATTTTAAGAATTGACGTCAATTGACCCGACGATACCTTTTCCCTTGACGCGCCCCATATTATATATCTGTGTACTGAGGTTCCTTAATCAGGTTAGTCTGGTTGATGATGAAGTTTCAGTAGGAGCTCAAGTTGACATTATGAAGCCGACTAGCTCAGAGATTTGAACATCAGGTCCCAAGGTTATAAAATTGAGAATGGAAAGCAGTCTCAAATCTTAGACTAGTTTCCACACTCAGTTTTAGTATGTTCAGCCCAGGGCACGTTATGGAGCTGAGAACAGAGACCAGCCTGTGTGTGACGGTCTGCGTAGGAGTTGACCAGGCTACCTTTGCAGTTCAACGTTTTAAGGGTTCGCAAACATTGCAAATGGCGAAAACTACTTTCGGTTTGAACCAGGAAGTAATTAAGTTTTCCCTGAATTTCTTAAAAACCCTACTATTATTTTGACGAATTAGTACTAAACATTGTAGACCAGCATATACTTATTTCAGGTATGAGTTGGTTATGTATTTTGTCCGTGAACTTCAGAGTTCTCATGCAAACAGTTTTTCTTTTGTGTTAGTATGTGCTTGGTGATTAGAACATGAATTAGACTAAATTGAGCGTGCATACATTAACTACATCCTTAGCTAAATACATTTCTTTACTTAAATCTAGGTGGCAATGGGTATTTCCCCCAAAATTCATTTTTGAAATTTTAGCCAGTTTTCGCCATTTGCAATGTTTGCGACCTCTTAAATTGCTTGGGTATGCTGAATAATGAGAGAGGTTCTGGGCGAAACATATTTAGTATTATGATACCTGTGCCCAAGATCATAAAACTACATTTGGAGATCAGTCTCAAATCTCAAGCATCTGATTGGCTGAAATGGCGACCAGTCGCAATTCAGCCAATCAGATCCTTGAGATTTTAGACTGATCTCAAAACTTAGTTTTATGATCTTGGGCCCTGCCTGTGGGAAAACAAGAGGCTACATAATAAAACGTGTCACCAACCATGAACAACAACATTGTGTATAGATTTACTTTTTGGGATTATTTTGATCACGTGATTCCATGTAGTTGATTACACGGAATCATGTGATCGAAATAATCACTGAACAAAAGTTAATATATATAAACAATTTAATTTCCATAGCGTTAAATATTATGGACGCAAAAGTGCTCATGCTATGCAGGCCCTCACCAGTTAGCAATAAATCAAAAGGTAAAAGTAAAATAAACAAGTTTTAATAATTTAATAACATTTGGCACAATTTATATTAACTCTAGAAAATATTATTAATTGAACATTCTCCTGATGTTCAGATGCTCAGTCGATATATCCTCCCAGTTGTCCCTGACGATCTTACAACGTTGAACGAGAAGTTTGGTTGCTGGTAGCAGTGCTGATAAGGTCTGGTACAGTGGCAGGCAAACAAAATTGATAAATCCAACCTGTAAAACACCAGAAAAGTTTGACAGATAAAAGATATTTGAAATTTCGTTAATTTTCACTACTCTTGCTACGTTCGTGTGCGTGCGTGTATGCCGGCGTGTTTTTTAGGGAAACTTAGTTTAACTTAAACGGAAAGTAACTATTTGAGGAGTTTGCCACAGCGAATGTTTTGCTCAAGATTAATGCATTAAGATTAATGCACGAAGTTATAATATATTGTAGGAGGTATTTTGACAATAAGATGTAAAACTTTGATAAACATAGCGACTTATCTACGTTAATAGGTATCCTGTTGAGGATGTAATGTTATATTGACATCTTAAGACTCATTAAGCAAATACTGCACTGGAGAGAGCGAGAGCGCGAGCAAGAGAGAGAGAGAGAGAGAGATAGAGAGGGGGGAGAGAGAGAGAGAGAGAGAAAGAGAGAGAGAGAGAGAGAGAGAGAGAGAGAGAGAGAGAGAGAGAGAGAGAGAGAGAGAGAGAGGGATGATTACCTGCTGCTTCGGAACTTCATCCCTGTAAATCCTATCCATCATCCGTATTGGCGTGAGACCTCTTTGTTTCTCTTCGTCACCCTGAAAGGTAGACTCCCGTGTTACCACGACGACAACAACAACAACGACAACAACAACAAAGATAACGTTCATTGAAATCTTTGACATTGTTAAAGTCATCTATTTTCTATGTGTTTTAACGTTGATTTTAAATATCGTTGCTATTTCTATTATTATTATTATTATTTTTATTATTATTATTATGATTATTATTATTATTATTATTATTATTGTTACTAAAATTATTGTTTGCTCATTTGTTGCAATCAAGAAACAACTAAGCCAAAAATAAAAAATATATAATGAACATAATATGAAACGTCCAAATATACAGAACTGTTCCTAAGTCAATAATTAAAAGTTTAAATATTGAATATTGAAGGCTAATTGATAGTTATTAAAGACTTAAACCAGAGTGTTTCTTATAAAAAATCTAGACAAGTTGTGACTAATTAGAACTTCGGCTGAGTTTATAACCAAATTTGTGATCGAACTGACTGACCACAGGCGTTTGAAGTTTCCTTAATGATAAGCGCTTACTTTCACTTTTCGGTATAGTGTGATATGCAATATCGCAGATATTGCATATACATGTATATTGAAAGTGAAAGTACACGTAAATTGGATTCAAAACTTCAAACGCCTGTGTACTGACTTGGAACCAGAACTCCTCGTAGATACATTCTGCAGTGTACATTTGGGTTTCCCATGGTTTCGGTACGGCACATAGGTCCGATCCTGTCATCATGAGAGAAAACATGGCGTTCCTGTGCTCTCTATTTCTGATCTTGAACTCCTTCTTGTCTATGAGGTCCTGGAGATACTTCCGGTTGGCGAAGTAAAGCGACAAGTCGGTAGCTAAGATGTTCTTTCTGTAGAGAATATCAATTGTATATGTTTTCTAGTTGAAAGCAAAAAGTTAGGGACACATCTTTATAGATTTGGTTTTCAAACAACTTCCGGTTACTGAGATACTATCAAAACTCCTATATTTTCATGTACATGCCATTAATTTTCTTAGTTTTCCTTAAAAACAACGACACGAAGTTATTTCGTGGATTTGAATTAACAGAAGCATTATGTGCAAATTGTGATAACAACTTCTTGGATCTAGCCAAATACGAAACCCGCGCAAATCCCACCTCCCCGCGAATAGCAATGACGTCATGTAGTTATCTAAAGTAAGTTTAATGATTAAGTACTACTTAGATAAGACTAAATAATCAAGAATATTTCCGGCAGTAGGATACTTTGCGTCAATTTAAGGGAAAAAAATAAATGCGCAGTTTACTGAATAAGTTGCAGTAAATATCTATGGTCGTCTGCTGAGAGGAACGAAAATATGTCGTGTCCGTCTGAATGTAGGATCGCGATCGTCTGCTGATAATGATGACATTCCATGATGGAGGTAGAGTAGAGAGCCGCGAGTGGATGTTCCAACTTCTTAAAGAACTCGTTGTTGTATCCACGGTGATCAATGTCATGACAAATCGCTCCAACGATAAACGCCATCTTTTCCAAAGATGTTAACTCCAGGTTGCTACTCATTTTGATCATGCGCCAAACTGCGTGCGCAACATGGAAGCCATGTTCCCAGTTATGATACGCCACGGGGCGATAGTTTTTTTGAACAGTTAAGGTGAATCTACACAGTTTACTTATGTCAAATACTTTTTCACCGAAAGTGTCTAGCAACATTTTAATAAAAAGCTGAGGCAGTATATCGCTATAACCGTATGCACAGAAATCAAAAGTGTAGAAATCGGGGGGAATTTGGTCGTCTGGCAGACTGTAGTTGTCTTTCAGGGCCATAGCATCTTTCTCCGCGCTCACGATGTGATATTGAATGACTTCTACTGCCACCTGTAATATATTTTGGTTATTTATAGATAGAAACGAAATACGTTACATAGATTACTTATGTAAATGTAGGAAAATCCGTTTTTCAGAACTTTTAATTATTTGAGATATTACTGACGCTTACAATTTCGACAATCTTCGTTTGGTGCTATGCGGCACATAAAATGTCGGCCCGCAGTTTGTCATTGCACCAGGGTCTAATTAAATAGACCCTGATTGCACTAAGTATTTTCTATTGTGATTAAAAAGCTGATCTCAGGGGATTTCGTGTTGTTGCTGTTGATGATGATGATGATGATGATGAGGAGGAGGAGGAGGATAAGGATGACGACGACGTGGTTGTTTCAAAAGTAAGTATCAACGATTTGGAATTGATCCGAGTCCGATGTTTTCAAATGTGTCTGTGTTCTTTGAATTTCAGATGTCATTGTATCAGCCTAGTCTTTTAGGTCTTCACATTCCTTTACTGTGCATATTTCATTATGTTGACGATGAAGGAATTTGCTCTTATTATTAAAAAAAACGTTTTAGGTAGTTAAATGTTTAGTTTAAAATTGAGTTTGAGCATAAGATTGTTCGTGATATAAGGACCAGTGCCCATGGTTATAAAACTGACTATGGAAACCAGTCTCAAATCTCAAGCATCTGATTGGATAAAATGGCACCCAGTCACCATTCCAGCCAATCAGATGCTTGAGATGTGAGACTGGTTTCCAATCTCAGTTTTATAACCTTCAGTCCTGATGTGTTAGATACCTTGTACTTAAGCTGCTCATGGCGGAGAATATTGTAGACCCTGGAGTAATGAATGGACAGCGCACAATACACAGAGAACATCTTGAAAGCTTCCTCGTCGTCGTCGGTGAAATAGTCACCATTCAACCTGAGCAAGAAAAAGCAAAATGCTGTTCTACAGATGGCCCATCCGTAAAATGTGTTTTTTTCAAGTCAATTTCTTTAAACAACCCTGTTTGTGTATTCTGTTTTTGGTGTGCAATTAAGTAAAAAAAACAACTAGAAACTTTTGATAAAATTAATGAAACTTTGCACTATTTTCCAATTTGCGCTTCCGGTCAAATTGACGTTTCACTTACACATATAAACATATACTTGTAATATGTATACTAGTATTAATATATCCAGATTAATCCGTCCCGTCTACAAAACAAGCAGCACACAAACATTACAATATTTCATTTTGAAAAGTGTTCCAACTTTTAAGTTAGAAGATAATGGAAGAATAGCGTTATTCACCATCGAAATAGTTATAATTTGTCATAAGGAACTTTTGACAAAGCAAAGAGCACTGTCATTCATCTTTTTGCCAAAAGAAAAAAAAAGTTGGCACTTGGTTCACAACTGTACTTTGAAATTTTGGACTAATCAGAACCTTTTATGACCAGTTGCCAGTTAACCCTTTCCTCCATAGATACACCTTTATTGCGAGGGCGAACAGTTCAGATCCAGATCCTTGCCGTCCGATCAGGATCTAAACTGTTCGCTTTTAAATTCGTTTGATTATTTCTGACCAAAATGCGATCAGTGCAGATCCTGCTCAGACGGCACGGATGTGCCGGCTGATCTGGATCTACACTGGTCGCACATGTGTAAAAATGCGTATATATGGAGGAAAGGGTTTAATTTACCGAGTTAGTAATGCTATAACAAAGTAGGCTTTATATTTACTCCTTCTTTGAGTGTGTAAGAATATAACATCACATTTACTTTGTAAATACCGAAGCTTTACCTGTTTATCATTTGGACGACCCCTACGACCCTTCGCTTTCCCCTGATCGGCATACACAGGATGTTCTTGGTGTGATAACCAGTCTGTTTGTCTATTTCTGGGTTGAACCGGTCGTCTTTATACGCATCCTTAATGTTCACAATCTTCAAAAAGAAAACAACATTGTCTAAGATCGATCAATAACATTAAGATGAACTGTGGGCGGCCAACACCAACAAAAATGAATACGTTATACTTATTGTACATTACGTGAAGTTTATTTTATTCCCTTGTACCTATTATTGAAAAATTTGAATTTAAAACGTACGTTTCCGGTTTCGGCAACGAATCCGGCGATACCACGGTTCGTCGGGAAGCGGATCTGTGGTTTCTTCGTAAGGACAGGTGTTCCATCTTCAGCTTTCTTTCCCTCATCAAAGAAGTCCGCAAACAACTCACTCCTATTTGAAGAATATTCCATACAATATTACCATAGAATGAGCGAATGGGTGAAGTCGTAAACAAAAACACGTTTAAATATATTTTTAATGGGCATAATACGTAGTTTTTTTAGAAATCTGGGATGTTGCGCGATCATTTTCCTGTTGTTGTTTTTTACTGTATCTGGCGGCCGATTCCAAATGTATGGGTATTAGAGGAAGGGTAGGACATCGCTTGATTGTTATCTATCGTAAAAAGATAAGTATAAGATCACAAGAACATGAAATTCATACAATAACTAACATCTCCATGCGGTTTTCTCCGATCTGGCGATCTATCATTATACTCACAATCTATCATTATCCGCTATTCTCATTATCTGGGTACATACCGTGGTTAGACATCTAGCGCTGAAGAATAGGCCAACAAAATCAGAGATCTAAGAAAAAATATTTTAACTGTATTTTTCTTTAGATAGGGCAAGTTTCCAAAATATTTATTGAAAGGAGGCCTACATAATTATTAGTTTATTACTGACTTCCCTGGAGGAGTTTATGCATCTAAGAAAATAAATTGATAGCATGCGTTAAATTAAGAATAACTACGGTGTTCCGTATAGACAAACTTCGATGGCACGACGGTGAAATAACGATGACATGATAGTGACACAGGCGGCAGTATCGAACCCTACACGCCACCCCCCCCCCCCCCCAACCCCACCTCCCCGAACCCTGTGCTTGAATTTCACTAAATGACCTCTTAAAACAATTTAAAGCACCGCATTTATACAAATAATAAACCAAAATTATGATTTAAATAAAAAATACTGGGTATACCCTTTACTGGTATATTATCATAGACAAGGTTGGAAAGGCCTCTGTCACTATCTATCTCTTTGTTAAAAATTTTCACCCATTAAATATAATCCTTTTCGGCCAGCACTTGGTACTTTAAATGCACATGGTTTTACTTTCCTCAATTCCGAAAACCGATTGGCGAAATATTAATCCGTTTTTCATGGGCATCAGAAAAGGTAACCCCAGCGTCCAGCTTTTTGTTAGGTCGGAAACAATGTGGAACACGAAACAAATGCGATTTCGGTTATTTGTTGAAATGCACAGATCATCTGTGCTGTCTGATCAGGATCTGCACTGGTCGCATTTTGGTCAGAAATAACCTTATGAATCAAAAAGCGAACAGTTTAGATCCTGATCAGACGGCACGGATGTGCCGGCTGATCTGGATCTAAACTGTTCGCCCTAGCAATAAAGGTGTACTAGTATCTATACAGGAAAGGGTTCAAGTACCAAGTGCTGGCCGAAAAGGATTATATTGAATGGGTGAAAATTTTTAACAAAGAGGCCTTTCCAACCTTTCCAACCTTGTCTATGATAATATACCAGTAAAGGGTATACCCAGTATTTTTTTATTTAAATCACATTTTTGGTTTATTAGATGTATAAATGTGGTGCTTTAAGTTGTTTTAAGAGGTAATTTAGTGAAATTCAAGCACGGGGTTCGGGGAGGTGGGGTTGGGGGGGGCGTGTAGGGTCCGATACTGCCGCCTGTGGATAGTGAAACACCGATGGCACGATGGTGAAACAAGGATGGCACGATGGTAAAACAACGATGGCACGATGGTGAAACAACGATTGTATGATAATGAAACCGCGATATTACATCGTACCATCGTGCCTTGGTGTTTTCACCGTCGTGCCATCGTATCATCGTGATTTCACCATTGTACCATCGTGCATCGCCGTTAATGGAGAGAAAAATAAGTTCGTCCATACGGAACACCGTTAATGACAATTTCAAAAGTTCAATTTATTACCTTTCTTGGTCGACAAGAAAAAGTGCGCATCTATCAGCAGACACAAGGTCCTTGGTGAATAGGATAATGTTAGTGACCAGCCGTTCGGTGTCGAACACATCATTGAACATCACTTTGGTACTCTCCAGCAAGAAGTTATGTAAAGCATCTTGTATCCTCAACACCTGAAGAGTCAAGGAAAATAGTCTCATTGATTAACGTACAAGGTCGGATGCAAGATTTACAGATAGCGGGTTCATTTGGGGCAATTTTTTAGGTTATTAGCGTGATGATTTGCTAGTTTCTGACCAAAATCTCCATGAAAATTAAATAATGCTGACAAAAAGGGGGGTGGCGGAGGTTCGAGCACCCCCCCCCAGTTACAACCTTTGGATCTGCCCTTGTCAAATTTCCCCATAGACATAGATATGTGTGTAAATTGATGCAGGCACAATGTTCTTTTAAAGTCTTGTTTAATAGAATCTGCACGCATCAAGAAAAAATAAACAGGAGAGACGAAACACGCCAGACGAAAAGAGTCATAACAAAAGTCGTAACAAAAGAAGAAGTGATAATATACATGTACATTTACTGAAAAGAAATTTCCTTAAATTTATTTGGATATTTTGCCGTTAATGTAAGTCCGTATTTACGGATCGCCCGTAAATACGAAATGCACGTGCCTTAATTTCTCCGTCTGACCTCCCATATTTTGTTGTCGTCCGCCATGGCGAAAAAATAACCCGAAAAAAACAGCAAACAGAAACATCCCGTAAACATCTCATAAATTGATAAATAAAAATTGTTCTGCATTGTACCTTGTTTATCTTCATTTTCTGCACACAGGCATTTACCCAACAGAAGACCGCATTAGTGAGCTCGAACTCGGCTGCTGAGAACGGGCCGAGACTCCAGCCTCTCACGAACTCGGCCACGCCAAAACAGCGCCCTGTGCTGAGAATGATTGGTACGGCCATTACTTGATGGACGTTATCATCGCCAAGGGCTGTCCCTGAAATAAATTTTGATTGAAAAGAAATACAATTTCAGGTAAAATATATTTTTATATAAAAACACATTGATAAAAATCAATAAGTTGCGAGTATCCATAAGAAAAATGAATGTATACTGAAGTATACACCCAACCTAAATTGATCTATTCAAATTTTATTCATGATTTCTGTTTTTTTTTTATTTTGGACGTGTTTCAGTTAAAGAATAGTAAATCTTGTAGTGTGAGCCGATTTAAATTTGTGATTTTAAACACTTTGTATAGGTTATTATTTATTTTGAGGCTTGTATGGAAATTAAACGGTCAGGCCCAGCGCAGCTATAATACATGCATTTCAGAAGCGCAACAATATGATAATTAAAGTTTGAAATATTTGAAAAATACTGCAGTTGTCATTGGCTCAAAAACTATGTCAACCATTATCTAAAAACAATTCTGATTAATGAAAACCTTGCTTAAATGACAACAAACATGTCTAACCAAAACCAGACAATGTATGAAACTCAAACCGTTTTTTTTTCAGCCCAAATAGGCAATAATTTATTTGTGTTACTTTGCCATATCGAATGGTTTCAATTTCGTCAATCGAAAAGTTACAGTAAAAGTGGTAACACTCTATTGGAGGCCAGTATACATTTTGATATACAGATATAATTTGATTCTTATCTTTTGGAAACCAAAGTTGCAATAATGTACTAGTGCTATTTTGCCTTGCCCAATGGTTTCAATTTCATCAATGTTAAAGCTAACGTGGTAACATTTTATTGGCGACCAGTATATATCAAACAGAAATTTGATTAATACCTTTGGGGACTCTTATTTGATTAATACCTTTGGGGAATCTTGAGTCCTGAGGAAGGTCGGTGACATTCAGGGAGCGTTTCTCGTGGGCAACATGCGCTGACACGGTAAGGTGGAGGCCTATGGTACCCACAATCTTGGGTTTATAACCTGGTTTATACAATGACAGCTCTGTACCGTTGGCGCTGGACGCATACAGGCGGAAATCATGGGCTGCAACAGCAGATCCCACAACTTGGCATATGTCATATATCTGTGCGCAGATATCTTCATCCTTCGAGCAGGTCAGGATTCTGCGACTTAGATGTTCGATCCCCGTTTCCGAGTACAGGGTGTTAACCTTCACAATACTTTGTTTCTGCTTTAGAAATGAAACAGTGCTGGCTGGTGCAGATCTTTTCTTTTCTAAGATATCATTCAAATAATCGGTGCTGACTGTTTCGAGAAGAAAATCTTCCAGAACATTCGGATACCTCGCCAAATACTCCTTTATTTGGTACGCCGTAAGCCTCGTTTCAGAATGTTTGCTTCCGTGTGCTACCCATCTGTCTGAAGCTCTGAAATTTGGGAGCGGTGAGCGACGCTGTAGTGACAGATTACGTATCGGAGAACTCATCAGATGATTAAGCCATGTTTCAGTGTACTTAAGCGAAGTTTTCCGCCATTTGTTTGTTGCTAACGTCGTAACCGACGTCAATCAGTTTGAATTACGTCACAATTGTACTTCCGTTACGTTTGTTTAATGGTTAATTTTTCTGTGTCTTGAGCATTTATTATCTCTTGATGGAATGCCGATTGAGAATATTTAGCCATCTGAATATAGAGAAGTGCGCACACATCTGGTAGAGGGCGTTTCCTAAGTTGTTGCATTAGCTATAGATTTCACATATGATAAAATTGATGACATTTCCTATAACAACATTAAAATTGACAATTTAGCGTGTACTACAAGTGTTTAAATCGATTGATTTTTATTTTTATTAAAATTCTGAAATAAAATGCATGAAGCATACACATAAAAGTTTACCAGTGATATGTTAAGGTCCTGCAATCAAATTACCAACAAGGTACCGCCGGTTGGCAACGTGTTGAGCCCGCTTTCACTTGACTGTTGATCCCTTACTTACTATTGAGATAGGAACCTGGGGTATGTGCGCCACACTCCGTCTCATTGAGGTTAACATTCATGCCAAAAACACAAGATTGTTCAATGCATATTAAAGTTATGTGCCAGAACGCTTTCTCATGACCTCTGACCCCTAACTGTGCATCTGACCTTTAAGATGGAACCTGGTATTGACAACCCGTCTCATTGAGGTTAACAGTCATATCATATAAAAACAAGATTGCTCAATGCATGTTAATGGGTTGGACAAACTTCTAAATGCCTATATGAGTAATATGATATTGACATATGTTGTAACACTCGACACAGATTCATCACATAAAGAGCTCTATTAAAATATAACAATAAGACTAATATTACTTAACATGGAGACATTTATTGACATTAATGCATAGTGACATTACATTGTAGCACAGAATTAAAAAAAAATATTCAAAAAATATCATGTCAATTTACCAGTAAGTTCTTACAAATATCATGACACGTTTTAGCACTGTTCATTAACATATGCACAGAAGAAAACTGCCCAAGGTTTTAAACTGAGCATGGAAACCAGTCTCAATTCTCAAGCATCTGATTGGCCGTTTCAGCCAATCAGATGCTTAAGATTTGAGACTGGTTTCCAATCTCAGTTTTATAATCTTCAGCCCTGCACTGTTCAATCATATGCACATAAGAAAACTGCACCATACAACACACTACAACATGTTAGAACAAACTACAAAACTACAACACACTACGCAGAATCCAGGCTAAGATGATCCAAGATGTCATGTAAACGCCGGAAGTCACGTGATGTGACGATGATGCGATGAGGGCCTGTGAAAGCTTTACCGACGTTGTGATGTTGTAGGGGACGGCAACGTTACAGTACGACTCAGTGCAGCAAGATACACACTCCTGAAAATCATAAAGATTTGCTAATTTAAGAAAAAAATATGAAGGTATTATAGTTCCATAAAAAACACATCATCATGCCGGACACACTAGAGACTAGTAGAGAGTGAAACGATATTCTTATTAAGTTTAATACAGTTCCATATGAATTACAACCTTCAGCTGTTGCAAATATACTTGAACAACAACAGCTGTACTCCATGAAGATAGAACGTTCTGTTACAAATTGTATGCATTGAATCCTACATAATTCAGTTATTATGGATAACATAAAACGTTGTTAATATAAATGCATTACAACAACAAAAAAAATTCAGCTCGTACAATGCTTACATTGTGACGTGTTGTACAGGGTGATTCATATATCTGATACACTTTTGAAAATTAATAGCGTTAATATCATCAAACATAGGCATATAATTTTCACATAGAAATAATCTAGAGGCTTTAAAGTTTTGTTTGATATATAACATAGCATACTTGAATAAGTTATGGTGTCCGTATATCCAAAATAATAGTTATAACAAATGTTCAAAGTGACGTCCATTTTCGATGATTATTACGTCAAGTCTTTTCTTGAAATAGTCTAATTTGGCCGATTTGCACATCTGTGAAGTTATCGTCCTCATTTCTTGTTGAATTCATGAGTTAAGCTCTTGCACTGATGTTGGTTTAGGTGTATACATTATATTTTAAATGTCCCCAAATAAAAAAGTCTAGTCGGCCTTAGACAATTTCAAGAAAAGACTTTACGCCATACTTGGACGTCAGATTTTTCTTAATCAATTATGGTATGTTGTATTTGTCCTATTAAACAAAACTATAAAGCCTCTATATTTTTACTATGTGAAAGTATATGCCTAAGTTTGGTAATTTTAACGCTATTTAATTTCAAAAGTATATCAGATATTACGAATCACCCTCTAGCCTTCAAACGAAATTTTACTATACAAATCATTGTACGAACATGAACTAAATGAACTTGCTACTAAAATACAATTACTCACAATCTGTGATTCAGTGACCGTGCAACCCACGTGGTCATTGGTACAGTGTTCCGGAAGTGAGCACAACTTGTCCACCTGAACGCTATCACCAGTCAGTTTGTCCATCAAGTGCACTGTCTTGCACACTGTATGTCCTAAAAGTATGAAAAGCGGCATTTATTTAACTTGTTCGATTATATACCTAACAAAAAAAGTTCTGCACACAAGTGTTTTTTTTGGTAAATTTTATAATATAGCTAATAACTGGTATAAATTCTTACATGTATGTATATCAAGGTTAATTGTTTGCGGAGTTAAAGACAAAAACGAAAATAAAATTGGTTGGTAAATAAGCGAGGAATGTCATTTTGAGTATGACAGGAGTCAACAGTCAAAAGTTGCAAAATTTGCCGTATCAAGGTAGAGGTGTGAAATCTATGAAATCACTCAATATTTCACAAGTGTCTGTTTTAAACAATTATGAGCATGCACTGTGATGCTAGTAACAGTTTGTAAGCAAAATTTGATACCAAGCCATTTCCAGAATTACGCTCAAACTTAAGTTTTTATTAATTAAAGTATCACATTGTCTCACTCATTGACCTAAAGGTATGACAAAATTGTTGTAGTGATGATTCGAAGAGTTTCCATTCTAAATCAAAGCATCCAGTTTATAACGTGTATAAAAGAAACTATCCAATGCAATCAACACCTAATCTTATTTCAGTAAAGCACATTTGCATTGTTTTTCAAATTAATTTATTTCTCCTGGTCAACAAGGAAGGTTTTCATTAATTTGACCGTCATGGCAAATGTCGGACCACACCGGCCACCTAGACGTCTTTCTAAACAAGACAGAACACGTGAAGTTGATCTATCCGGTTCTCTTGTTCTCGAATGGAACCTAATTCCACAATTGAAATGTCGTCGGCTGTTAAATTCCATGCGAAGCCGCTTGAAAGAATGCCGGAGTCATCGTGGTGAATTTACTCAGTATAAGTCTAGCGATTTTTGCAACTTTTGTGTAGTAACCCCCAGTGGTTTTAACAATGAATTGCTTATAAAGTATTGATCGGATTTTATTTCTGACTTTTTTACATTGTTTACTTTGAATTGCTGATTTATTTGGTATGTATCATTTTGTTGTGTATGGTGAAATTAATAAGATATTTTATAAAATGTCCAAGTGTGCAGAACTTTTTTTGCCGAGTATATTAAGTAATGTTAATTGGAAAATTCAAACTTGTTATTTAACAACACATTTCTGTGAGTGACGAACATAATTAACAGGTTGAATTAAATTGGCACAGTACCGTTCATTAATGTTTTAAAACAATTTAAGTTGCTTAGTTATAACGAATATAAAAATGTCCTAAAGCCACTCGACACAGATTCATCACATAAAGAGCTCTATTAAAATCGACTTGTTTTCAAAAGGATCACATAAAAAAGGTCATAACATGGAAAATTAAGAAAGGCTACAAGATAACTTACTGCGAGCACAGGGAATGTTTGGCGCCCATTTGTTGCACTCCACGTTGTCTTTCTTCATCGGGCACGTGTAACACGTCAAGTCTGAAAGGGGAAAATGGAATTGTTTAAAACACGCCAGAATGTATAATATCATCACGACATATTACATAATTTTACTATGTGATACCCCGTTAAAAAGACCACCCTTGGGACGAGGAAAGAAAGGTCTTTTTAGTGGAGTGGTCTTAATTCTGGGGGTAGAACTTCTCAAAACTGTAAAAATGGTCTTTAAAAAGGTGATCTCATTATCGAGTTGGTCTTGGTTCTTAAATGATCTAATTAATGTGTAACTTGTACGTCAATTGTAAAACATATTAAATAAAATACATTAATACAGCGTTTCTGTGAATTGGTGCGGCATAGTGACATATTTTCAACCAAAAAATACGGTACATTCCTATATGATGTACACTCGAACACTTAGAACGGACATACCTTCAAAGTTTCCGTACTCGCTCTCGATGTGGAAAGCTGACGTTATTTCAAGGGTGTATACTGCCAGAACAAACATTGTGCACACAACTCGTAAATCCTGAAAATAAACCCGTTTATACATTAACCAACGTCACAACTTTCATTTTTTAAGACAAAATTAGTGTTTGGTATCATTTTTTTTTAAAAAGTCACAATTGCTTAGCCGACGGTGGTGCTCAGTCGACCAATTTAAAATAGGATGAAATAGTTATGTGCTAAACATTTCTTATGTTATAATTTCTTTTAAAAAAAAAAGAACAAAAAAAGAAACATATGGTGGATATTTACAATATTTTTCAGATATAAAAAAAAAACAAAGAAAAAACAACAATTACAACACTTACCATCATACGTTATTCCTTGTAAATCCAATGAATACAAAACCAAACTCTTTAACTGTTCAGATCACCTGCTTTTTGACAAGTATGGCTTTGTGTTTGTTTGCTTACATTTTATATGTTGTTTTTTTCTTATCGCCTAATCAGTGTTAAAAGCAACACTCCAACACCATATTATCTAATTATCAAATAAATCGGCTTCTACAAAGGGATGGTGACGACGGGACGGGTCTCGTAATAAATGGTATTTCTCACAGAGAATCAAATTGTTGGTCATCTGCACCATCGGCAAATTACGATAAGTGATTGATGATATTGTTACACGTGATTGTTTGTTGATCTCGAGCAGGCTAATTGGTCTATTGCACGTCTATTACAGGTACGCTCATTAGGCTAAACAACATAGTGATAAGTAATAATATGTAATAATATATTTAACTGATTTTATTTTGACAGAGTACTGTTGAAACAATATAGCGATAAGTAAAAATGCAATTAATTGATTTTATTTTGACATAGTACTGCTGAAACAACCTATTGATAAGTAATTATATATTGATTGATTGAATTTTGACTGGATAATGTTAAGTTCTGATCTTAGCTTTTGTTTTATTGGCTTTTTACTAGAAAATATTTAAAATATAACATAAACATAAGCCCGATTTCCCACTCTCTCTCTCTCTCTCTCTTTCTCTATTTTTGTTTCAGTATATCCGTTATTTACAAAAAGGCCAATATGACAAGATGTTCAACGAATTAAGAATTAAGTGCGCCAGTCTTATACCAATAGTATAAAGCATCTATATATGAGTACATAATAAATGCGATGTTTTAGCTTTGCAGGTCCTTTTCGTGCTTAATTGGGGGAAAAACTTGAATACAAAACTGAATTAAGACACACTATAACAAACAATCCAAATGACAATTTTTATAAAAACAATTTTTAATTGTTATTATAAGATTTTATCGCTTTCATATATTAAATACACTGATTTCTGTTAAATTAACGTTTGTGAGATCAAAATAAAGTGAAAAACACCATAAATTTTAAAGTTTCCATCATATTTCGTCCATATGTAACATACGTGCATGTTAAACTATTCATCTGCAAGCCTTGTAAATCCGACGAACATTTATTGTAACACAGGTTCGGATGCAGGATATCCATAATGTTGGTTTGTTTGGAGCAGTCTTAGTTACATGATTATTTCCAACTTTCTTGCCTAAATCCCCATGAAAAATTAATTATTGCTGCCCAAAAATGTGTTACGAGCAACCCCATAACAAACAATGCAAAAGACATTTTTATAAAACAATTTTTTATTGTTATTATAAGATTTTATCGCTTTCATATATTAAATACACTGATTTCTCGACTGTTAAAAAATTAACGTTTGTGAGATCAAAATAAAGTGAAAAACACCATAAATTTTACAATTTCCATCATATTTCGTCCATATGTAACATAAGTGCACGTTATCCCCTCGGGTTCTCATTTTTGTTAATTGTTAGTGGTGTCTCTTTTGAAACTGATCATTTTATTAACCATGCTCTCTCCCTCTCTTCTTCTTGACTGTGTGGGGAGGCTGTTTTTAGCTCACCTGAGCACTTGTGCTCATGGTGAGCTTTTAGGATCGCCCTGTGTCCGTCATGCGTCGTCAATTTTTGCTTTAAACAACATCTCCTCTTAAACCCCTGGACCAAAGTTGATGAAACTTGCCACGGATGTTCCTTGCATGAAGCTCTTCCAAAGTTGTTCAAAGAAATTAATTCCATGCAGAACTCTGATTGCCATGGCAACCGAAAGGAAAAACTTTAAAAATCTTCTTGTCTGAAACCACAAGGCCTAGAGCTTAGATATTTGGCATTTAGCACCCTCTAGTTGAACTCTACAAAGATTGTTCAAATTATTTCCCTGGGGTCAAAATTGGCCCCGCCCCAGGGTTACTTCATTTTATATAGACTTATATAGGAAAAACTTTAAAAATCTTCTTGTCTGAAACCACAAGGCCTAGAGCTTAGATATTTGGCATTTAGCATCCTCTAGTGGAACTCTACAAAGATTGTTCAAATTATTTCCCTGGGGTCAAAATTGGCCCCGCCCCAGGGGTCACTTCATTTTACATAGACTTATATAGGAAAAACTTTAAAAATCTTCTTGTCTGAAACCACAAGGCCTAGAGCTTAGATATTTGGCATTTAGCACCCTCTAGTGGAACTCTACAAAGATTGTTCAAATTATTTCCCTGGGGTCAAAATTTGCCCCGCCCTAGGGGTCACTTCATTTTACATAGACTTATATAGGAAATCTTTAAAAAGCTTCTTCTCACAAACCACAATGCGTACAGCTTAGATATTTTGTAAGTAGCATTTTCTAATGGATGTCTACTAAATTTGTTCAAATTATGTCCCCTGGGCCAAAATCCGCCACGCCCTAGGGTTCTCTTGGTTTACATATAGTTATATAGGAAAAACATGGAAAATCATTTTTCTCCAAAACTAATAGGACTAGACCTTAGATATTTGGTGTTGAGTATTGTGAAAAGACCCTTTACCAACATTGTTTAAATGTTGGCCCTGGGGTCAAAATTGGCCCTGTCCTGGGGGCCCTAAATATGTAAAAAAGGAAAACTTTAAAAATCTTCCTACTGGAAACCTCAATGCCTTAAGCTTACATATTTGGTATGTAGCATTGTCTAGTGGATGCTACCAAGTTAGTTCAAATTATGTCCCCTGGGCCGAAATTGGCGACACCCCAGGGTTCTCTTAGTTTACATTGATTTATATAGGAAAGCATGACAAATCATTTTTATCCGAAACTAAAAGGACTAGACCTTAGATATTTGGTGTTGAGTATTGTGAAGAGACCCTTTACCAATATTGTTTAAATGTTGGCCCTGGGGTCAATATTGGCCTTGCCCCGTGGGCCCTTAATATGTAAAAAGGCAATTTAAAAATCTTCTTAATGGAAACCTCAATGCCTTAAGCTTAGATATTTGGTATGTAGCATTGTCTAGTGGATACTTACCAAGTTTGTTCAAATTATGTCCCCTGGGCCAAAATTGGCCACGCCCCAGGGTTCTCTTAGTTTACATTGATTTATATAGGAAAACATAAATAATCATTTTTCTCTGAAACTAATGCGACTAGACCTTAGATATTTCGTTTTGAGTACTGTGAAGAGAACCTTTACCAGCATTATTTAAATGTAGGCCCTTGGGTAAAGCTGAGAGTACTTTTGTACTCAGGTGAGCGATATAGGGCCATCATGGCCCTCTTGTTTCTGAATGTGGCGATTCCTGATATGCATATTTCACCTTTTTATACTATTCATGTGTATGCCTGGTAAAACCAATGAACATTTATTGTAACACAGGTTCGGATGCGGGAGGCATGGCATTACAAGTAAAAAGCATCTTTTCTTTTCTCATAAATTACTCCGTTTTCTGATGTCAATGATTTCAGATATACTTTATTTACAAGAACGAAATTTAATAATTATTTTTGTTTGTAAAGTTTAATTAGATCTCATACGTAAAAAAGAACTTGGATGATTTGATATAATGATATGCAACAACGTTAATGACGCTGCCGCCAGAGTCTGACGTGTATAACATTAGTTTTCTTTATTAAAACATGTTGAAATAAATAATAACTTGCAGCGACTTGATGCTACTGTATGCATACGAAGATTTCTTTGTCCAGAATCATAATATTAAATCTGGAGACCACTCTCAAATCTCAAGCATCTCAAATGCTTGAGATTTGAGACTGGTCTCCAATCTCTATTTTATGACCTTAGGTCCCTGGTCTGCTTTTGTTATTATTCAGTCAATAGGAAGCCTAATGCAGCTAAAACTGCTTCCTCCGATGTGATTCGCATTTACTGTCAAACACTTAGAATGAGGCTAAACTTACCTTCTACGTTATAACTAATGCGGTCATATTATTTTCATATTTCACTCTGGTAAAACCCGAAAGTGTTTATAAAGACAGGTTGTCTTTGTTCAGAGGTGATTTGTTACTTAAATCTGTCAGTGGCTTATATCAAATTAATTATGGTCTTTATCCGCAGGTGGTTTTTATTTATAGGTGGTTCAAAGTGCAGGTTGTGCTCTACAATGAATGACTATGGGCTCGGAATGTAACGTTCATACTACTACTCACAAGGAAATAGTTAAAATCAAGTATGAAGGAGTATTTCAAAACCTGTAATAAAATTCCCTCAAAATACCCCAGAATGCAGGACTTGGCATATTTTAAGTCCTAACTAATCTAGGGGGTCCGCGGGCCTGGAAAATTTTCCAGGCCCGCGGACCCCCTAGATTAGTTAGGACTCTTAAAATTCATTGGGGCCTTTTACAAACATTATTTATCGAGAACCCTGGAAATGTCCAAAGGACTGATGTTTAAGCTCAGTCGCAAATTGACGCTATTAAAAATACGACTCGCAGAGTTGAGCCCCCTTGGTGAAATCCTGGATCCGGCCCTGTAATAGGTGCCTAATTTGATAGCATACTTGTCTTTTTGTAAGTGTAATGTCAATGAGACTTCAGGATTCATCAGACTTTTGTTATTTAGTTCAACTGTTTTATCAGTACACGTGCTTGAACATATCGGCCTTAAAACTGAATGGTTCCCTCGTACTGTTCCAATCATGCTCATACCAAAAACACACGCAATATAAAGAATATAAACTTCGCTATTAAACATGATTTATAGTGTGCAGGGTCGAATGCAAAATTTCTAGGAAGGACAGTTATAGGGCTTTTGTATGAGACTTTGTCGCAAAAAAAACAACAACATGAAAATTGATTATTGCTTCAGAAAACATGCCTCGAGCAACCATAACGCTCCATCTACATGCGCCCCTGTTGTGTATATAAAACACTTTAACAGAGTTTAGAAACTCGGGTCATTGCTTTGTACGTGAAAGATGCAACATAAAGACTTTATTTAATATTGTGACATTTATTAATGATATCTGCATGGTAACTTTACCTTATAGCACTAAATTTAAAGTAATTCTTAGAGGAAAAAATATCAAACGTCCGTTCACCAGTAAAACCATACAATAACAATCACAAATTTTAGCACTGTTCATTCATATGCACAAGCACTACACTATACAACACGCTGCAGCATGTTAGAACAAAGTACAATAAGTTAGAACACAGAGAATCCAACCAAAGATGATCCCAGATGTCATGTAGAAGCTGGAAGTCACGTGATGTGACGATGATGCGATAAGGGCCTGTGAAAGCTTTACGGACGTCGTGATGTTGTAGGGGACAGCAACGTTACAGTACGACTCGGCGCAGCAAGATACACATTCCTGAAAATAATAAAGATACAAAAAGATTTCCCTTAGGTATCATCAAGGCGGAAAGTCTGGTCAGTGAAAAGAAAACCTTGTTGTGTGTAATACAGTCCAATCCAAGATTTAACTTTAAATTAATACTGATTTGCAGTAGGGTCTAAAACGTTGTGCTCCATATATTTTCTTTTACAATTTGTAACTGTTGAATTCAACATCTTTTAGTTATTGTCGAAAGTATAATAGAATGTAACTTTTAATGTATTTCACAATAATTACTGCTAAGATAAAGGTGATTAAGTTTTCGGACGTTGTTTTTTTTTACTTTATAAATCTTTGTGCGTATATTCATGAACTAATAGAACTTCGATGTGGATCTATTTGCGTCCAAAATACAATAAAAGGTGATTTTACTATACAAATCATTGATCGCGGAACAAATATGATTACTTACAATCTGAGATTCAGTGACCGTACAACCCACGTGATCGTTGGTACAGTGTTCCGGAAGTGAGCACAACTTGTCCACTTGAACGCTCTCACCGGTCAGTTTGTCCATCAAGTGCACTGTCTTGCATACTGTGTGTTCTACAATTAAGAAAAGCAACATTTATTAACCTGTTCGTAAATATCAAGTTATGTTAAATTAAACAATTCGAAATTGCTATTATTTGACAGAAACAGCACATTTCTTTGTGCGACGAACATAATTAACATGTTGAATTAAATAGGCACTGTTCATTTGTGTTTTAAAACAATTAATTTGCTTATTTATAACGAGAATCAAAAGGTCTATAAGCTACTCGACACAGTTTCATTACATCAAGAGCTCTAAAAACCGACTTGTTTTTAAATGGGTCACGTTTTAAAAAAACTCTCATAACATGGACAACTTAAAAAGGGCTACAAGATAACTTACTGCGAGGACACGGAATGTTTGGCGCCCATTTGTTGCATTCAACGTTGTCTTTCTTCATCGGACACGTGTAACATGTCAAGTCTGAAAAAAATATTTAAAAAAATGGAATACATCTGAATGTATCATTTTATAACTGCAGACTCCAGAAGTTTACTACTATGAAATACATATAATGAAATACATTCTGTGAAATAGACATTTATGTGCTGCATAACGACTTTCTTAAAAAAACAGAAACATATGATACTTTGGAATCCATTTAGATATGCATTTGCATTCGAATACTTTAAGAACGGAGCTACACTTACCTTCAAAGTTTCCGTACTCAATCTCCAAATGGAAAGCTGACGTTATTTCAAGGGTGGATACTGCCAGAACCAACATTGTGCATAGTGCTTGTAAATCCTGAAAACCAATGTTACAATGTGTAAAAGTTTAATTCAAAAAATTCTCTACACATATTTTCAAAGACATACTGTGCGCAGTTGAATTATTATATTAAGAGAAAACAGGATGAAATGGACCCGTTCTATACATTTCTTTTTATAATTTCTTATAATTTCCAACAACATTGAGAAACATAATTGGTGGATATTTTCTAAGAAATTCATTTCCAATTTCAGATATAGATTACGATGACAATACTTATTTAGTGGACTGTTTATACCCCCCCCCCCCACCCCTCCCACCCGCCCCCCCCCCCCCCAAAAAAAAAGAAGAAAAAAGAACAAAAACACAAATTTCAACACAGCTAGTTGCTTAAACCTTTCTTTTTTCAGCAATCATTAAAAAGGAAAAGCAAAAAAACTTACCATCTTAAGTTATTCCGTGGATATGAAAAAGCATCCAAAACAAACTTTTTAAACTCTTCAGATTAACTGCTTTTCGACAAGTATGGCTTTGTATGTGTTTGCTAACATTTTATATGTTGTTTTTCTTATCGCCCAATCAGTGTTAAAACCAACACTCCAACAACATATTATCTAATTATCAAATAATTCGGCTTTTACAAAGGGAAGGTGACGACGGAATGGGTCTCGTAATAAATGGTATTTCTCACAGAGAATCAAATTGTTGGTCATCTGTACCATCGGCAAGTTATGATAAGTGATTGATGATATTGTTACACGTGATTGTTTGTTGTTCACGAGCAGGCTAATTGGTCTATTGCACGTCCATTACAGGTACGCTCATTATACTTTACAACATAGTGATAAGTAATAATACATTTAACTGATTTTATTTTGACAGAGTATGAGTACTGTTGAAACAATATAGCGATAATTAATCATGTAATTAATTGATTTTATTATGACATAGCACTGCTGAAACAACCTACCGATAAGTTATAATATATTTAATTGATTGAACTTTGACTGGATAATGATAAGTTCTGATCTTAGCTTTTGTTTTATTGGCTTTTTACTAGAAAATATTTAAAATAAAACATGAACATAAGCCCGATTTCGCACTCTCTCTCTCTCTCTCTCTCTATTTTTGTTTCAGTATATCCGTTATTTACACACACACACACACACACACACACACGCACGCACGCACGCACGTACGCACGCACGCACGCACGCACACACACACACACACACAAAACAACCAATATGACAAGATGTTCAAAAAATTAAGAATTAAGTGCGTCAGGCTAATACCAATAGTATTATAATAAGCATCTGTATGAGTACATTAATAAATGCGGTGTTGTTAGCTTTGCGGGTCCTTTTCGTGCCGAATTGGGGAAAAAAACTTGAATACGAAACTGAATTAAGATACACCATAACAAACAATGCAAAATACATTTTTATAAAACAATTTTTAATTGATATTATAAGATTTTATATCTTTCGTATATTAAATACAAAGATTTCTAGACTGTTAAATTAACGTTTGTGAGATCAAAATAAAGTGAAAAACACCATAAATTTTACAATTTCCATCATATTTCGTCCATACAACATACGTGCATGTTATACTATTCATGTGTATGCCTGGTAAATCCGACGAACATTTATTGTAACACAGGATCGGAAGCAGGATATCCATAATGTGGGTTTGTTTGAAGCAATCTTAGTTACATGATTATTTCCAACTTTCTGGTCTAAATCCACATGAAAATTATTTATTGCTGTCCAAAAATGTGTTTCGAGCAAGACCATTGAAACCCCTCTGTAACCGTCCATATGACATGCTAGTTCATATCAAATTATAGAACAATAAGATCTTAATACAATGTATCTTTTAAATACGTAAAAGCGGGAGACCTGGCTTTACAATTAAAAATCATCTTTTTTTTCTCATAAATTACTCAGTTTTCTGATGTCAATGATTTCAGATATACTTTATTTACAAGAACGAAATTTAATAATTATTTTTGAAGGTAAAGTTTAAATAGATCTCATAAGTTAAAAAAGAACTTGGATGATGAAAATGATACGCAACACAACGTTAATGACGCTGCCACCAGAGTCTAACGTGTATAACATTAGTTTTCTTTATTAAAACCTGTTGGTTGAAATAAATAATAACTTGCACCGACTTGATGCTACTGTATGCATACGAAGATTTCTTTGTCCAGAATCATAATACTAAATCTGGAGACCACTTCAAATCTCAAGCATCTCAAATGCTTGAGATTTGAGACTGGTCTCCAATCTTTGTTTTATGATCTTTGGCACTGGTCTGCATTTGTTATTATTCAGTTAATATAGGAAGCCTTATGCAGCTAAAACTGCTTCCTCAAATGTGATGCGCATTTACTGTCGAACACTAAGAATGGGGCTAAACTTACCTTCAAAGTTTCCGCACTTGATCTCATATTAAACAATGTTAAACCTAATGAGATAATATTATTTTCATATTTCACTCGGGTAAAACCCGAAAGTGTTGATAAAGACAGGTTGTCTTTGTTCAGAGGTGATTTGTTACTTAAATCTGTCAGTGACTTATATCAAATTAATTATGGTCTTTATCCGCAGGTGGTTTTTATGTATAGGTGGTTTAAAGCGCAGATTGTGCTCTACAATGAATACATGGAAATAAAACAGTTCTCATCAAACATATTTAAAACATTTGATAGCTAGCTGTTTCCAAAAAAAAAAATAGCTGCTTGATTTTTTTTCTTTCTTCATTTATTTTATAATAGGTGCCTAATATGATAGCATAATGGCCTTTTTGTAAGTGTAATGTCAATAAGACTTCAGGATTCATCAGACTTTTGTTATTTAGTTCAACTGTTGTGCTTGAACAAATCGGCCTTAAAACTGAATGGTTCCCTCGTACGGTTTTAGTCATGCTCATACCAAAAACACTAACCAATATAAAGAACCCTAACTTCGCTGTTAATTTATACTGTGCAGGGTCGAATGCAAAATTTCTAGAAAGGACAGTTAAAGGGCTGTAAAAAAGACAATAACATGAAAATTGATTACGAGCCTCGAGCAACCCTAACGCTCCAATTGGACGCGCCCCTGTTGTGTATATAAAACACTATAACAGAGTTTAGAAACTCGGATCATTGCTTTATACGTGAAAGACACAACACAAAAACTTCATTTAATATTGTGACATTTATTAATGATATTTGCATGGTAACATAACCTTGTAGCACTAAATTTAAATTAATTAAAAATATCAAACGTCCATTCACCAGAAAAACATACAAGTAACAATCACACATGTTAGCACTGTTCATTCATATGCACAAACACTACACTATACAACACGCTTCAGCATGTTAGAACAAAGTGCAATAAGTTAGAACACAGAGAATCCAAACAAAGATGATCCCAGATGTCATGTAGAAGCTGGAAGTCATATGATTTGACGATGATGCGATGAGGGCCTGTGAAAGCTTTACGGACGTCGTTATGTTGTAGGGGACGGCAACGTTACAGTACGACTCGGCGCAACAAGATACACACTCCTGAAAATAATAAAGATACAAAAAGATTTCCCTTAGTTATCATCAAGGCGGAAAGTCTGGTCAGTGAAAAGAAAACCTTGTTGTTTATAATACAGTCCAATCCGAGATTTAACTTTAATACTGATTTGCAGTAGAGCCATAAAAAATTAGTGCTCCATATATTACTTTTACAATTTGTATCCATCGAATTCAACATCTTTTACTAGTTATTGTCGATAGTAAAATAGAATGTAACTTTTAATGTATTTCACAATAATTACTGCTAAGATAATGGTGTTTTTTTTTACTTTATAAATCTTTGTGCGTATATTCATGAACTAATAGAACTTCGATGTAGATGCGTCCAAAATACAATAAAATGTGATTTTACTATACAAATCATTGATCGCGGTACAAATATGATTACTTACAATCTGAGATTCAGTGACCGTACAACCCACGTGGTCGTTGGTACAGTGTTCCGGAAGTGAGCACAACTTGTCCACCTGAACGCTCTCACCGGTCAGTTTGTCCATCAAGTGCACTGTCTTGCATACTGTGTGTTCTACAATTAAGAAAAGCAACATTTATTAACCTGTTCGTTAATATCAAGTTATGTTAAATTAAACAATTCGAAATTGCTATTTATTTGAAAGCAACAGCACATTTCTTTGTGCGACGAACATAATTAACAGGTTGAATTAAATAGGCACTGTTCATTTGTGTTTTAAAACAATTAATTTGCTTATTTATAACGAGAATTAAAAGGTCTATAAGCTACATGAAGAGCTCTAAAAACCGACTTGTTTTTAAATGGGTCACGTTTTAAAAAAACTCTCATAACATGGAAAACTTAAAAAAAAGGTTACATGATAACTTACTGCGAGGACACGGAATGTTTGGCGCCCATTTGTTGCATTCAACGTTGTCTTTCTTCATCGGACACGTGTAACACGTCAAGTCTGAAAAAAATAAAAATAATGGAATACATCTTTATAACTGCAGACTCCAAAAGTTTACTGCTATGAAATACATATAATGAAATACATTCTGTGAAATAGACATTTATCTTAAAAAGAAAACCAGAAACATATGATACTTTGGAAACCATTTAGATACGCATTTGCATTCGAATACTATAAGAACGGAGCTACACTTACCTTCAAAGTTTCCGTACTCAATCTCCAAATGGAAAGCTGACGTTATATCCAGGGTGGATACTGCAAGAACCAACATTGTGCATAGTGCTTGTAAATCCTGAAAACAAATGTTACAATGTGTAAAAGTTTAATTCAAAATAATTCTCTACACATATTTTCAAAGGCGCTGTTGAATTATTATATTTAGGAGAGAACAGGATGAAATGGACCCGTTCTAAACATTTCTTTTTATAATTTCTTATAATTACAACAACATTGAGAAACATAATCGGTGGATATTTGTTTTAGCATATTATATTTTCTAAGGAATTAATTCCCAATTTCAGCTAAAAATAACGATGACAATACTAATTTAGTGGACTGTTTATAACCACCCCCCCCCCCCCCCCCCCAAAAAAAAAGAAAGGAAAAGGAACAAAAACACAAATTTCAACACAGGTAGTTGCTTAAAACTTTCATTGTTTCAGAAATCAAAAAAGGAAAAGGAAAAAGAACTTACCATCTTTAGTTATTCCGTGGATATAAAAAAAAACAACATCTAAAACAAAACTTTTTAAACTGTTAAGATTAGATGCTTTTCGACAACTTTGGCTTTGTATGTGTTTGCTTACATTTTATATGTTGTTTTTCTTATCGCTCAATCAGTGTTAAAAGCAACACTCCAACAACATATTATCTAATTATCAAATAAATCGGCTTTTACAAAGGGAAGGTGACAACGAAATGGGTCTCGTAATAAATGGTATTTCTCACAGAGAATCAAATTGTTGGTCATCTGCACCAGCGGCAAGTTACGATAAGTGATTGATGATATTATTACACGTGATTGTTTGTTGATCTTGAGCAGGCTAATTGGTCTATTGCACGTCCATTACAGGTACGCTCATAATGCTCAACAACATAGTGATAAGTAATAATATAATTAACTGATTTTATTTTGACAGAGTACTGTTGAAACAACATAGTGATAAGTAATAATATATTTATTTGTTTTATCTTGACAGGGTAATGTTAAATCCTTATATTAGCTGTTGTGTTATTTGTTCACGCAGCTACACAATGTAATTTCTAAAAATATTTTTTAAATATGATATGACCATTAGCTCCCTCCCTTTCTCTCATTTGGTTTCAGTATATCCTATTAATTACTACATTTTATTTGTCGCTCATTAATATCAAGAATTAAAAAAATACATACAGTAAATATAGAATTTCGAAGAATATTTGTTACAGCATGATGTCTATCTAACAGATTTTTCACAGTATTAAAATCTTCAAAGAAAAATTGATATCGATCACGAACGATAATGCTATTATATTTAATTACATATGTCATATGTCTCTCTTAAAAAGATTTATGATCAAGATAAGATTAAATTTGACATCTTAGTTTTAGATTGTTCTTTCTATTTAACATCCAGTTAAAGTGTATCTCAACGACCAGTATGCTGCTATACTGCTTATCAGGTGCTTTTACAAAATAATAAAAAATACTTTATTTAATCTAATAAATATTTGAAATGTATTTCACATTCATGAGCGATGTTTAGATTGGAAAGTCCGTTTCCCCAATTCCACGTTTTCCCATATGAACAGAGCATACATAATGCCTTTTTTCATGTTTATTACTAAATATGATTTTTGTTCGTTAGCATTTTAATGGTAGGTGAGTTATTGGTGAGGAATTTATTTCTCTTTTTTTCTCATTCTGAAGTTGATGCTTTACTTAAAAAAGAACAGTTATGAAATATTTAGAAATAAATATATATATACATGTTTTGTACGAGAAACAAGAAATACGTAACAATGGAAGAAACCTTTTTGTTTGAATCGATTTAGCATGAGGATAAAAATTGGCCCATATGAGCGTTATATTATCAATAGCAACACTAAAACAATATTTAATCATATGACGTTTCGATCACTTTTAAGGTGGAACGCGACACTTTGCGAATTTTCGAATTTCTTTATGAAATTTGGTATGGTATTTATTGATGATGATTCCAGCATGAATCCGCAAACCGTTTTTCGATTAATTAAATAGTTGTTTAGATATTTACCTTCAAAGTTAGCTATCAACGCCAGTTTTCTGCACTGACGTCAATAACGCTCGCCGAACACTTTTTCGGGGCTGGCTGAAAATTGGGGTTTCCAATTTCATTTATTCTTTCACAGATGAATTGGCGCTGAAAATACCTTTCCGGTGATATAAGATTTAACATAATGTGACCAGGTTTGACAACGTTGTGTACCGTTAAACGCCGTTTTTGCATTAAAAATGACGTCGAGTTTTGCCTTTTATCTGTCGACTTTTTCAAAATTTTGAAAAATTCCCTAATTTAATTTTTGATTTTTTTGCTTAAAAAGTTTGAGAAAAGCAATTCCTATTGAATAATCGAATAAAATTTGGGGGTCACCGACTTCGTTATTGTGCTATAACCATTTTAAGTACCCCTATCCCTTTTTGAAAAAATACGTTATTTTTGGAAATTTTAGAAAAAAATAATAGTTCTTTAATTAAAAACTTCGTCAAAAGACACCACAGAGGAAGTTGAATTGAATTATCATATAAAAATGACATCTAATCGATTTCTCTTATGTTAATTTGTCAAAAATGTCTTCAAAAACGTTACTAGGAGTAAAAACGAACATTCCAAAATGCGTATAATACTTACGTCAATTATTTCTATTCGGACGTAACACTTATAAATATGAAGTATTTCGATGCTATACTTACAATTTCATAAATTCTGCTGTTTTCTTCATATATTATCAAAACATTTTCGCAAAGGCGTGCTAAATTTATTTAACAGTGTTCTTAATTACTCAAAAAACGCACAAGATTTCAGTGTAGTTATAGACATTTGATTAAAACTGTTCAAATCGTTATTCTATGCACGAAATAGAAATACCGTAGCGCCTATTTGTGCGCGGTGACGCCTAAAATAATTTAAAAAATATATTTCGTAGCCCAAGCAGATCTATAAAAAAGGAATATCTATCAATTCTAGTTAGCTAACGGTCTTATTTTGTCTTGTAAAGAGTTAAAGGGATGACAAATAATCCACCAGCCGTGCGTATGTTTGATTTGTTCCCATTATTTTCTGCAAATATACATCTTTTTTTTGCTTGTAAGCTTCAATTTCAAATGATTGACAGTGATTTTACCTGCATCTAATGTAGTTTTACAGTTCCATGATGGGATGCTTCATTAGCGCGGTCTTAACTGTATTCCATATTCCCATATACATTGTACTTCATATTGTGCAAATTCTAAATTCTTTTATGATTATCGAAGAGTTCACAGTTTTCTCATACTAAGCGTCAAAGAAATTATAGCAAAACAATAGCCAAGTTGTTAAGTGGTATGTTGCTTGAACTTTTGTTTGTGACAGTGAGAATCGACACAACAACGGTGAAGACCGCGGAGGTATAGAATACGTCCCTCGTTTTCTTGTTTATATGTACTTTCTCGGAAACTGCGCGCTGCGACACATACACTAACCAAGCAACATGTTCCTGGTTCCTGTACGTGTCTATTTCTTATCCGCCATAGATTGCTAAAAACGTTTAAGACCGGCGATTCCGTGCATATGTGCCGTGTCTGTGGTTATGCGCAATATGCGATTTTTACTGTCTCGACTTTCAACATAGAAAAATACCACGAAATGAAGCAGCATCAGACGAAGAAAATTGCTGTAAAAATTGATTTAGAAATAATCCGAAATTCGTTTAACCCTTTCGTATAATATAAATATTTACGCATTTTATCGCATTAGCAAACAGCGTAGATCCAGATCAGCTTGCACATTCGATCTAATCGATTTCTCTTTTAATATTTTGTCTGATCAGGATCTGCACTGTTAGCTTTTTTGTCAGAAATAACCTTATAAATCAAAAGCGAACAGTGTAGATCCTTCGGGACCTACACTGTTCGTCCATTCCATATAAGCGTTTATATGGAAAAAGGCGTTAAGTGAAATTTAAAAATCAAAATTTACAATACTGCAAACAATTTTAAATATAGACCGCAGTCTGTTTTGTCCTATGATTTTTGTTTTGAATTATAACAGAAGCTACTGTGATGCAATAATTGAACATTGCTTTATTTCCCTTATTATAAATTAATTGAGATTTCGCGTAATGTGAATAAGTTGTAAAAAATTTACACATATTGGTTATAGACTGTTGTTCATCTACCCCGAAAATACCTAGTGTCAATAAATTTGATTTGCGGCATCAAAATTTTCATCACGAGTCAGTCGTAATGTTCATCGAGCTAAATGAAGCAAATACAATTACATGTATACAGACAAGTTTTGCTCTTTTTATTTTATTTCTGTAGTAGCATTTTATTTCGCGGGGACCAGTTTTCGCGCATAAGCCATTGCGGTGCTATAAAATTGCGCAGTAACATGTATATCACATTCAGAAGCATTCATGATAAGCTAACACGTGGTTAAATTTCACTGCCCTTTCATTTCGCGCAAGTTTTCTAGTGCGAATTACGCGAAAATTAG
Source organism: Corbicula japonica (assembly GCA_038501625.1). Lineage (NCBI taxonomy): Eukaryota > Metazoa > Mollusca > Bivalvia > Venerida > Cyrenidae > Corbicula > Corbicula japonica. The sequence continues at coordinate 5,634,637 of JAZAYU010000032.1, forward strand.
ACGCGTGAAATAAAATGATACGACAGTATCTCTAGAGGTTTCTCATAGCAGTTAGCCTTATGACGAGGATTTAGCCCAAAAGCCGAGTTTAATAATACAACTTTAAAATTATCGTGCAACATATGTAAGGCACGCTGACAAAATAACACCAGAGGGAAAGTTTCTTAACAATGTAAAACTCCAAAAATTGTGAAATTATCGTGCGAATTTACCTGCCCTTAAATCAGCGCATATTGTGTAAAAACATGTTTTATTTATGTTTTCGTTCTTCTTAAATTACCATAAGTCATTGTAGTTGCTGTAATGTTGTAGAATTTGAATAAAGAGTCATAAATTTTTAGAAACGTCACTTTTCTTTACACGTTTTTTAAAAGGGGGAGGGGTGCTGAAAACGGCCATGGCGCAATAACGAAGTCGATGACCCCCAAATTTTATTCGCTAATTCTATTGGAATTGCTTTTTTCAAACTTTTTGAGCAAAACAATCAAAAATTAAATTCGGTGATTTTTCACAATTTTGAAAAAGTCGACAGAAAGAAGGCAAAACTCGACGTCATTTTTAACGCGAAAACGGCATTTAACGGTACACAACGTTGTCAAAACTGGTCACATTATGTTAAATCTTATATCTCCGGAAAGGTATTTTCAGCGCCAATTTATCAGTGAACGAATAAATGAAATTGGAAACCCCAATTTTCAGCCAGCCCCGAAAAAGTGTTCGGCGAGCGTTATTGACGTCACTGCAGAAAACTGGCGTTGATAGCTAACTTTGAAGGTAAATATCTAAACAAATATTTGATTAATCGAAAAACGGTTTGCGGATTCATGCTGGAATCATCGTCAATAAATACCATACCAAATTTCATAAAGAAATTCAAAAATTCGCAAAGTGTCGCGTTCCACCTTAATGTGATTTTTTTCTGTCGAAAATTATGCATTAGTAACAGAAAATGTATGTTTTTCCAATGTAATATAAATTAATTTTTACCAGATGATATACAAATCCAATAAAATATCAAGGTGATCCAGTCTGGGATTTTGTCACGTAAATGTTGTTAAAATGTTGTCAATTAAAAGGTCAAGAACCCTGACGTAAAATAAGAAAAATGCTGGTTAAGAGGTCGCAAAAATTGCAAATGGCGAAAACAGGCTAAAATTTCAAAAATGAATTTTAGCTATGGATGTAGTAAATGTTTGCAAGCTCAATTTAGTCTAATTCGTGTTCTAATTACCAAGCACATACTAAAACAAAGGAAAACCCGTTTGCACGAGATCTCTGAAATTCATGAACAATATACCAAAGCAACTCATACCTGAAATAAGTATATGCTGGTCTACAATGTTTAGTGCCAATTCGTCAAAATAATGTTAGGGTTTTCAAGAAATTCAAGGAAATCTTACTTCCTGGTTCAAAGTGAAAGTAGATTCTACTTTAGACTAAACTGAGCTTGCAAATATTTACTACATCCATAGCTAAATACATTTATTTACTAAAATCTAGGTGGCAATAAGTATTTCCCCCAAAATTCATTTTTTTGAAAATTTAGCCTTTTTTCGCCATTTGCAATGTTTGCGATACCTTAACAATCAAGGTTCTTTAAATGGTCTAACGCGTTTAATGCTCAAAATAAAAACAGTATTTCATGTTGCGATACTGACGCATTTTCTGTATATTGGGTCATCTTTTTGGTGCTTTATAATTTTCCAACAGGCATATGCTTATAAAATGGCATAATCTGGTACTTTACAAAAAATCGACCAAGTTGTCATTATATGCATTACTGTATAGGAGAACTGACCACCAAATATGTGAAAATATGATGCTAATACCTTATCTAAAGCAATATTATAAAAGTAATGCAGTCATAAAATACTGTAAATAACTGGCTAAAAGTCATGGATCAGGTCAATGGTAACATTATAATTTTATCACCAAACTCCAATTTGAGCTTTGGTTCTAAAGTCTGGTTCAAGTACTCTAAATCTACAGATAAACTAACTCAGGTTACATATGAAGAAATGATGTTTGTAGACGTTGCATATCTACTATTCTCTTTAGTTTTATATACCTCACATGGATGTTCCTTTTAACTAAGAATTACACAGTTGTGTTTCACTGAATTGTAAAAGCTCGAACAAACAGGTCATCTGGCTTACCTCCAATCCGAGCCAGACGACTAAGGTGTTTGTTCGGCTCACTGCAATACATGGGATTTTGTTTCTTGGTTTTAAAAAGGTGAATTTTGTGCTGTTGTTTTGAACAAATAAATGCTTATAGATTGTTCTGTAATGGGCTCGAACCATCGGGTTCAACCAAGCCGGATATTGTTTCAGCAAGGTCCGGGTGGACATTGTCAGCGTAACAGATTATTTATTTTTAAGATAAAACCGTCAAAATAAAACTTTACTGCCTACGCTAAAAACAAGGAATAAGCGTTTATTTACATACGAATAACATAAATAGGCTGCGATTGGGCTCAAACTACTGTTTCCAACCACTTTGCAGGCCAGAAATCAGCTCCACTAGGTCGAAGTTTATCCCCAGCATGGAGCGAGATGTTTTAGATAAAACAGTCGAAACGAACTTGCTTCATTTTTTATAGATAGTGGCAGCCACAGACAATTTCCGAAGCTTTAATTGTTACCGGTTCGGGAAAGTATTTTTTCAAAACGGGAAAGTGCTGAATATGGTTGGTTTTCTTGAATATCATTCAATTTTGAGCTTGAATATCCCACAAACGATAATGTTTTAAATATCCGACCTCGGTAGAATTTTAGGTAATTGTTATAAGAATGGATATATGCAATTAATATGTAGCTCCAACGTATTCTGTGATGCCGGAGCTTATATCCCAAGGTATAAAAAATGTGTGTTTTCTTTCACGAACGGGAAATTTTTCAATCAATATTTCCTGATCGGGAAAGTGAAAAGGGGAATCCCGAAGTTTCCCGAACGAGAATGATCCCCGACTGTTAATGTAGATCGGCGCGTTACGGTTAAATTCGCTATAAAACTTATAAAACAAAAATTTGTTTAAAATTATTAAACAAATTAAATTTAAAGGTGTAAATGTTAAAATTAATATTATCATTTGCAAACACCGTATTCCACATCTCATATTCCCGTTCGCAGGTGCCACACCGAGACCTTTTTGAGGCGATTGCTAGAAAAAAGTAATATATGCATATCAGGAATCGCCACACTGAAAAAACACAGCCTCCCCACGCAGCGAAAAAGAATAGAGGAAGAGAGAGAGAGCATGTTTTATATAAGTATGTCAATTCAAATAGGACGCCACAAACAATTAACGAAGAAGAGAACCGTTGTCTTGGTGAAATAACTCCAACCCACCCATCGGTTCAACAATGTTGCTTGCAAAAGCACACAAACATATAAAACATAAGAAGCTAATAGCAGACGACCAGGGTTGGATCTGTGCGATGTTGTGTTCCACCAAGACAACGCCCCCGCGCATCGCGCTGCATCTATCATGCTTAACATATAAGTCTGTTGGGATTTGAAGAGTTAGACCATCGGCAATCTCGCTCCAATGGACTTCCGGGTTTTCCCGGAAATCAAAGCCTGTCTTCTCGGGAAAAAATCGACAGTGTTCAGGAGTTACGCCGCGCCACCAGGGATGCGATTAGATCATTTTCTGGTGACTGGTACATAGCTACATTCAAAATGTGTGTGTATAGACATCAGAAATGTGTTAGCATTAGCGGTGATTACGTTAAGAAAGTGCGACGCTCACTTGACTAATGAATGACGTTGACGTTGATTCACATTTGGAGCCCGGAAATGTATGTTTCATGGTGTTAGTCAAATGTATGTAAAACTTTTTATGTATTGATGTATTTTATTAAAAATCACAGAATCTGTTGCAAAGGTGTTGTTTCATATCTTGTGAAAACATCTTTTAATTTTTAACATTTTTACAATACAAATCCGCGAATATATCGAACAGCCCTGTTACATCTGTTTATAACAATATTTAATATTACAATATATTATAACAGTATTTTTTAGAAATTGTTAAAAAAATGACTGCACGTTATTGTTTTGTTGGTATCATTATAGATAATCTACAGACATAAAATTAATGAGGTTGTTCATGTGTTAAAGAACAGGTTTGATGTCTGTTTTATGAAATCGAAATTCGATCATTTCAAAGTCACTCAAGGCTACATGGCACGCCCATGCCGTTATTTGTTTAAACGTAATGCTTATAGTTATTACACATGTGAGTTCGGGCTGTAGACTACTATTGGATTTTTGTGCGAAAAGAGCATTTGAAAGTTTTCAAATTTATGTGCTTTGTATCAAAACCACTATTATATCTCATAGGAGACATCTTGTATTATCGATAAACACTGTGTCAAAGTCTGCTCAAATTTTGCATTGTGTTACACCGGTCGATATTTTGAGACCGGTGACGACACAATGCAAATTTTGGTCTGTTCTCATTCGATACGGCGTCCGGCTTTTATGTTTACCAGTAGAGCACCGGAAATAAATATGATTGGTCAAATGATTTTGCCATTCAAAACTCTGGCGGCGCAATTGATAAATTAAAACAATCAAAAATGTCTTTTCCACGCGCAAATATCAAACGTTTTAACGAAGAAATAGGTAATTATTCTAGAAATTTTAAAGTCACGCGTAAAGATAACTTCAGGGCTGGTTGCCACTCACTATTACACCCAATAGAAGACGGGACCCGTCTTGTTTTTTTTTCAATAAAAAAAATCTGATCATTTTTAGCGTTACACCCCAACTGCAAAATCCACACTCAGCATGGTTCAAGATCACATCATATACTGCATTTTTTCAGTGTACAAGAGTAGGCCCTGATGTCCTATTCATATCCTATGTCTTGAGCCAATAAAAAATAGATTTTTGAATAATTCTAAATCCAGACGCCTGTTTAGCGGTCATTTCCTGACCAGTGTGTCAGTATAGCTTTATAGGCTTGACAGATCTCTAGTTCCAGTTTTGTTTAATTAAAGCTTGTAAGCAGGAGATCAATGTCAAGAGATGCAACAACGTCGCCCGGAACACAAAATATCCCCGTTTGGGAAAAAAAGCATATTTCCCTATATCCTTTTATTTTTTAAAGATTCTAAGTAATGCAAACAGATCACGGAGAAAAACATTGTCTAAGTTCCATGTCAATTTCAAAGACAAAATCATAACTTGCCAAACAAATATTGATTGCCATTGATAGATCCTTTGTTTATCTTTCTGATGACACCAGTAACTAAACATAAATCCATTGATCAGCTGACAAACAGATATTAATAAACACTTAAATGCTTCATAACAAGCAAACATAAAATATGATAAGTCACACTTAACCCTTAAATAAATAAACAATAAATTGTTAATTTTTTTTTAATAACAATCAACTGCAAACATATTAATATAGATCTCAAGATTTGTCCACTGGCTTATGTGCAAATGTAAATGATGGAGAAAAAGATGCTTACAGATCCATACATTCAGGGGCTACTTATACTTTAAAGATTTCTAAAGGAATTCCTTAAAAAAAAACTATACATTTTAAAAATTAGTAATCAGAAAATGGTTTTATATTGAAATGATTGTGGGAATGCTCTGTCATTTGTAAAAATCTTTTTCCACAGGTTGTGCACCCCCTCCAGGATTTTATGACCCAAAGTTGAGTGACAGAGCCCATGGAGGAGTTGTGGATAAATCAGACCGATTCAAGATGCCAAAAGGTACTCACTTCCCTGGCATACCTCTGGGATTTCAATAGAATTTTATTCAGGGGTCAATGACTCATCTCACTTTTTTCATGATTGGCTTATTTGTCAGCATTTTATATCATTATGCTACAAATAAGACAAGTCTTCCCGGGGGTTTTTGTGTACAGTGAAACCCCGCTATTATGACCACCACTGGGACTGGAAAAAGTGGTTTTAATAGTGGGTTGGTCTTTATATAGAAAATAGTCTGTAAAATGGGAAATCAGAATAGTGGTATTATTATTAGTGAGGTGGTCTTAATGAGCGGTTTTACTGTATCTTCCTCAGTTGGATGGGTTTCAAAATAATGAAGACATTCCTTATTGATCATATAACATGACACGAGAATAAAATTTTACATTCAGAAGTTGTGTTTTAGTGTTGCTAAATTCGCTGTAAACTTTCAACTTAATTGTGTTGTTTGTTCGAAAGTTATAGCTAAATTGTCCCTATTGTAACAGTTTTAGCATGACATTTATTTTTTTTTTACGTTTTTTCTTGTTAAATGTTTAGTTCAGTTTTGGTCTTGTTGGTTAAAGTTGATTTTTATTGCAGTATCAAACTGTTATCATAAATATTCAATTTACTTTCAAATGTATAGAAATTATTATTATAAGTCAAAATTTAACATTATTTTTCAAGAGCACCTGTACAGAAATTTTTTTTTATAACTGACAATTTAAATTAAAGCTGGTGCTGTAAAGAAACAGATTCTTCAACAGTAAATGAAGTTTTTTGTGTCGCCCTTTCGAAGAAATGGCGATACATAGGGACCGCTTTGTCAGTCCGGCGGTCCGTCGGTCCGTCACGAAAACTTAACATTGACTATAACTTTGCCATTTCTTAATATTTCTTTATCAAACTGTCAAATTATATTGCTTATGACAACACGCTTGAGATGATGCCAAATTCTCAAGGTCAAGGTCACATTTGATGGAGTTATGCCCCCTTTTGTACTTGGATTTTTACACGAAAACTTAACGTTGGCTATAACTTTGTCATTTCTTAATATTTTTACATCAAACTTTCAAATTATATTGCTTATGACAACACACTCATGATGATGCCAAATTGTTTAGGTCAACTAACATTTGATGGAGTTATGCCCCTTTTTGCACTTGCATTTTTATTCCGACATAGCACCAGAGGGCGACACAAGTGTTCAACTGAACACCCATCTAGTTATTTGATAAAAATTAATACATAAATTTGTTTACTTCATACTAGAAAAAATGATATTTATTTATAAGTATCAACCTTAAAATAGAGTATCCCATCTAACCATATGAAATGTCTAGAGTGCAACAATTTATCTTTTCATATGAATCATGCTTTGCATGTAATTTGATTTTCTTGTATTTTTCAGTCTCATAGATTATCAGTAGTACAACAGAAACAAAAATTGTCTTTAACAGTACTGCTGTTTTTTCTACATGGTCATAATGTTTTGTTGAAAAAAACTTCAACTTCAACCCTTTGTGATTTTTCAAAATAAATTATATTACTAATCTATTTTAAAAGAAATTTTAAACAGTTATTTTAAATTTTATGCCCATTGTTGTGCTTTGTCTTCACTACATGTATCTTGAAACCCACCCAGTTGAGGCTAGTATAGTGCCACTGATAGGGAAATACGCACCTCCTCCAGGATTTTATGACCCGAAGTTGATTGACAGGGATAAATTATATGACCGATTCAAGACTCCAAAAGGTATTGACTTTTCTGTGCATGGCATCATGGTTTTTAATAGAATGTTTTTCAGGGGTAGATAACTTGTCTCACTTCATGATTCCTCTTTTAAATCAGCATTTTACATATTTAAATGCTACAAAACCAGTGTTTTCATTTTATCTTTCTCAGTTGAGGCAGAGTATGGGCAAAGAATGTGCCAATGATAGGGAGAGATGGGTTTTCCTTCATATTCATATATGCCTTTGTGGCGTGGCTGCGTGGGTGATCACTCTAGATACAGATCAGCCAGCACATCTTTGCCATCAGATCATGATCTACACTATTTGCTTATTTGACTCATTAGTCATTATGGTGGTTCAGTATATGTGCATGCCTAGTGCATCAGTCCATAGCTTTAACAGGGTAAATTAACCCTTTACTCCATATATACTGGTCATCTATGGGTTCGCGTTACTTAACAGTTATCACAATGAAGTAAAGACGAAAAGAAACTTACCTGTTAAATTTTGATTTATTTCTCCTATTCCAACCTTTTCCTGTTATTTAATTCTTAAAATGGCCATGGAATATCCAAAAACAATAGAATGCATCCATATGATTGTCATTGGGTTCCGCCATGTTGTCCTGATTACGTTATCATTCGTTTCGCGGTATGTGAAAATTCTTGGAATAAATCGAACACTCGTAGGTTTAGAACACTAAATGTTTAATCAGATAACAAGTCATTTAAAGTGTGATAGGTGAACATGTCAAAACTTTAACTGTTAACTAAATTTTAACAAATAACAACTGTTAATCACACTGACTGTAAAAAATTATTTTGTTTCATGGTCACAGTACTTTCATTCCATATTTAATATTTAGTGGTTGGTTACCTATCTGATTTAAAATTTAGTGGTCGGTTACCTATCTGATTTAAAATTTAGTGGTCGGTTACCTAACTACATATAAACACTTCCGGGGCTATGGGTGGGGCAGACGAACTTGTAAACAAAGCGAAATAGGACAAAAATAAGGGGTGAAGGTGAGTTTTTTTGCTTCATTTCTAACAAAAACACTATATTTGATGTATACGAACAAATACTCACCAAGAAACTGCTCATAACTGTTGAAAAAACGTTTTTTCGTCAAACCACAAATATAGGTCAGCAACATGACAACGTAAACAATCGGTAGAGGGCGCAACGCAAATACCGCGAGAAGAACGATGACGCGACACCAATGATGATGAGTATATACACATGTTTTAACACTTGTGCAACCAGTGTAGATCCAGCTTAGCCCACACAGCTGTGCCATCTGATCTAAATCTGCACTGGTTGCTTTTTGGTCAGAAATAACTGAATGAATCTAACAGCGAATAGTGTAGATCCTGATCAGATGGCAAAGATTTCCTGCTATTCTGGATCTACACTGTTTATCCTATGCTATAAAACTGCATTCATTGAGTAAAGGGTTAAAATGCATGTTTTTCAACACCTAATTGTCTATTACAGTTAAATCTCAGTAACAACTATCAGTATCACCAAGCACAAGTTAATTATTTATTTTTCAATATTTGTAGATGTTGCAGATGGTAGTATTGCCAAAACACCAGTTAAACAACAGCTGTTTGCTGCCCCACAGGTATTATATCTTGCTTTTACAGTTTGTTGCTTTTGTTTGACAATGTATTTTATAACTCGTCATGTCTGTGGCAGTGCCTCTCATTGTCAGATTGAACTAATACCAATCCTACAATATTAAATATGACAAGATGATAAGCTGAGAATTGAGACCTGTCTCAAATCTCAAGAATCAGATTGGCTGAAATGAAGACAAGTTTCTATATCAGCCAATCAGATGCATGGTCTCCAGTTTTAGTTTTATGATCTTTGGCCCTGATGATTGCGCTCAATGAGTTTCATACAGTAACTGTGTTCCTTTTTCCTGATTAAGAAAATGTGGCCAGTGGCTTTCTTGTTAGGAGTATGTGTATCTTTAGAATAGAATTTTATCCAAATCAAATACAGATAGTTGTAAACTGTACATGTAAATTGATAATGTTATATGCAGTTGTTTTTTCTTGTCAAAACACTATATTGGGATTTCTTATAAAGAAATTTTGTCAGAATTAGGGATAAATTTATTTAAAGAAATTTTTTTTTATTTGAATTTGGACTCAATTCTAGACTGAGATTAGCTCGAAAATGAACAGTGGCATTTAGAAATACAGAAATTAAAATATATTTTCTGTCGAATCACCTTGTTAAACTTAGTATCCCATATTAATACTTTACAAAAAATAGCTGTGCATTCTTTGTGGGTTTATTTTAATAAAATGCAAATACTGTAAATTAAATTAGCGTCATTTTGCCAGGTATGTTCTTTGACACTTATAATCAAAATATATTATTGATCATATTTCAGAACAGTAAAAAGGTGAAAGCTACAAGCAGTGTAACAAATATTGATCCAAGCAGGATAAAGGAATTAGAAAAAGAGGTAGTGATTTATTGATTATATAGATATAGGATGAAAAAACATATGATTATATGAGTATACTTGTTATAATCCTGTACTGGCGCAAGATGCTGGACAATAATATAGGAGATTTCTGTTCCGATACACTGAAGTAATCCAGCTCAGCAAAAACCTCAGATCATATATGTGCATTTTTGAAATATGTCTTCAACCCATTGTTGTATTTAATATTGCAATAATATAGGTTCAAGTAGTTATGCTCATGCTCTATTGCATAGCTGGAAGGATTAGAAATGTGAAAGGAAAATATTCATATTACACGTCTCGATTCTGTCACACCAGGGTTTGACTACTCGTACTTGTACTCATACTAACTCGAGTACCAATTTTCAAGTACTAAGCAGGACTCGATACTCATCTTAAATTACAAGTACAAGGTCTGATAATCACACAGTATGATAAATAAATGAATAATGTGGATGCAAAACTTTATATTTGTGCTAATTTCATATATTTTGTCATACACCATTTTCATGGTTACTTAAATTTGTGGAACTAACTTTTTTAAACCAGCTTTAATAGGTTCATGTCCTTTTTTCATGGTGGTTTTAAATTTGTGGATTGTACTGCCGACAGAATCCACAAAAATTAGTATCCTATAAATATAAATGTTTTCACAGTAGTTAACTTTATGAAGGAGTGGGTTTTAACCCTTTTCTCCATTTATATATGTTTTAAAGCATGTGCAACCAGTGTGGATCCAAATCAGCCGGCACATTCATAAGGTCTGATCATGATCTGCACTGGTTGAAGTTTGGTCAGAAATAGCCAAATGAATCTAAAAGGGAACAGTGCAGATCCTGATCAGATGGCAAGATCTGGGTCTACACTGTCCACCCATGTAATAATAGTGTATCTATGAAGTAAAGGGTTGATTTGATAAAACTGGAAACTGGTTGCCTCTTGTGGCCCTTGTGTGACTCAAAGAATATGCTCTTGTTTGTCTTAGATCCGTAGACTATTAAAAGAACAAGGAGATAAGGACCGTCTCCTGGCCCAGAAAGAGGCGGAGTTTAAAAAGAAGGATGGGTTGACCTACAAAGAGAATGCCCACCTCAAGGAAGAGCTATCCCAGGCTATTAGTCACATGTTAGCAGACTTGCAAAAACTTGATGGGCATGTTGTTGCTCTAGAAGGCAATGTTAACGCCTACAGTAAGTACTTCATGTTTTTATTTCAACAGTGCTGTTCAAGGTTGTCAGAACAGAGAGGTGTTTTCAATTTTAAGGAGTAGGTTCCTAGGTTTTCAACACGTTTAAACAAACATAGTAGGATTTCTCAGTTGGACAAGTTCAAGACATTTTGGAAAGTTTCTCCCAAGTCTCCCTGAATTTGTTTAGTCCTTGTTTTTTATTCATGAAAAGAGTATATTTCACAAAAAAATAAGTATTCAAACTTAGAAATAAAAATGTGGATTTTTTACCTTCACAATTACATGTCAAAATTTATTGTACTGACACATATATTTTCAGATGAGCTTGTGTGTTTAGTACTCAAGCAGAACCCTGACAAAGTTGCCGGTAACAAGAAGAAAGATGAGGGAGTACCTATTGATGGTCAGTGGTCTCATTATCTTTTAAATCAACTGTTCCTCAAATGCTGCCTGCTTATCTTGTCAATATTGGCAGAGAAAGATACCCCCCCCCCCCCCCCCACACACACTTGATGTTAGGTAAAACTGGACCTCAAGGCTATTCAGCATCAATATCCATTTCACATGATTGCAAAGAATTAATTTGCATTTGTTTGTAGATTTTTTGTATTAGCTGACCAACACCTCAAATTTCATCAATTTTGACAGTAAATAACATTCTGGTTTCATTGCAGGTGCGACCAGTATAGATCCAGATCATTTGGCACATTCATGCAATCTGATCTGGATCTGCACTGGTTGCTTCTTGATCATTAATAACCTAAAGCAAACAAAGAAGATCTTGATCAGACAGCAGTTGGCTGATATAGATCGACACCAATTGCTCATGGGATTAAAGCCCTATTACATGGTGTAGAGGTTTAAATCATCGTAGTGATTTAAAACATGTTACAGTAATACATTAAACAAAAATGTGAACTTTTACCTGTAAAAATTAATTGAAGAAACTATTAATTATAAATATCTGACCAACAATAGTATCATTATCATCAATTTTGCAAAGAACAGCTGTCGATGTAAAATTTGTTGATTTCAGAACTTTCCCAGAAACTGAAGGATGAAAAGTTGTCTGTAGAAACCAAACTTAAGTTTGTAAAAAGAAAATCCGAGGTAAGAACCTTCATAAACTAGAAAAAACATAAGCTTTGAAATTCATCTGTTAAATCAAATTTATAATAATTATTTTTATAGCATAATTTAAATGTCTTTTTATGACAGTTGAATCATTATGAATTGTTTGTGAAACAAGTTTATGATTGATCAGAAAAAGCTTTTGCTTGCTTTAAATATCCAGAATACACTTTTGATGCATCTGTCAAATAGGACACATGTTAACCTTATTCTTCATGAGATTTGGCTTCTTTGCCATAGGCGAACACTACGGTCTAGATAGCTGTGCAATCTGACCAGATTCTCAGGGAATGCTATCACAATTACGTAAAATCTTCCAAAAGGGATGTCAATTATATAATTTATAAATAATATACACTCTTTATTTTCGAATTTTCGAACACTTGTTCTTTATCAAGAAAAATACAGAAATTATTGCGTTTTAAGTAAAATCCATGTTGCAAGCGTATTGTTGTTTGCTGTTTCCCAGGACGATGTTGCGTCATTTCCCGGACGTCTCACTTCCTTCGAGACACGATGCCGTTTCCCCTGAAAAAATCAACAACAATACTTACATACTATTATGAAAAAAGAGCTCAATACATATACATAAACCTTGCATAAACACACTTACACACATATTTACAACATTTGAAAATAATAATAATAACAATAATAATAATAATTAAAAAAGAAGTCCATCCCAAATCTTATGTTATGATGCACCATTAAATGTTCAATCGGATGAATTTATAAATTAAAGTCAGTGATGAAAGTTTATGTTAAGGCTGTTGAAAACCTAGAGATTAACTGGAATGGCTGTCTTAGGTCCTGGCTCTGGGATTACTGTACTCTTGTATATAATTCTCATTGTCTGTGTGGGGTGGTAAATTTCATTCTATTACCAAGATCAGTACTACATGAATCTTCATCTTTGATATGGAGCGCCATCGGAAATAAAAATTGAAAAAAAAATATAAATTTAAATTAGTCTGGATTAATAATAACTGATAATAATAATAATAATAATAATAAATAATTATAATAACTATTACAATAATAATAATAACAATCATCACCATTATTACTATTACTACCATTATCATATTTTGTAATACAAATAATAATAATTATAACAATAACAACAACAATAATAACAACAATCAAAATTACTACCATCATCATCCCATCATCACTATTATCACAATAATGAAATAATAATAATAATAATAATAATGAAAGAAAACATGCTTTAGTAATCAAACAATCCTCATCACCACCACCATCATCATCTTCATAACCACCCACATCATAATCACTGTCATCATCACTATCGTCATAAATGTTGCCAGCATCCTCATCATCATCATTGCAATAATAATTAATAATTAGAACAATAACCAGTAATTATAAAACTTCATCATCATCATCTACATTATCATCATCATCAACACCATCATCATCATCATCATAATCACCACCATCATCATTATCATCCTATATCCATTCATAATAAAATTGAGTACTAATAACTTTAAAGCTAAAGGGGATGGAGACCTAATAGGTCATGACTATTCTTACTAATGAAAAAAACTAAATATTTAATTTAAAGTTACATCCCTGGGGCACTTTGGTTCCTAACTTCTTGATCCACTGTTCCTCAACCAGTTGTCTTTAAATGCGACTGTCTCGGAATATCTTCTCCACCACCACTACCTTCACATCCTGCATCACATGACCTTGGAAGATCCTCATGATCTGTTTTTCTGTCTGTTGTCCTACGTCACGGAGATGTTCTTCAAACCTTTCTTTGAGATTTTCTTTTTACCAACTTAAGTTTGGTTGCTACTGATAACTTGTCATCCTTCAGTTTCTGCGAAAGTTCTGAAATCAACAAATTTTACATCAACAGCTGTTCTTTGCAAAATTGATGATAATGATACTATTGTTGGTCAGAAATTAATAGTTTCTTCAGGGAATGGCTTAGAGGGAGACTTGAGAGATATTGTCTACTTAATATTCTCACTTCTTCCTGTACTGAATCAAGGGAAATGTTTTTAGCTCACCAGTCACATAGTGACAAGGTGAGCTTTTGTGAGCGCAATTTGTCCGGCGTCCGTTGTCCGTGCGTAAACTTTTTATTTAAGCGACATCTCCTCTTAAACCCCTGGGCCAAAGTTGATGAAACTTGCCATGGATGTTCCTTGCATGAAGCTCTTCCAAAGTTGTTCAAAGAAATCAATTCCATGCAGAACTCTGGTTGCCATGGCAACCTAAAGGAAAAACTTAAAAAATCTTCTTGTCTGAAACCACAAGGCCTAGAGCTTAGATATTTGGCATTTAGAACATGAAAATCTTCTTTAAAACCACAAGGCCTAGAGCCTTAATATTTGATATACAGCATCATCTAGTGGTCCTCTACCAAAATTGTTCAAACTATCCCCCTGGGGTCAAAAATGGCCCCGCCCCAGGGGTCACTTGTTTTACATAGACTTATATAGGGAAAACTTAAAAAAATCTTCTTCTCTAAAACCACAAGGCCTAGAACCTTGGTATTTGGTATGTGTAATCATGTAGTGGTCCTCTACAAAAGTTGTTCAAATTATTCTCCTGGGGTCAAAAATGGCTCCGCCCCGGGGGTCACTAGTTATATAGTAAATCTTTAAAAATCTTCTTCTCTGAAACCGTAAGGCCTAGAGCTTAGGTATTTGGTATAGAGCATCATCTAGTTACATTTTCTCCACAATAGCAGCTTAATTTTTTTTAATTTTTTGACTTGATTTTACCAAACTTGCACACAACTCTTGCAACTATTGAGCAGTTGTTGACAGGTGAGCGACCCAGGGTCCTATGGACCCTCTTGTTTGCTGTGTATGGTTCTTTTTGGAAACAAAAAACCTGCATAATTTCTCCCTATAACAAGTATAATTTCTCCCAGCTTATTTTGCGCTACCGCAAGAGGGCGAAATTCAACCCCAGCAATATTAAACCATTAAAGAATGTTTCTTTATCGGAAAATACAGTTGCGCGAATTTATGCTCCAGGGAATTTGTTATAGATGGGTTTTGCGCGAAAAATTCGTCCCCATGAAATTAAATGATACTACAGCATTTCTGACCAAGAGGTGACCAGTGAAGATCCAAATCAGGCTGCTGGAAGGTGATGGCTGATCTGGGTCAAAACTGGTTCTGCATTTTATAAGAGTAAAGAGTTTCTGTATTCAACTTTCAAACATGGTTCTTTTTCAATTTTCAGAACAAGTTTATGTATTAAGCACTTTTTCACGCAGAGTTTGCAGAACAGGTTTACGAAAATGCATATTCTCTTGCAGAGTTTGCAGACAAGATTTTCAAAGGCCCTTGAAGATTTAAATCAGGGCACGAAGCAGCTTAAGAGCCGCTACACAAGTATACTGGAGGAAAATGCCAAGATGCTGAAGGAGGTTACAGAATTACAAGACCGACTACAGGAAGCTGTCAACATGAGGACCTCATTAGAAGAACACAGGTATAACAAGATATGTTAATCTTTAAAGTAAATGATACAATCTGTTGTATTTGTTAAGTGTAGATGTAATTGTATCGACATGTAATTCACAGTAAGGGTTCTAATCTGTTGTATTTGTTGGGTTGGATCAAGTATAGATTTTGTTTTGCTAATGATATGTCATTTTATCATGTGTTGCCCAATATCATAAATACATGTAATAGGAATAAAACATGATCTCGCGACAAAGAGCTCATAAAAACTAGTTCGTTGCTTAAGTGACATAAGTGCTTAATTAAAAGAAAAATAATTCAGCTACACTGTTGAAACCCTTTTTGTGAACATGTAAATGAGTTCTGCTTAATGCATTTGAGGACCAATTAAGTTGTTTAAGAATCACCTACAAGTCATGTGTACCTTTGGTTATTCACAGGGACTATTTACTGGACAGTAATACGAATCTACAAGATCAGGTTAAACAGCTGTCAGCAGAACAGAAGAACACCACAGACAGTATAAGGTTAAACACATTTTTACTTTGTTTCGGGCTCAAGATCAAGACCAGTCTCAAATCTCAAGCATTTGATTGGCTGAAATGGTGATTGGTTGCCATTTCAGCCAATCAAATGCTTAAGACTTGAGACTGATCTCTGAACTCAGTATTATTTTGTTAGGCTGTTATGCCATCTCCAAGGAATGCTACAATTTATTTCCAGTGACATGTGAAAAGAGTTTGCCTTAAAAATGTGACTTGTATTTTCATACAATACTTGATTAAATAGGTTAAAAAAAGATTTTGACATGATAGAAAAAATGTCCTGATGGGTAAAAGGATAATCTCAGACAGAAGTTTGCACATACACATTTATAAATTCAATAGGAAAAGCATTCTTTGTATTTTAACCCTTTCCCGTACAGATACACCTTTATTGCTAGGGCAAACAGTTTAGATCCAGATCAGACGGCACGGATCTAAACTGTTCGCTTTTTAGCTCTGTTATGTATTTGATATGCCAATCGCACCGAAGTAATACTAGCCCCTTCTGTATTATAATGCGCATGCTCTAAATGACTCCGCCTATTGGCGCTATTCTATCTTGGATATTGTTAAGGTACATTGAGTATTAAAGTAGCCACCAAACTAGCAAGTTGTCTTATTTATTACTGTCCGCAACACAACAAATTTGGCGACGAGGATAAACTTAGTTCATAAATTTCAAGGAACTTATCTATTTATTGAACAATAAATGTGCGTGATTTCCTGGATTTAATAAACTATGGCAGCGGCTCTTATAGGATCACTTAATCCCTATAATGAGAGTTCTGAAACGTGGACTTCTTATGAGGAACGTTTAGGACAGTATTTCATTGTGAATGAAATTAAAGAAGAGAAGCGCGTGGCAGCACTTTTGACGCTCCTTGGTGAAAAAACCTATGGACTTTTGCGTAACCTTACAGCACCACAAAAGCCGGCAGAAAAAACGTATGAGGAACTCTGTGAACTGTTAAGTGCGCACCTATCACCAAGACCTCTTGTGATCGCGGAACGGTTTCGCTTTCACAAACGAAATCAAGTTGCAGGGGAAGGCGTGAAAGAATACCTTGCAACGCTCCGAAAATTGTCTGAATTTTGTGATTTCGGGGCAAATTTGGATGACACACTCAGAGATCGATTTGTGTGTGGACTGCGTGATGAGGGAACACAGAAAAAGCTTCTGTCAATTGCCGACTTAACTCTGCAGAAATCCATAGACATTGCAGTCGCCATGGAAACGGCAACGAAAGACGCCGCCGAACTGCACTCTTCAACAAAGGAAACCGTGCATAAAGTTGAACGTCGGAAACGGTCCAAGCAAAAGACTAAAGGAAACGAGAAGACATCAGCATCCCCATGTTACCACTGTGGTAAAAATAATCATACTTCACAAACGTGTAGACTGAAAAATGCAGTGTGTCACCACTGTAACACAAAGGGACACATTAAAACGGTCTGCAAGAAATTAAAGAGTGTAAACTTAACAGAAAAGGAAAGTGATTCAATCGTGCTTGTGATCAATTCTTTACAAAGAGACAATAAAAGCAAGATTGTCATCTCGCCGACATTAGACGGAAAATCAGTGATGATGGAATTAGACACAGGTTCCGCAGTGACACTGATCTCAAACCGTAAGTTCAAATCCTTATTTGGTAATGTACCATTAAGTGCTCCAGACTCAACGTTAAAGACGTATTCCGGAGAAATTATTGAACAAGTAGGTTCAAGAATCGTGACTGTTAGATACAACAGTCAAACTAAGAAACTGCCTATCATCGTAGTGAAAAAGGATGGACCTACATTATTCGGTAGAGACTGGCTGCAGCACATCAAAGTTGATTGGAATAGCATATTCAATGTAAACTCAGTGCAAAGTGAAAGTGTAAATATGCAGTTACAGTCCATTCTCCAGAATCACAAGGATGTGTTCGATGACGGCATTGGGAAAGTTAAAGGCATGAAAGCCAGGCTGACTTTAAAATCCAATGCGAAACCAAAATTCGTAAAAGCCAGATCCGTGCCATTTTCGCTCAAGCCTAAGATAGAGCGAGAGCTTGACAACCTGGAACGCCAAGGTATTATCAGCAAGGCTAGTACCAGTGAATGGGCGACACCCATCGTCCCGGTTGTGAAAAGGGATGGTAATGTACGGATATGCGGCGACTTCAAAGTTACAGTAAATCCAGCGTTGGAAGTCGAGAAGTACCCGCTCCCAAAAATCGAAGACATCTTTGCAAATCTGTCTCAGGGACAGAAATTTAGCAAGATAGACTTGCGTCAAGCATATTTACAACTTGAGTGCGATGATGAAAGTAAGCAAATACTGACAATAAACACTCATAAAGGATTGTATACTATGAACCGGATGATCTACGGCGTAGCATCAGGACCTGCCATCTGGCAGAGAACAATCGATCAGATACTGCAAGGATTGCCTGGAGTACAGTGTATCCTTGATGACATGTGTGTAACAGGAAGAACGGACCAAGAACATTTACAAAATCTGGATAATGTGCTTTCGAGACTTAGTGAATTTGGATTAAAAGTGAACAAAGACAAGTGCGAATTCATGAAAGATAGGATTACTTACTGTGGTCATGAAATTGACAAAGACGGTCTGTGGAAACAAAATAGTAAAATTGAATCGGTGTTAAACACACCCAGCCCAAAGGATGTGTCCTCTTTAAGGGCATACCTTGGTACTCTCAATTACTACCACCGGTTTTTGCCGAATCTCGCGACCGTTGTCAAGCCTTTGAACGAGTTACTCGAGAAAAATCGCAAATTCGACTGGTCTACAAAATGTCAGGAAGCCTTTGAAAAGTCAAAGAAGCTTATAACGTCCGAGCCCGTTCTTACACACTATAATCCGGAATTACCTGTTAGGCTAGCATCAGATGCAAGCCCGTACGGCATTTCAGGTATTCTGTCACACGTAATGCCCGACGGTTCCGAAAAACCCATAGCATTTGCGTCACGGTCGTTAACTAAGACTGAGCAAAAGTACGCTCAGGTAGACCGCGAAAGTCTTGGTATATTTTGGTCTGTGCGGAAATTCTATCCTTATCTATATGGGAGAAAATTCACCTTAATCACAGATTGCCAGCCACTCATGTCTATTTTTAATCCTAGTAAAGGCATACCTGCAACGGCTGCAGCGCGTGTACAGAGATACGCACTTTATCTCTCGGGATTCGATTATGACATAGAGTACAAGTGTACCAATAAGCACACAAATGTTGACGGTTTATCGCGGTTACCCGTACAAGTATGTAATGATAATTGTGAAGAAGACGCTGAAGAAGTGTTCTACACTTCTCAAGTAGACCCGCTACCCGTTACAAGCGCACAAATTAGTCGCGAAACTCAACATGAACGTGTTTTATCACATGTGTTTGAAAATGTCAAAAACGGTTGGAGTTCGGAAACTCCAGAGCAAGTCTATAAAGCTTTCTACAACCGTAGAAATGAATTATCAATTCATCGCGGATGCCTAATGTGGGGCATTAGGGTAATTATACCCGTGAAATTCAGAAAGTCCGTACTTGATTTATTACACGTTAGTCACCCAGGCATTGTAAAAATGAAGGCATTAGCGCGCAGTTATGTCTGGTGGCCAGGTATTGATAACGACATCGAGCAATTAGTGAAAACTTGCTACGGCTGTCAAATGCAACAAAAAGCTCCAGCATCAGTTAACTTGCACCCTTGGGAATGGCCGAGTTCGAGCTGGGAAAGAATTCACGTCGATTTTGTAGGACCATTTCTAGGCAAAATGTTTCTTGTTATTGTAGACGCTCATTCTAAATGGCCAGAAATTGTAGACATGAAATCGACCACCGCAGAAAGAACGGTTCAAGTTATTCGTTCGATTTTCGCAAGAAATGGACTACCAAAAATATTAGTCTCTGACAATGGAGTTCAGTTCTGTAGCGATATATTTACAAAATTCATGAAAGACAATGGTGTTTGTCATATTAAAACGTCAGTTGCGAAACCAAGCACAAACGGACTTTGCGAACGTTTTAATGGCACATTTAAGTCTAGCTTACGCGCAATGGAAGGTGAAAATGCTGATTTAAATCAGAAAATAAACAGTTTCCTCCTTGCATATAGGAATTCACCTCATTCAACTACTGGGGAAACCCCCGCCAAATTATTTCTAGGGCGAAATTTACGTACTAGGTTAGACTTAATCAAGCCCGACACACAAGGACGCGTAAATGAATCGCGCATTAAACAGTCTGTAATGGATACTAGACCAATGCGCGAATTTGAAGTTGGACAAAATGTGTTAGCGCGTGACTATAGACCCACATCCACAGAAAAATGGGTAATAGGAAATGTTGTTTCACGCGACGGAACACTCATGTATACAATCGATATTGGGCATGGTATAAAGTGGCGTAGACATGTAGATCAATTACGCAAGACAGAAATTTCTAGAACATCGGTTGAATTGCAAGGTCGCGACCCAGTGATACCACCCAGTTTGTACGATAATATTCCTGTTGATGGCACTAATGTGCAAAGTAATAAAACTCCGTTGGTAGTAACCGGGAATCAAGATAGCCAAGATAATGAAACAGTTTGTGTCAAAACACCAGACATGCCAAGTTCTAATTTATCAGTTGACCACCCCGCTCAGCCTGCAAATGAACGCAGATATCCCTTAAGGGAGAGGAAAGCTCCTGACAGGTTTACACAGTAGAAATATTACGTGATATTAATGGGCACTTGATTACATTAAGTGCCGCACTAACATTAATTTTACGATTCAAATTGATTAGCGTGCGTTTACTGACCACCACGAATTGATTGAATAATGACTCTAATAGCGATTTAGTTTATCAGAGAGAATCTGGAATAATGAATGACAACTGTGTAATTTGGACTCATGACTCTCATTAGCCTAATTGCTTATCGGCTATAATGAATGTTGAATCACAGCTTTTATTAATGTTCGAATTAACAGTGTTAAGCAAATGATTCTGTTATGCTTATTGTGTATCATTGTTTTTCTATAAGAGTACACATATTTTACTATTATTAATACGGGCCATATATTTGAAAGGGGAGAATTGTTATGTATTTGATATGCCAATCGCACCGAAGTAATACTAGCCCCTTCTGTATTATAATGCGCATGCTCTAAATGACTCCGCCTATTGGCGCTATTCTATCTTGGATATTGTTAAGGTACATTGAGTATTAAAGTAGCCACCAAACTAGCAAGTTGTCTTATTTATTACTGTCCGCAACACAACAAGCTCGACTATTCGAAGAATAGGGGAGCTATCCTACTCGCCCCGGTGTCGGCGTCGGCATCCGTTAAACAAAAAATGCACTTTGGTCCATTACTTGAAAACTACTTATGATATCAACTTTAAACTTGGAATATATATTCACCATCAAATTCTACATCATTACCAACAACACCCATAACTCTGCTACAAATATTTTTCAAGTTATGCCCCTTTTTCACTTAAATTTTGCGTTAAGGAAAATATGCACTTTGGTCCATAAATTATAAACTACTTGAGATATCATCTTGAAACTTGGAATATATATTCACCATCAAATTCTACATCATTACCAACAAGACCCATAACTCTGCTGTCAATATATTTCAAGTTATGCCCCTTTTTTCTTATATTTTGTGTCAAGCAAAATATGCATTTTGCCCCTAACTTTAAAACTACTTGAGATATTGCCTTGAAACTTGAAATATATTTTCACCATCAAAATCTACATCAAAACCTACAAGACCCATAACCCTGCTTCCAATATTTTTCAAATTATGCCCCTTTTTCGCTTACATTTTGTGTTGAGCAAAATATACAGTCGGCCCTTAACTTCGTTATGAATGGAGGGATTTCAAAATAACTTGGCACAAATGTTCACCATGACAAGGCAGTGTGTCGCGTACAATACCCATGCCTGTAGGTCCAAGGTCAAGGTCACTGTTACTAAAAATAGAATTTTCTTGCAAAATCTTGTCCGGTCTGTAACTTTGTTATTTCTTATTGGGTTTTTAAGTAACTTGGTATAATTGTTCACCATATCAAGACGGTGTGTCACGTACATGCCCAAGCCTGTAGGTCAATGGTCAAGGTCACTGTTACTAAAAATAGAATTTTCTTGTCTAGGCTGTTACTTTGTTATGAATGGAGGGATTTCAAAATATCTTGGCACAAATGTTCACCATGACAAGGCGGTGTGTCTGCACAATACCCATGCCTGTAGATCCAAGGTCAAGGTCACTGTTACTAAAAATAGAATTTTCTTGTCCAGGCTGTAACTTTGTTATGAATGGAAGGATTTCAAAATAACTTGACACAAATGTTCACCATGACAGGGCGGTGTGTCACGTACCATGCCCATGCCTGTAGGTCAAAGGTCAAGGTCACTGTTACTAAAAATAGAATTATCTTGTCCTGGCTGTTACTTTGTTATAAATGGAGGGATTTCAAAATAACTTTGCACAAATGTTCATGAAAAGGCAGTGTATCCGCACAATACCCAAGCCTGAAGGTCCAAGGTCAAGGTCGCTAATACTAAAAATAGAATTTTCTTGTCCAGGCTGTAACTTCATTATAAATGGAGGGATTTCAAAAAAACTTGACACAAATGTTCACCATGAAAGGGCAGTGTATCGCGTATTATTCCCATCATTGCACTTGAGTGTCTGAAAATGATGCATATCGGGGCATCCGTGTCCTATGGACACATTTCTAATTTCACTTATATTTTCACTTAAGTGCACTTCATCGATAACTTTGCAAATACTTAAGGTATCAACTTCAAATTACCATTATATTTTCATTTCAGTTCTTTTTCTGTAACATTACTGAAGTGATTGATATTTGACTAAAAGTAAATGTCTCTAATAAAAAATTACTAACAAGTTTTTTAACAAATTCAGAAATATTTCATAGTTATTCCCGTATTCAGTTTAATATTTATGGTACATTTAGGAATTATTTCTGTTATTTGAAAAGAATTTCTCCCGTACCATTCACTTGTTAATATTTTTCCTGATTGCACATGAATGTATGGCCATAGTTGTTATTGTTGTAATCTTCAAATTGCATTTTTTTCAAATGATTCGAATAGTCGAGCATGCTGTCTCCTCTGACAGCTCTTGTTGATTCATTAGGTTATTTCTGACCAAAATGCAACCAGTGCAGATCCTGATCAGATGGCATGGATGTGCCTGCTGATCTGGATCTACACTGGTCACACATGCGTAAAAATGTGTATATATACAGGTATGGGTTAAAACTTCTCTGTTTCGATAAATATTCTGTTTTTGTAGTGCTTTATCCCAGACTGTTGTGGAAAGGGAAGCAAGTCTTGCCACTCTACAAAGCAAGTTTGACGAACTAAGAAATCTACACGAAAGTGAGTGCAAGGAATCCCGAGATCGGCTTCAGCAGCTTGAGGACCGGGATATAGTGGTCAACGAAACAACATCCAGTTTACACGAAAGACTTGTTGAACTTCAAGCTCAAAATGAAGATCTTGCTGCTACTTTAGAGGAAACTGGAGCATTTCTGAGTAAAACTAAAGACGAAAACAATAAACTGGAAGAAATGCTTAGACAGGCTGAACTAAACTGGGAGTCTGAAAAGAAACAGTTCTTAATACAGGTGGAGGAGTTAGTGTTTGAGAAATCCAGGGCAGACAGTATTATAGGCGATGCTGAGAATAAAGTGAAAGAATTAGAGGAAAGTTTGCTTACACAGAAATCTCAGTCCGAGGATCAGATTCAGGCGCTGAATCTTCAACTTGAAGGTGAGAAGGCTGAATTAATGCAGCTACAGAATAAACTTGGGGACCTTGTATATGAGAAATCCCAGCTTCATGTTCAGGTGGGGCATCTCGAGGCACAGTTAAAACTAGTCAGGGTGGAGTCAGAGGAAACGGCAGTCGAGGCAAACCGAGCCCTGGACGTGATACCAGGC
This sequence comes from Corbicula japonica, assembly GCA_038501625.1. Taxonomy (NCBI): domain Eukaryota; kingdom Metazoa; phylum Mollusca; class Bivalvia; order Venerida; family Cyrenidae; genus Corbicula; species Corbicula japonica. The sequence continues at coordinate 5,658,872 of JAZAYU010000032.1, forward strand.
CTAAAACAGAGAATCCAGACTCTAAGTAATGAGAAGTCAGACGTTGAGAAGCAGGCCGCTGTGCTGGTTGCACAGAATGAGACATTACAGGTGTCTCTGGAGCGTTTCCAAGCTGACTTTGATGAGTACTCTAAGAATGTGACGAGTGAAAGGATGGAGACCCACTCCAAGATATTAAGTTTGACTGAAGAGATTGACGGCCTCAGGGAGCAGAAAGATCGCATGGCAAAAGAGCTGGATGACTGGCTTACAGAGAAGTCCGAGCTCGATATTGAGGTAGCCAAGCTACAATGTAGGATCAAAGGTAGCTTTTCTTGCAGTATCTAAATACTTATTCCCATTTACTCCATTGATTTATCTTTAATTACATTGGCAACCAGTGTAGATCTGGATTCCAGACCAGAGTGCACATCCTGGATCTTCACTGTTAACATTTTTGTCATGAATGATTTAAAAAAGTGAACAGTGAATATTCAAATCGAGAGTGTATAGATGTAAAGGCTGATCTGGAGCTTCCCTGCTCACTGAGGTGATAAAAGATGTATTTATGGAGTAAAGAGGTTAAGACTGGGAACTGGGGAATTTTGGTGACTGGTTACACTGCTCTGAAATGATCTGGTATTTTTTTCTCCAAAATTTGCTGCATGTCTGCACAAGAAGGACCAATGGCCCAAGGCACTAAATGCCTACTGTATTTTACAGTGTATGAGTAATTTAAGTTACCCAAATTTTAAGATTTTCATGCAAAATAATGTTATTAAATGCAATCATATTACAAAGAACCTATATTTAAATGGAGATGAAATCTAGAAGTGGGCTCTATACATTGCCGAAGATCATAAAATAGAGATTTTAGGCCTGTTTCATAATCTGGCTTTGAATTGGTCAATTTAGGAAGCCCAAGATAATAGAACTAAGAATTGAGACCACTGTCAAATCTCGGGAATCTTGGAGTCTGAAATGGAGACTTGCCTTCAGTTTTGTGTATCAGATGCTTGAGCTTTGAGACTGGTCTCCAAATGCAGTTTTATGTTTGGACCCAAATGCTTGAGATTTTTCTCCAGTCTTAGTTTTATGACCTTAGTCCATTTGTTGTTATTAGGCAATAGAAAATTAATTCCTAGATTCTCATCCAAATTTTGGGTAAATTTTGGTGTACACATTTTTTTGTCAAAATTTAAAACGTTAGGGCTGGGTGATTTTCGAGGGGCAAGCGGGTATGAGAATCTAGGAATTAATTTTCTATTGCCTTATTTATTCGTATAATATTTTTTCAGAATTGTTATTATTTGTTCTAATTGTGATTCAGTATTAGAGATGGAGAGTGAGCAGGTGAATGAGAAGACACAGATGGAGTTGGAGGCCTGTAAGGGAGAGATAGAGCGCGTCACCAAAGAGAAGCAGGAGATGGAGAAAGACATGGAGCAGTATGGCATAGATCTGCTTAGTAATGCTGCTCAGTTACAGTCACTGCAAGCTTCATTAGACGGGTGAGTTTTGAGGAAACATGGGCTTTGGACATTTTTTTGGAAATAAGAGAGTTGGATATGGTTTCAGGACCGGATCCAGAGAGGGTTCAGTGGGGTAAATACCTTCTATTTAATTTTCACGAGGATTTTTGCCAAAACGTTGGAAATTATCTTGTAAATCCACAACATTGCCATCTATCTGGAAATCTGGCATCTGACCCTGGTTTACTTAAACACACCTTTGTACTGATAATTCCCAATGAACTCTAGAATTCTAAATGAAATCATTATTAAGGCTGGTACTTTGTCCAAACACTTTTAACTCCATGATGATGTATTGGGATTTCCATTTTCTAAGCCTACCATTGGAGGTCTTGAATTCTGAACAGCCAAGTTCCTAAGCAATCTGTAGCACCTTTTTCAGTACAGTAGGTGTAGACACTGATAAGTTTTTAGTCCTAGCTGCAAAAAAGCGTGCCATCATTCACTTTGTCGTTAATGTGGCTGTTCCAACAGCTGTTAAAAGAAGTAGTAATAGCATGAATCATTCTCATAATTTCTGTATTAATGGGAGTATTTATCTGTGTAAATATAAGTATTTCATTGATATTTGATGGTATTCATCAGGGTATAAAAAACATTTGGATTGTTTAAGGTAAGTGTGAAGCTCTTTGGGCTTCATACAATTTAAACATCACAACTGTTTTCTATACCCAAAGAAAACCATCAAATATCGGTTCAATCCTTAAGTTACTGTAATATATTTATATATTATATGGATCGCATCACGTAAAAAGTTACCGTCGGACAGTTGACGTCAATCCATGGAATGATGTTATAACTTTGAGCAAATGAAATCGCTTACTATGCTTTTTGCAGTAAAAAACAACATTATACTTTGTAACAAAGTCATTTTTTGGTAATGTCAAACAATATTACTGAAGATGCCTTTTCGCAAGACGTTCCCCATATATATACATTATGATGTTACAGTAAACAATCAGAACTAGATCTACTGGAGCAGGAGACACAATTATTAAGAACAGATGTGGAGACATTGAAGACAGCATTAGAAGGCAAGGAAACGCACATCTCCAACTTGCAAACATCTTATGATGAGTAAGTAACAGTTTTAATTTGGTCATGCAGTGAATTCTATGTATCACCTGATACTTATCCGACATACAGCTGCAATATATAAGAGGAAGGGTTTCCAACAACTATTGAAAATATTGGTGTTGTCTGAACTCTGCCAATAATATTTAAGCAGACGTAATCGGAATGCTGCAAGTCGTTTGGTGATTAAAACTTATGGAATCGCTTTTACTTAATTTTCCCATTTATGTACATATAAGTTTCAAACACATATGTCATTAAAAAATGGTCAACAGAAACCATATGGTTTTTTTTGTTGAAAATATTAAACATTTATGAAAATGTCTCGTCAAACTTTAGTAAAACACATTTCCATCTGTTTCATTGAATCCCATTGCCATTAAAAAGCTGTTTTATCACAAATTCTTTAAGAACTAAGAATATTTAGGGGTGTAATATGTGGAATTGAATCGTATTGCTATTTAAAAATTATTTGGTTTGTCCAAATGTTTTTCATACCCTAATGAACACAATATAATTTCACTCCATTTTAACAACTTATATAATGTTAACCAACAAATATTCATGACCATTATTAATTTTTGTTATATTTGTGAATTAACGAAAAAAATCACTGCGCAAATAATTAGCAGGATCACAAATTTCATGAATTTTTTTAAATATCAAAAGAACATGAAAAAAAAAGCAAATATATCTGACCTTGCCAAAACATGACAAAATTTATGTGTGAACAAGTTTTGGTTAACAGTATGTAGCATTGTTTTGTAATAATTTACAACCCTTCAGGAAATGTACAGCATGTGAGCGGCTAACTTCAGACAAGGCCAGGCTGTTGGAAGATTTACATACACAGAAAGAGCAATATGAAGACCTCGACTGTAGATTACAGCAGACCAGGGCTGACTTTCTCAAGTGAGTTGACTACATTTACAAGAATGTTTCTATATATCATTAGCGTGTTATCATGAAATAGAAACTTGCTGAATTTCAGTAATAGACTTACCCTTCTTTAGATGTGGATTAAGGTCAGATCACAGGGCTTTCACTAGCCTTGCAAATCAGGGAGAAGTTTTGTTTTAATTTTACTGAATTATGAAGAAGTTTGCAGTCAGCAGCATTCTTTTCCTATATAGTCTATACAAAATGACTTCTCCCCTAGTTCAAAGTTTGGAGATCACTTTTGGGACACCCTTCCTCTAGTGAGAGCCCTAGATCATTAAAAGTCTATAGATGAAGGTTTTCCTGATTTTATCCACTTAATCTTGAACAGTAGATCTGCTTGTCTAAAGGATGTTTTAGTCCCTAGTCGGCAAATGCTTGTCTGATATGTGATATATAAGTGACATTTATAGGCCAGCATTTGATGCAGACAAATTCATCACAGTCTGGTAAAATACAGTGTTTGGCAATGATCAACATAACCAATAAATCATTCACAAATTTACACAGCAAATATTTAATGAACATTAATCACTCCTGTTTACATTTCCTAAAATATTATTGCCTTTGAAGTGACAGTTACAGGTTAGTTCAGCCTAATTATGTCGTATAAACCAGAAAATAACAAGTTTTAACACTTTTTTCCATAGATACTGGTTTTGTCGCATGTGTGACCATTATAGATCCAGATCAACTATTATTTTGTTTGTTTCAAGTTCAGAACCCCACTTCTACTTTCATACCCCCCCCCACTTCTACTTTGAAAGATAATAAGACCACTGGAAATGTGACAGATACAGTGGTTAGTAATGATGAATTAGTATAATATATTATGGTTGCTGTTTGTGCAGACGCTGTGATGAGAGGGATGAACTGATCAGGAAGAATGAAGCCAAGGATCAGAGCCTGGCCATCATGTCACAGCAAGTGTCCGAGCTCACCCAACAGCTGGAACAACTCAACTGCTCTCTCACACTGTAAGTATAGTAAAACCCATTATAAAAGTCCACCCTGAAATTACTAAGATCACTATTTCATTATTTCTTTTGACAATTTGGCACCATTTTCTATCCTGGAATTAAAATCTTCCCACTATTAAGACCCCCTTTCCACCAGTCACAGAGGTGGTCTTAATAAAGGGGTTACTCTTTAACTGAGAGATCTCATTGTTTGTTTCTCTAGCATTTCACCCTACACTGACAAAAAATTATTTCTTCTTATTTTAAGGATGCATTTCATCATTTGTTGGATAAAATGTGCGCTATACCCTGCCAATTCTTTAACATCATAATAATATAAAAAGAATTTAAAACTTAAATAAATTTCATTTTTCTTTTAAAGTATTAATGTTTTTTTTTGTCTGAGTATTGGATACTCAGATGGTCGATCAAGTACTCAGTAATTCGAGTACTGATTTTCAACCCTAGTTATAATAAAGAAATACTTTGATTTCAGGAAGAGCACGGAGTGTGAGCAGGTCATGGCAAAGTATACAGAACAAGAGAAAGAAGTGGCACTCTCCGCTCAGCAGGTCTCCAACTACAAGCAACAAATAGAAGACTACAAAGAACATCTCCAGTTGTAAGTCCTGGGCCCAAGATCATAAATCTAAAACTGGACACAAGTTTCAAATCTTAACCAAGTGATTGGCTGAAATGGTGACTGGTTGCCAGTTCAGCCAATCAGATGCTTGAGATTTGAGACTAGTCTACAATAATAGTTTTATGATCTTTGGGCATTGTATGAATTATTTTTCATGTTTATATGCAATACTTGACAGTCTCAAGTTTCAATAGAAATATATCCTTTTATTACATGTGTTACTATAAATAGTAACCAATAATGACCAAAATGCCCGGGTACTTTGCATAATAAAGGGCGGGCCGAAAACCTGATATCGCGGGCCGAAAACCTGATATCGCGGGCAGAAATCCCGTATCAAGAACTATGGCACGTGGTAACCATTTGTACAGGATTAAACTTTTTCATTTCAAGATGGCGACGATTGAATCAATCGAGTCCCATTCAAGTTTTTTGGAGCTAGATGCAAGAAGTAACATATTTAAAAAAGAACATGCATGCAAACATGAGACATATTCAAAGAGCGATAAAATAACAAGAGAAGCAGAGACACATAGTACATACCTGGGGATAACCAAGAACAAAAAGCACTGGATCATGGTCCTTCATATTTCCTTTAGGCTTTATGCCTATTATTCTTTGAAACAAGATATGCCTTTTATGTTTTTGTTGAATTGAAGCTCGCAGCAGCGTTATGAGAATGAAACACTCGCAAATAACTGCCTTTACATACCCATACGGCTGTAAAACACTTCAGAATTCACATTTTCACAATCTCATATCTTGCAAAATTTTATCAAATCGTTTGAAGACATAATCACTTAAAAAAATAAAACTGACAGCAACTTGCTCTTTTACAGTTTGAAAATGTAAACAATCTTTAATTACGTCACAAAACTCTAAATGACGTAGTATTGAAAGCATTCATTGTGACTTAGTTAATTAATGAATAGACTAGTGCTCAGTAAATGTATGAATTACAGAGCATAAAAATGGCAGACATTGATATCAGCCCGGCACATGTAATAAAATGGTTATAAACCGGCGTTAAAGGGGCGGGAGGTGATATCGGCCCGGCCGAGCAACATAGGCCCTCGAGCTAAAGCTCTCGGGCCAATATTGCTCCTCCGGGCCGATATCACCTCCCGGCCCTTGAACACCGGTTAATAACCTCTTATTATCCCATAGGTTAACAGTGATGATCCGGATTAGGTGGCACATCTGACCCCTCTGATCAGTATTTATACTGTTCACTTTTAGATTAATTAACTTATTTATAACCAAGAAGCAAGCAGAGTAGATCCAGATCAAATACCACAAAAATATGCTGGCTAATCTGGATTTTCACTAGTGGCCCATGAGATAAAAGGCGTATCTAAGGATAAAGGATTAATGCAGTAAAAATATTTTATTAAAATTGATTTCTTTTCAAAGTTCATTAAATATTTTATAAAAAAATAAACTAAAATTTTAAGTTATTAAAGATTGAAAATATTCATACAAATTATAAAAACCCTTTCAAAAGTATTTATGTATGAAACATTGGAATCGGTGTCATTGTTTAACATTGGATATTCTATCTAAAATAAACTTAAATTTTAAGTTATTTAAGATTTAAAATATTCATACAAGTTAAAAAAATTATTTCCTACAAAAGTATAAATATATGACACATATAGAATCGGTGTCATTGTTGTTCATTGATTATTTTATCTAAAATTTGAAGTTATTTAAGATTTAAAATATTCATACAAGTTAAAAAAAAACTTTCCTACAAAAGTAATGTAAGACATGTATGGAATTGGTGTCATTGTTGTTTAGGAAATGTGATGAGTGTGATGAACTGCAGCAGAAATGTGAGGATTACAACGTGGAGCTGACTATGTCTGCTCAGGAAATAGTCGACCTACAGGAAGCTGTAACATCACTCAAACGGTAAGCTGATATGCTTAGTTATTATAGAGGCTGATACGCTCAGTTGTCAGACAAGTATGGGTATAGTGTGAATATAAGTATATTGCATGAGTGTAAGGCACAGATGGAAAATTCCTGCATCAAGGGTGAATGAGGCTCTGACGAGTTCCCGCCAAAATAGTTCACATCACTTTGACCTGACAGCGGCAACTTGTACTTGTGAATATTCAGTTAATCTACACTTTTGATATGCTAATGTTTGTACAAATGGCAGATATTATAGTGTTACTACTAAGAACATTATTTATAAAAACAGCAATGTGCATGTGCACATACTACAAATTTCGATTTCAATTAGGTTTTGACCCAGCGAGCAACCTCCATAAACACCTGTTGCACTGCAGCATTTCACAAGACGCCTACCACTTTTTTTGTCATGCGATATCTGTTAGATCTGCCGCTCCAATCAAAAGACGCTGTATTTTACTTTCAAATTAGGTTTAGCTGTCAATAAAATTTTTGTTCCTGTGGGTTCATTCAAAACAGCGAATAACAAAAGGTGTGGCTTAAAGAAAGAAAAGTAACCTGAAGGTGTGATTAACAATCAACAACGTTCTGTCAGTAATACTTTTCCGTGCTACTTCTAAATATCGGTCGCTGCGCGTCAAGTTTGATGTATTGGTTGCAAGCCAAAATCTAACTGAAATTGAAATTTTTAGTATGATTATCTAAACAGCCTTTGCTTATCAAGATCAGAAAAAAGATAGATCATATCACTTTTGGAAAATTGTACACTAACTGGTTGATGGAGAGGCACTTGTTTCTGCACCAAATCTTCCAAAACGAAAAAACCAGTCCTAAGATCATAAAACTTAAACTGGAGACCAGTCTATCAGATGCTTCAGATTTTAGACAGGTCACTAATCTTAGTTTTATGATCTGAAGCCCTGAAATTTATAAATTTGTTTTTACTAAGAAAAAGGTTACTTGTTGTTCAGAAATAGGTTATTTTTTGCTAAGAAATTTGTTATTCAATATTTTGGTAATGAATAAAGAGATAATTGTCTGTTTAAGTGTCTGCTTTGATTAATAGATTAATGTTTGTCTCTTAGATATAATTGCTACCTGTATGACAAGTTGGTCTGTGTAACTTTTACTGGGTACCAGATCACTGAGCAGCTTACACAACATAGGTGAGAGAACTTCCGTTGGTACCCAGCTTGTTTCCCATAATGCATTCCTGAAATAAAAACTGTGTAAAGAAGTTTTCAGATCAGTTTAAAGATTATTTTGTTGCCTGTTAACCCTTTACTCCATATACACAGGTTTTATCGCATGTGCAAACAGTGTAGATCCAGATCATCCAGCATATCTAGATCTGGATCTTAACTGCTTCTTTGGCAGAAATTACCAAATGAATCAGAAAACTAACAGTGTATAGCCTGTATCTACAATGTTTGCACATGGATAACAGCCATGAAGTAAAGGGTAAACCACATAAATGTTTCCCAATTGTTACATTTGAGTTTGTTTTTTTTATAAATTTATATATTTATTATCTTTTTTAAATGAAACAAACATTTCTAATAAATCATTTCATTAGAAAAGACATGGAGTTTGTGTACTTTTAGTCTTTGGCACAAGGATGAGTTTTAAAAACAGATAAATGTAGTGCATTGGGAAACAAACTGACTGTTAGAATTTATAACACCCACGCTAACATCTGTTGCATGCTTTTTGTGTAAAAAATGTCAATTTTGTTAACCTTCACTGGACGGGATTAACATGTTATTTTACTTAGTTGCTAGCAATTTACCCCACCCTTATTATATGCTAGTTTCATTAATAATGTTTGTCATTATTAAAATGCATACATGGTAATCAACTGTTAGTTTGTTCCTTCTTGGAAAGCCTCTTAGCCCTTTACTCCATATTAAATGGGTTTTATCATGTGTGTGATAAAATATAGATCCAGATCGTCTGTCATTTAATCTGGATCTACAATGGAGGCTTATTGGTCAGGAATAACATTATGAATCCAAAGTGAACAGTGAAGATCCTTATCATACTGATGGCCAATTAGTTAACAGCCATATCCCATGGAGTAAAGGATTAACTTAGCTTCTCTAACAAAAGTGATGTCTTTTTAGCCTCTTTTGAATAAATTTGGGAAACAAGCTAGGTAATAATTAAAACTTGGAAAATACAAAAACTACAAAAAGTAGAGAACATGATAACTAGGTTGAAGAACATAAAACTGAAACTGGAGACTTGCCAATCAGAAGCTTTAGATTTGAGACAGTTCTCCTACTTTAGTTTTGTGATCTTGAGCCCTGTTTCTTACAGCCTTAGATTGGCACCCCTTCTTAAATCCCAGTTACTAAAATTTTAGTATAAGAAATACACAATTTATATTTGTCCCTGGGTAAGTTTAGTTAGTTTTTTTCTCAGCATGTTTTCTGTTGATTCAAGTTTTGAGAAACTGGATCTGGATTTGTTTTGAGTTTAGCAGACCAAGTTTACAGAAAGTATATATCAATATTCCATAATCTGTTTCAAATTCAAAGATGACCGTGGTCAAGCTCATAGATATACTGTATGCGGCAGATCTCCATTAGTATATTGATCATTTCAGCGTCAAAGAGTTAGTGGAAGCAGAAAGATCCGAGGGTGTAGCGAAGTATGAAGAAGAAATCAAGTCCTTGAAAGAGCAGCTCAAGGGAGCCGCTAGCAATGATGAAATGCAGGCAGAGTTAGACAAGTAAGCTACAGTTAAATTCTATCAGTTAATCCGTTTCTCCATAAATACACATTTTTACACATGTGCAACCAGTGTAGATCCAGATCAGCTGGCAGATGCGTGCCATGTGATCAAGGTCTGCACTGGTCGCATTTTGGTCACAGATGTGCCGGCTGTTCTGGATCTACACTTTTCGTCCACGAAATAAAGGTGTGTCTATGGAGGAAAGGGTTAAAATCCATCAGCCAGGGATTGGCTTAGGTTGTCAGAATTAGGGAAAAAAATTTCCAATTTAAGGGGGAAGTTAACTAGGAGTTTTACTATCTGTATAAAACAAAATAGAGAAAAACTTTCCTGTTGGCCAAGAAGAGGGAGAAGTTCTGGACATTTGGGAGACTATTTCTCCCAAGTCTCCAGCTAAGTAATTCTCTGATCATCAGAATTTATTTTCATAGTTCTTAAGTATTTATATTGAACTGAATTTCTTAAAGGGAGGTAACTTGATCTAAATAAGATAATTGGGTTGTTACCCAAGTTGTTATAAAAATAAATACTGGTAACAGAAAAGTTATTCTGTCAAACCTGTCTTCAGAGACCATTAAGGGGAAAGCCCAAAAGTGGTCTTTAAAGACAGGTCTCAAATTTCAAACATCTTATTGGCTTAAATGGTGACTTGTTGCCATTTCAGCCAATCATGGTTGCCATTTCAGCCAATCAGATGCTTGATATTTGAGACTGGTCTCCAATGTGATCTTGGGCACATATTTCTCAGTGGTATACATGTACTATATTTGGAACAGGTACAGGAGGCTGTATGAGGATCTCTTGGCCAAGGTGGAACCATTTATGGAGCAAATTGACAACTATGAAATGGAAAAACAGTTACTCTTAGGTTAGTGTATTATATTTTTTATGCATCTAAGAAATAACTATACATAATAGTTTGTAATAGTTACTTTTGGCATTCAGCTGACTTGTAATAATTTTGTGATAGTTACTTTTGGCATGCAGTATAATTATAATTATTTTGGGATTGTTACTTTTGGGATGCAGTATACTTGTAGCAGTTTTATGATAGTTTGTTTTGGTATGCAGTATAGTTGTTCTCATTTTGTGATAGTTACTTTGGGTATTCATAAGGTATTAATTACAAGGTCTGAAGTTATGGGAAAGTTTTCACACCTCTTTTCACATGTACACCCAGTGCATATCCAGTTCAGCATGCACATTTCTGCATTTGACACTTGTTACATGGGATAACAAATCTAAAGTGCAAGTAAATAAATAAGCCATATAGATAGCGTATGACTAATGTTCCATTTATGACTAGATTGGCGACCAGTCTGAAATCCACAGCATCTGATTGGCTAAAATGAAGACATGTTTGAGATTTGAGACTGGTCTCCAGTTTTAGTTTTATGATATATTTGGCTCAGGTGAGCTTTTATAATCCAAATGTAACAGAGAATGTACCTGTTCACACTCTAGATTTAAAGAAAATCAAGTCAGTAGCACAAAAGACAGATTTTAAAGTTGTTGATTGGAAACCTTGTTATTAATTGCTTGATTTTAAGAGCCTGGATTTGATGAAGGTTTTTCATTACCCTCAAAGAAATAAATGTAAATAGCATGGACTTGACAATAATACTGTCTCAGCAGACGATTGAAGGGATATGCAAGGGCTTTGAACTGCATTTGAATTCATTTCTGCACTAATCGGAAATGCTGAAGACTGAATTAAATGATATCAGTTGATCTGATCTGTCTTCTGTGATGCAGAATATTACATTTCTCTAGACAGAGGACTCGATGCACAACTATTCTCTTACATAACAAAAACGGAGGAGATAGAATATTGTTGTTTAGAGTTCTAAAGCAACTGAGATATCATTTTAACCATATGGTTAATATGGTTAGATTCAGAGTTAGCTTTAATTACAAACTAAGTGATAGTATGTGACTGTAATTTTTTTTATCCAGATAGTTGTAAAACTGACATTCTTTCTTTTCTTTATAATCAGATTAAAATAAAATGAAACCTTTTTGCTCATTCAGTAGTAACTATAGGTTTTACCAACAAAAATTCTACACAACGAAAATACCATTAGTTTCTAAACTCTGGTTTGTGATTGGTCAGTATTGGAGATAGAGTTTAGTATCAGCCAATCAGCTGCTAGAGAATGGATAAGTCTTCAGTTTCAATGAACATGGGTCATAATTAGCCTGGTTAAAATATACAGGGGTGTTGTATTAAAATGCTGAAATAAATCACTAAAGAAAAACACATAAACCCTAAATGTGCTAAGCACACCATTTAGCTCTCCTATTTGCAAGGATCAGCATAAGCTGTGAGAACAGGGAGAATTTTTTTCAATTTAAGAGGGTGGTTTTTGAAGTTTTCAGCTTTCTCTAAGAAACATATAGGAAAAAAACTTTTCTCTTGATTCAGTACAGGGAAAATTTCTTGCAAGTCTCCCTCTATGCCATTCCCTGTGATTGTCTTGCTACAGTTTTGTTTGTTAGGAATTAAAGGTAATGAATATTGTTACAGGCAAGAATAAGAATACACAGGCGGAAATGGAGCGCCTAGGACGTAACTACGCCCAGATACTTGGTCATCAGAACAACAAACAGAAAATAAAACATATCGTCAAGATCAAGGAAGAAAACAATGCTCTCAAAGAGGTCAGTTCTTGTCATCTAACTTTTAAAGGAAAATTCATGGGACAAATGTACAAGGGGGGGGGGGCATCAGTTTCCTGTAGACAGTCTTGTTTGATATGCATATTTCACCTTTTTCAGTAGGGTAACATTTTGCCTCATCTATTTTTCATTTAGAAATTACAAATTTTCAGGTTTTTCAAAACTTTGATCTTTCACCTATGAAGGTGTGTCTGTTGCATTACATTATAATGGGTTAGTTCTTTTTAACCACTTAATCCTTGGATATATCCTAAGTGGTTTTTGACCAAAACACATCTGTTAAGTCTGATCTGTTGTTTCTTGGTCAGGAAAAACCTACTTATAAATCTCAAAAGGAACAGTGAATATGTTGATCAGACTGCAATGATTTGATTTGGTTAGAAAACATTTGTAATTCACAATTGGGGAAGAACACTATAACGCATTTACCCTTTTCCAATTTACTGTTTTATTTCTTCACTCTTCTACTCTAATGAGATCCCTTATACATAGTTAACCAGCTCCAAAATCATAAAACTGAAACCAGTCTCAAACTGTAACTTGTTACTAGTCTCAAATCTCAAGCATCTGATTGCCAGAAATGGGGACAAGTCTCCATCTAAGCCAATTAGATGCTGGAGATTTGAGACTGGTCCCCAATTTCAGTTTTATAACCTTGACCACAAATATTTTCAATTCATTAGGAGAATCAGAAACTCAAGGATCAAGTGTTCAAGCAGAAGAGGCAGCTGGAGAAGTTTGAAGAGAAGCCCGCACAAAAGAAATTTGACACATCCAAAGCATTCCAGCATTCAAAGGAGTTAGACACATCCAAAGCCTTCCATCGCTCAAAGGAGAACCTTAACACAACTACTTCCTCCACAAAATCACCCCTCAAAGATGGTAAGCTGCTTTACTTCTATCTAATCAACTCACAAAGTTCAGCGATAATATCTGTATCAAATCACCAGTTAAACAAGGCAAGCCATATCACTATCACCAGATTACCTAACACAGAAGATAAGCTACATTACATCTGCCAAATCTCCTCTCAAAGGTCAGCCACACTACCGTTACCAAATCACCTCCCATATGTCAGCCATACCACTAAATACATTTACTAAATCACCTCTGAGATGTGCGCCGAATTATCTCTACCAAATCACTTCTCAAACTTGGGCTGGAGGTTATAAAACTGAGTTTGGAAACCAGTCTCAAATCTCAAGCATCTGATTGGCTGAAATGGCGACTGGTCAGCCAATCAGATGCTTGAGATTTGAGACTGGTTTCCTTGCTCAGTTTTATAACCTTGGGCAATGGTAACCCTCGTCACTTTCTGCCTCACCAAATCACCTCACAGAGGTTAGCCACAATTTTCCCAAATCAAATCACCTCCCATAGCTTAGCTTCATTACATTATTAAAACTGCAGCCTGAAAATTTTTGCTGTATATAAATCATATTGAGTATGTCAGAATACTATTATGTTCACCAGACCATTGATGGTGGTCAGTTTTTGAGATTAATGCTTTAAATGGACTGGTGAAGATACATTATTCTGAATACTTGATGAAGAAAATCAAAACCTGGTCCAAAATGCCTTTAAGAAGTCAATCAAATAAGGTGTAATTTGTTATATGTGGCTCTGATTTGCAAAATGGGGCTATTTTTTACCAGGTTTTCTTTTAATCTTGGTTTTTATATTTGGGTATGTTAACATTTCATTAAGTTTTTTGTTTAAGTCTCTTTTTCTCTGTAACCAAGTTAGAGCTTTGAAATTTAATTTAGTTGTCTGCCATCACAATACCAGTAATCAGGACAAGTTTCATAACTCTTGACTTTATTTTGTTATAGTAATTCCCCTTTTATCTTAAAATTGAGGAAAAAAACCTGGTTTCATAGCATTTCTTTGTCTCTTGTTTTGTTTTAAATTCTACTTGAATTTCATTATCTCAATTCTCTAAAAAGAGTTTCAAATGGAATATCAATATCAACCCTATATTAAAGGCATCTTTGGAACTTGCAAAAAGTGGTCTTAATAGTTAGGTGTCTTTACTTTGGGGTAGAAAATAATGAAAACTTTAAAATGGGACATTGACGTAGTGGTCTTATTTTCAAGGTGATCTTAATTTTTCTGAGGTGGTTTTTGTAAGGGCTTTAACTGTATCTCCTTACTGAAGTGGAACTTAAATCGTATTTGCACTAAGGTGACGAAATATATGATTAAGTATAACTTTGGCATAGGAATGGATAGGTCATACATTAATCCTGTCAAGCAAATAGAGCAATGAAGTGCTTGTAATGAGTATTTTCATTGTGTTCATTCCAGCTGATGAATGCCTTGAAGTTTTATACCTGGTAGATAAGAGTCATCGTACTGTTAAGAATACTGTTATTCTCTAAAGTATGAAGTTTACGTTGATTTTTGTGTCGAGGTGATTAAACATAGCTGTTGATTTTATGCCTCCACAAAGTGGGAGGCATATAGAGTTTCACTCGTCCTCCGTACATTCATACATCCTCCAAATCTTGTGGCATCAACTCCTCCTAAACTATCAGGCAGATTACTTTAAAACTTGATCAAGCAGGATGTGTAATGATCTTGAAGAAAGGATTTTTTTCCTGTGGCCATTTTTACCAGAGTTATGGCCCTTAGTATTACAAATTTTGCAGCAGAACGGGCATCAGTGTCTGTGGACACATTCTAGTTTTTTGTTGCGTTCAGTTTCATTGAATTCTGTTGAAACCATTGTAACAGTTCTGTTTGAATTGAAATTTGTGTTTTTATGTTACAAGCATCATGATGAATTACTTCAAAGGTTGTTCTCTTAGTTAACCATAACTTCAAAAATGGTAGTTTCACTTGAAATTCTCAACTTTTACTCGTATGATTTCATTCTTTTGGAAATCAGATTAAACACGTGATAGTTGGTCAATCACATCCACTTGGTTCCTTGTCAAAAAGGCCTTTATTTGCTCTTTATTTTCATAAAAGTCACTTAAAAGCACTGTTATTTTTGCAACATTGCAACCTATTATTTCTTTTTTACCCCATAATTTGCAGTTTTGTACATTCTTAATTATCAAACAAATTACACCAACTTCCAGATTAAACAGTAACCATTCGAATTTTATGGTATCAGAGTTTTTAGATTAAGTTACCTTAGTGCAAAAAGGGTTTAAGTACTATTGAAATAAGGAGGTTTTGCATTTAACTGATTTTATATGGCTTACACTCTATTTTCGACCAGTATAGATTTAGATCTGTCTGCACATCCATGCTGTCTGATTAGGATCTACACTGTTTTGATTAATTAGATTATTTCTGAACTAGAAACAGAAAAGGTAATTTCTGATCAGAATCACAGATGTGCAGGCTGATCTGGATCTCAACTGCAGGGATTAAGCTTGGAGCAAATTTTAGGGAGAAGTGACTTCTCCCTCCTGGAAATTTAGGGAGAAGTTTTCAGAAACAGGGAGAAGTGACCAACACGGTCGGTCGGGTTTTAACCAAATAGCTCTTATTTTCTCTTATACACCCATACATATTATAAAACAACAATACTGATTATTAAATCTATTTTATTCTACAAAAAATGACAATAATAAATATGGCAAGGTATTCCTGTGGCAGAAAAATGTAAATTTGCCTTGGCACTTTGGACAGCAACCCCACTTTTTTCCACTGAAACTTGTCTTGCAATCTGCATCTGTTGCTGGAACTTGCATCATCAACAGAGGTCTTGTGTTCTACAATATAAAAAAATACCAGTTGTAAATATATTGGAGGCCTGACTATCAGACACAAATCACAATTCATTTATTTTATTTTAGCATCATAATTTACAAATGGAAATTCAGTCTGTCATTTTTCCTGAAAGTATTTTTGTGTTTTAGGGGAATTATAAGGTTTTTATAATTAAAATTACTCCTGTATGATTATTTTGTCATATTTTCTTGTAAAAATCAATACTCGCCTTTCTGTAATTATTTTACTAGCCGACATCATCTGGAGATGTCTTCCTTCAATTGTGTATCGAGTCAGCAAACATATCACACAAAAGGTCCATTGCATTATTATTTCTCCCAGTCTGATCATTAACAATCATCTTAATCCAATTATCACCTCGTACAGGTTCTCAAAGTGCCATAAAACTTGCAATTAACTGTCAAATTAACAAGCTGTCATTTTTAACATCCGGGTAACTTACATCATTATCGCTTATGTCATTTACAATAAGAAAATGCTGAAGACTAACGAGCTATTTTATTGTATACACCAGCCAATAAAAATCTCATTCTGTGAAGACTGATTAGGTAATCAGGTCGAATTTGTTTACGACACGTGTTTGTCAATGTTTATAATTGAGTAAGTGAACATTTGGGGGATTATTGGCAGGTGTTTGATTGTTCCCTCGGGCAAATTCAACAGGAAATCGAGGGCGAAGTGAACTTCGCTTTTCTATGCAAATAAAGCGAAGTCAGGCCGGTCTGGGCGCCTTCTTCGCCCGAATCGCCTTGATTCGTGATCCCTGAACTGGTCACACATGGGACATTAGCCATATCCATTGGAGTAATAGGGTCAGTTATTCAGAGTTATTATAGTTGCTTTTCAATCCATCTATTACTGTTGTATCATATTATTTCGCATGGGTTTAAATTAAGTGTATTTTGCACAAGTCAGTGTGCGAATTTAAACCCGGGCGAAATTAGACCATGTCATGTCTTAATAAGAAAATAAAGTTTTGCAAATTTATGCCTGCGCAAATATATCTTTTGTGGCTTTTACAGGAAAATACCTACCTGTGATATGAAATGATACCACAATATTCAAAGTTGCTAAAATACTGATGTTATTTATGCAAATTTTACTGTAATTTACTATGATGTTAGAGCATAATTGTTTATACTTGAATTATTGCTAGATATAAAGTATTTAATGTCCATCAATTTTGTCCAAGCTTTTACATAATTCATGAAGTCTGACCATGATTAAGACTTTAATTCATGGCTAATTAAAACAATAAAAATGCAGTCAACAATCATGGATGTTTCTTTTATGATAACCAAATGAGTTGTCTGGAACCCATATTTAACCATTTTCTCCATGTATATGCCTTCATGGCATTTTCGAACAATGTAGATCCAGATCAGTCGTCACATCTTTGCTGTCTGATCATGAGCTGAACTGTTTGCTTTTTGAATTATTAGATTGTTTCTGACCGAAACCCAAATAGTGCATATCCTGATTAGACAGCAAAAATGTGCTGGCTAATCTAGATCTTAATGCGTATATATGGAATGGAATAAAGGGTTAAAAGAAATTTTTTTTTATATTTACAGTGAACAGAAGATGTTGAGATGACAGGCCCTTGATGTAAGGAAACAGTTACTGCATGGCGTTACATGTTATACATTGCATGGTGTTGAATGGATACAATACTTTAGTTTGGAATATGATGTAATGACAGTGCACTTATAACATGGAAAAGAAAAACAAAACATCTCTGTGTGTGTTTGTATGTATTTGACAGAAAACACAGTTAATGTATTTGACAGAAAAAACAGTTTGTGTATTTCTGTGTATGTATATGTAGTGCAAATTTTTAAGTTAATTGTATGTGTCGGTCATTTGTATGTATTTTCTGTAAAATATGTTTCGTCAATTTACATTTGTTTTACTCTCACACTTCTACCATTTTAATGTAAATCTTACTATCATTTTACATGCTGGACAACTTTTACTTGCCATTCTGGTCTTTGCCTTTGGTTGTGAAGAGGGATAATAGTGGCATTGTGCGTGTAACGGAGGCATTTACAGAAATAATGATTGTCAAAATACGAAATCTGCTTCTGTTACCCATGTTTCTTCACAAATTTGTATTTGTCATAGTAACAATGAATTGTAGATAATTAGATATACTGTTTTTGTGAGTTACGTTAACATGATTAACCCTCTGCTCCATACAATTGGGTTTTTTCACACGTGTGACCCCACATCAGCTGGTATATCTGTGCCATCAGATCTGGATCTACACTGGTTTCCTCTTAGTCAGGAATAATCGAATGAATCTAAAAATGAACAGTGCAGATCCTGATCAGACTGCATGGATGTGCCTGCTGATCTGGATCTAAACTTTTCCATGGTTAACAGCCATACCCTATGGTGCAAATGTTTAATCAGTTAGAATAACATTTAAAATCAGCATTTTAATGAACATGATGTCATCTGTTTTGCAAACCAGATAGGTTCTTGATGTTTTATGCCATTTTAAAAATATTTACTTACTAAGTATACATATTTACATCAAAGAAATACCAAGTTAGAGCTATGTAAATCGTCAGAATAACTTGTTAGTACATTGTTACTGGAACTAGAATTCCATTCTGTCAGATCAACTATATTGGAAGTGACATGGCCTGTAATTGGGCAGTCAACCTTTGAGTGGGGAAGTGTTTTGCTGCCATATAACTTTTGCATTCATTTCATGAAATACTAGGGTTTTAAGGTGATAACCTTTTTTTTTTTTACTTAAACTTTAATTTAGTGTTGAATTTTTAATTTGTAATAGCCTAAGACATAATTATACTACATTTTGCCAGTAAAATTAAATATCAATGTTAATTTAATAGTAGTTGCAGAATTGTTGCATTTTTGAAATAGCAAAATTTTTTACATGTAGCATAGTTAAGAAGTTTTTTGTGTTGTAGTAGTAGCTTAGGTTTGAAAAAGATGTTTGCAAAAAATCATCTTGAATTAATTATGTTGATGCCCTACATTAATTCATATGTAACAACAAGAATCCAGTATCGTAAAACTGAAACCAGAGACTAGTAGGAAAAAATCTGGCTTGTGATTGGTCAGTTTTGAGGCAGGTCCAAATTTCAGCCAATCATATGCATTTAATTGGAAGCTGGCTCTAGTCTCAGTTTTATGATGTTAGGCTTTGTCATTGAAACATAATATATACACTGGCTTCTACAGTCATTTGAAAACATTACAGTTACTCGTACTCTACCTCTTTGTTAAGAAAATAACAAATTGCAATAAAAGAAGAAAAGATCGCTTTGTTTTATGTTAAATTTTACATAACTCATGCAGTTACCATTAGGTGACAAAACAGCATGTGAAGGTAGACCACTCAGTTTGTAAGAAGCCCTAATAATAAAATGTAATTGTGATAGTTTTATTATGCCCCCACAAAGTGAGAGGCATATAGAGTTGCACTTGTCTGTATGTCCGTCCTTACGTCCCCCAAATCTTGTGGCATCAACTCCTCTTGAACTATCAGGTGGATTTCTTTCATACAGATGATCAGGAAGGATGTGTAGATGATCGTGAAGAAAGACTTTTTCCCTGTGGTTTGTTTATTTGTTCTGTATTTAGTGTGTAATTTAAACCCTCATTTAAAGGTTTATTAGTGCATCCCTTCCTTGTGATTGTTTGCCAATCTGATACCTAGTGCAGTTAGGAAAGTCCTAACCTCTTTTCTCCATATATAAAATGGGTTTTATCTTGTGTGACAAGTGCAGATTCTGATAAAGATTTACATTCCCGTTTAAACTGTTGTTCAGATTTTCAGCGATGAACATTGGTGTAAAGCTGATTATTAGTCATGAGTGAACAATACTTTCCACAGCATGAAACTGGGTCAGCTACAAGATTTATAGAAAGGGGGTTTGTTTGGGGCAGTCTTAGAAAGTAACATCCCAAAGTCTCAAAGCAAATAAAACATTACTGCCCAAAAAGGGGATTCAAGCAACCCCACTGAACCCCCTCTGTATCCGTCCCTGCATTATATTATGTTGTGCAACAGCCAAGCCTGGTGGCTCAAGCTGAATTCAGGTTCTTGTTATGCTCTTGCATGACATGTATGTGGGAGCATAGTTGGCACTTTGTCCATTTGTCTTTCACACTATTTGTGACTGGGCTATTTCTCAGCAGCCATTGGTTTAATTCATTAAAACTGTAGGGAACTTGATATGTGCTTATTATCTGATGTTTTTTTTTGAAAGATAATGCCCTTTTAGTTCTAGACAGTATAATTATTGTAATGATTTTGTTACATTACTTTCCATCTCTAGCCGATGATAAAATAGTTTGTGTCATTTCTCTAACCACTGCTCAACAAAACTTTATTGGAAGCTTCACTAGCCCATATTATCATCACATGCCAGTTCAATGATATTTCAAGCCATTACTGACATTTTAGTGTCTAGTTAGTAAGATATATGACCATTTGTGTCCGGGCTATTGCTCAGCAACCACCAGTTTAAATTCAACAAAATTTTATGTGAAACTTCACTAATAAGAGATGTGCATATTTTCAGCATGATTTGTAGAGGTGGGTGGTAATACCTTTCAGGGTTGCCAGCGGACTTGAAAAGTCAGGGAAATTTGATTTTTTTTCAAGGTCAGGGAATTGTCAGGGAATTTTGAAAATTGGTCAATGAAAAATAAAAATCCTGAAAAGTCAGTGAAAAGTCAGGGAAAAATAAGTTCGAAAGAAAAATTTGTTCTATTTTATTAAAGATTGCATTTACTAATGTTCTGTTATAAACATTTTTTATCGTTGTGTATTATAATAAAAGTTCCCTCCGAGATCCAGCTCAAAGCAACACTCTGAACTTAGTTACTTCTGCTATACAGGCCTTACTGATGATAGTTTGTGTCTTTGGCCATATATACTCTGCAAAATTAGGTTCCATTCGTGAACAAGAGAACCGGGTAGATCAACTAGCTTGACCAACTTCATGTTTTCTGTCTTGTTTAGAAAGACGTCTAGGTGGCCAGTGTGGTCAGACATTTGCCATGACGGTCAAAATAACGAAAACCTTCCTTGTCGACCTGTAGAAATAAATTAATTTGAAAAACAATGCAGATTTGTTTTTCTCAAATAAGATTAGGTGTTGATTGCATTGGATGGTTGCCTTTATACACGTTATAAACTGGGTACTAAAATGTTTTCATTAATACAGAATGGAAACTGTTCATATCATCACTAAACTGTCTTGTCATACCTTTAGGTCAATGAGTGAGGCAATGTGATACTTTAATTAATAAAAACTTAATTTTGAGCGTAATTCTGGAAATGGCTTGGTATCAAATTTTGATAACCAACTGTTACTAGCATCACAGTGCATGGTCATAATTGCTTAAATCCGACACTCAGGTGAAATGTTGAGTGATTTCATAAATTTCACACCTCTACCTTGATATGGCAAATTTTGCAACTTTTGACTGTAGACTGCCACCATACTCAAAATGACATTTCTCGCTTATTTACCAACCATTTCAATTTCATTTTTGTTCTTAACTCCGCAAATAATTAATCTTGATATACATGTAAGAATTAATACCAGTCATTTGCTATATTATAACATTTACGCAAAAGAGCACTGGTGTGCAGAACTTTTTTTGTTGGGTATATTTTGATCTATGGTTGGATTTTAAAATAATTGGCAGAATTGACTGTCATAATGTGAACATGTCATGTACAAAATCCGTGTTCCAGCATTCCGTTCACAGCAACTTAGTTTTGTATAATGGTAAGATTTAAACAAAAGTATTGCGGCACAAACTACTGCTACATTTTTCAAGAAATTGACTTGAAACTTTAAACAAGTGAGATACTTGGTATCATGTGTAGATGTGCCTGGCATATTTTTTATGTGGCCCAGTCAATCATTTTTATGACAGGTGCATGTTTTTTTAAAATCTTGTGACACAAACTTCAAAAGTTTTTCTCCAGATTAATTTTAAAATTTATTCATACATTCTGCATCAACTGACCTATTTTCCATTAGGCCAGGTGTAATTCTGCATCAACTGACCTATTTTCCATTAGGCCCAGTATAACATACTGTCATACTTTTCCTTTGGATCAGACTATTAATTATTTATATTTATTGGATTGGAACTGGGATCTTCAAAACCTACATGCATTTTTCTAAGTTTATCCAAGCATTGAACAGGCTAAATTGTATGTTTTTGTTTCACTTGTAAGGTGTAAACAGCATTGTATTGAGTTTTGTATAAAAATATTTTATTTTACAACGTGAAGGAAACATGTAAAGGCATTTTGTCTGAGGGGTTGTTCTACTTGTGTAAAATGGTATGTTGTTCGCTGGCCTATTCACAGATTAGGTATTTTTCTTTTACTCTGCATTTGATGATTATTCCAGTCAATAGTGAATAATGGATGCTCAACCTTCAGTTGTAATAATCTCTTGCTTTATACCATGTTGTTTATTCATTTAGTTTCTGTATGAAGAATAAGAATACATTATTGCCAAATATCTTAGAAGTATTGGTTAAATCTTGTAATAGTACATAGTTTAATATTTCACTAAACATATATATATATATAGAACTTTCGACTAGGTGTATAAATGATGCTTTAATTGTTAAATAATGTAATAATATATTGTTAAAATAATAAAAATGTACTTATGGGTGGATTGGACAGCAGTAAGGGTGTTGGCGGCCGTTAACTTTTTGTATTATTGGTCAGTGAAAAACGCGATTTGGTCAGTGAAAAGTCAGGGAAAAGTCAGGGAAATTTTTTCATCCTTGGTGCTGGCAACCCTGCCTTTATACCAGTGTATTGTGATTCAAGTAATTGGCAATACACTGTATCCGTAGGGTCCCCTAATACAAGTATGCTCGGGAAAATTTGTAAGTTAATTGTAGCCAAATTCTGAAAAATTTTGAACATTATTTACGTAAATTGTGTGTTTTCTTGCTTTTCATAAGTTTACATGTCAATAATTTTAACAGAGAAAGTACCGGGTCCTGGAATAGTTTGGAAATACTGGTAATGACTTTCTTCCAAATTAACCATAGCAATGCAAAGCGAAGGACATGTCGGGAAAAATCTTTGAAAATTCCAAATGAAAGGTTACAGTTTTGGAGGCATTTCGGCCTTAAAAAGTCCATATCCACTCAGACTATATTATAATATTATATAGTTATTTGGTTTCTTGACAGGGAATGTGAGGATATATTGCCGGTCTGGGTGTCATATTACCCGAGCCCCAGGCGAGGGATAATATGACACCCAGACTGGCAATATATCCTCACATACCCTTTCAAGGAACCAAATAATTGTTTTATTATACTGCAAAGAATTTTTCAGACAAAAAATAATTAGAAAACATCGATTTTTCTTTGATTTCACGTATTTAATGCTGAACGGCTCAATTCCCCTCAGAGAACCTCAATAATTACATGTCTGACGTCATTAATTTACCTGCAGGACGTCACTTCTATAGAAATTGAATGGACTAACGATTTGATATTTATTTACAAAATTTGAGAATAATGTGATCGTTTTCAACGTTAAAAACATAACACAAATATTTTCTGTAACAATTTTAGTAATCCCTAAGCATACCACTTTATAATTTACAAAATCGGCTTCAAATTATGCATTTTTACAGAAATTCAAAAAAAAATGGCGGACGACAACAAAAGGTGGGAGGCCAGAGAGGGAAATTAAGGCACGTGCGTTCATATCTACTGCCGATCCGTAAATACGGATATACATCAACGGCAAATTATCCAATCAAATTCAAGGAAATTTCTTTGCAGTATAATAATAAAAAATACAGCTGGTTGTTTTATGAGTAAAATGACGGTCCAGCAGAATTACAATTTAACAACTCATAAAATGCAAAAGATACATCCAATCAATGCTGTTGTCTGCAAATAAAAAGGTGGAATGTGGTCCCTCTCTGGAGGAAATTCTCTCTTGAATGTAAGTGGGAAGTTTAGCGAAATTTGGGTCATGTTATATTTAGGCTATTAAAATCTGGTCCTTTACTACAGATTTTGATTTCAAATAGATTTTGACCCAGCCAGCGATCACCATAAATAGTTGTTGCACTGCAACACTTCAAAAACAAGATGTTGCTGTCAATCATTTATTTATCGCGAAAGTTGAACTAAAAATGACTCTTTATAAAGATTTGAATGATATATGTAACACCGATGCAAAATCAAAAGGTGTGGCTTAAAGCAACCTGGAAGGCTTGATTAACTAAGAGCAGCATTCTGTCAATTAAACTTTTAACAATTAAATATTGTTCACTGATGTTTTCGCTACAAGCCAAAATCTAACTGAAATCGAAATCAGTAGTAAACTTGAAATTGAAAATAACTGTCACAACTGTTCTTCAACACTCACACAGAGTTAATTACGTTTCATTAACTTATGGTTAACTTCAAACGCATGTGTAAGATCCCAACAATATATTGCAGTACATATTGTGATACAGCAGGCCTCTATTGTGATATTTTGTGATACGTTTTGCGCTGTGATACCCATCCCTTATAATTTGACTGAATTAATCTTATTTTGTAGAGCTTGGCTCTTTGAAAATACTGAAAGTTTGATAAATTAGTATTTCCAGTCATATCTGGGCAATTCTCACCAACCACCTGTTAGAATATGAAGTTTAATTGACATATTTAAGATACAAATATTGGCAGCATGTTTGGGCTTAATAATATTTCACATAGTTATGGCCTTTTAATATTATTAATATAATTTGATGTATGATAATCTCTCAATGATTAACAGTAACTGATAGAATTCAGTGACAGTTTACTTTTACCCTTTCTCCATAGATAAGACTTTATTATGTGAGTGACCAGTGTAGATCCAGATCTGCCAGCACAATAAGTTAAGAATAATTCGAACTGCAGTCACCAAACTTGGTAAGGGAATTTTTCTTGGATAGTGATGGTCCATTTTTAGCTCGACTATTCGAAGAATAGTGGAGCTATCCTACTCGCCCCGGTGTCGGCATCGGCGTCTCCGTCCGTTAAACAAAATATGCACTTTGGTCCATAACTTGAAAACTACTTATGATATCAACTTGAAACTTGAAATATATATTCACCATCAAATTCTACATCATTACCAACAAGACCCATAACTCAGCTTCCAATATTTTTCAAGTTATGCCCCTTTTTTACTTAAATTTTGCGTTAAGGAAAATATGCACTTTGGTCCATAACTTATAAACTACTTGAGATATCAACTTGAAACTTGGAATATATATTCACCATCAAACTCTACATCATTACCAACAAGACCTATAACTCTGCTGTCAATATATTTCAAGTTATACCCCTTTTTTTCTTATATTTTGTGTTAAGCAAAATATGCATTTTGCCCATAACTTTAAAAGTACTTGCGATATTGCCTTGAAACTTGAAATATATTTTCACCATCAAAATCTACATCATAACCAACATGAACCATAACACTGCTTCCAATATTTTTCAAGTTATGCCCCCTTTTCACTTACATTTTGTGTTAAGCAAAATATGCACTTGGCCAACAACTTTGAAACTACTTGAGATATTACCTTGAAACTTAGAATTTATATTCACCATCATAATCTATGTCATTACCAAAAAGACCCATTACTCTGCTACCAATATTTCTCAAGTTATGCCCCTTTTCACTTATGCAATTCTCTCATAACTTTTAAACAACTAGAGATATTACTTTGAAACTTGAAATATATGTTTGACATCGGTTTCTCAATCATTATCAACAAGACCCATAACTCTACCGGAAATATTTCTGTAAGTTTTGCCCCTTTTGAAGGTTTTGCATTAGCCGAAATATGCGCTTGATCCATAACTTTGAAACAACATGAGATATTAACTGCAAACTTAGAATATACATGTATAGTCACTATGATAATCTTTACAATAACCACCAAGACTGAAAACTCTGCTACAATATTTTAAAATTTATGTCCTTTTTAAAATAGATTTTGTTTTCAAGTTTTTATGCACTTGGCCCATAACTTTGAAACTAATACAGATATCAAATTCAAACTTGAAAAACATTTTCACCATCATAATCTAGATCACTTTCACTTGACCTACTGTATGCTTTTTAAAGTAATGCTTTTTTTTCATTTCAGTTCTTTTTCTGTAACATTACCGAAGTAATTATGCCCCCCTTCGAAGAAGCGGGGGTATATTGCTTTGCACATGTCGGTCGGTCGGTAGGTCGGTCGGTCGGTCGGTCCGTAGACCACATCTTGTCCGATCAATAACTAGACAACGCTTTGTGATACAGTCCTTATATTTGGTGTGGAGGTTGGTCATGACCAGTAGAAGACCCCTATTGATTTTGGGGTCAGTAGGTCAAAGGTCAAGGTCACAGTGGCCTTGACCACAAAAACCTTGTCCGATCAATAACTAGACAACGCTTTGTGATACAGTCCTCATATTTGGTGTGGAGGTTGGTCATGACCAGTAGAAGACCCCTATTGATTTTGGGGTCAGTAGGTCAAAGGTCAAGGTCACAGTGGCCTTGACCACAAAAACCTTGTCCGATCAATAACTAGACAACGCTTTGTGATACAGTCCTCATATTTGGTGTGGAGGTTGGTCATGACCAATAGAAGAACCCTATTGATTTTAGGATCAGTAGGTCAAAGGTCAAGGTCACAGTGGCCTTTGCATACAAAAACGTCCGATCAATAACTAGACGACGCTTTGTGATACAGACCTCATATTTGGTATGGAAGTTGGTCGTGACCAGTAGAAGACCCCTATTGGTTTTGGGGTCAGTAGGTCAAAGGTCAAGGTCACGGTGGCCTTGACAACAAAAAACCTTGTTTTAAACTATTTCAATATATGCCATGTCATAAATAGGCACTGATTATCACTCACTTGTGTTTATTAAATGCTTGGGTTTCGTATGGATGGTCACTAAAGCCTGCACATTACCGGAATTGACATAACACTAGAGCTACTATATCTCCGCCAATAGCGAATATTTGATTTAAATTACAATAAAATCCTTTGTGTTAGACTAGGTTAATCTACACACGCTTATGTTTGTCGAGGTAAATGTAATCCTCTCATTGGATGACCTGGTTATTGATATATAGGAGTTCCACCGTCTTGTAAATTGCTTTCATGACTGGTACCCTTCATTGCTAAAGCTTACAAAAGTCTCTAAATTTCCAAAAATTTAAATTCAATGCTAATAGATATCACTTGCACGTCAGGGGGGGCATTTGTGTTTGACAAACACCTCTTGTTGATATTGAACTTAAAGTAAATTTCTCCAATCATAAATTACTAACAAGTTTTTTTTAACTCTTCCAAAAATATTTCATAGTTATTCCCTTTTTTAGTTCAATATTCATGGAACATTATGGAATTATTTCTGTTATTTAAAATTACTTCTCCCATTCACTTGTTAATACTTTTCCTGATTGCACATGAATGTTTGGCCATAGTTGTTATTGTTTTAATCTTCAAATTGCATTTGTTTCAAATGATTCGAATAGTCGAGCGCGCTGTCTCCTCGGACAGCTCTTGTGTTTTGTGGGTCTAAAGGTCAAGTTCATAGTATACTTTTTTATTGAAAATTGGTTTAAAATCAACAACTGAAGATCAGAGTGACCAGTAGTCACTGAAGTTTATAAATAGATTGCTCATGATAAGTAGATTGTAAGTAAATGATCCTTATTATTATATTTTGGTTTAAGGTAAGGTTATGGTGACCTTCAAGTGAGAATTGGTTTTTTATCAACAACTACAGAATGGAATATCCTTCAATGTCCAAACTTCGAATATAGATTGCTTTTGGTCAGTTGATGAACCTAATGATGTAAATACCGGTAAGTCGAAAGTTAATTCACAGTGACTTTTAATTGAAATTGGTATTTGATCAGTAACTGAAGAAAAGTTTCACATACAGTCCCCAAGTTTGGTATAATTATTGTCTCTGGTAAGTTCTGTTTATGCCCCCACAAAGTGCACTCATCTGTCTGTACATATGTCCCCCAAATCTTGTGGCATAAACTCCTCATTAACTATCAAGCTGATTTCTTTCAAACTTGCGTAGATTATCAAGCGGGATGTGTAGATGATTGTTAAGAAA
Source organism: Corbicula japonica (assembly GCA_038501625.1). Lineage (NCBI taxonomy): Eukaryota > Metazoa > Mollusca > Bivalvia > Venerida > Cyrenidae > Corbicula > Corbicula japonica. Next base: position 5,687,238 of record JAZAYU010000032.1, read on the forward strand.
AGATTTTTTCCTGTAACCATATTTACCAGAGTTATGGCCCTTTCTTACAAATGTAGCAGTGGGGGCATCAGTGTCACAGGACACATTCTAGTTTATCATTAGCTCTTTAATCCATATATTTGCATTTAACACATGTGCAACCAGTGTGGATCTAGATCAGCTGGCACATCCATGCTGCCTGATCACTATCTGCACTGTATGCTTCTTGGTCAGAAAAAAAAACTAATAAATCAAAAATTGCAGCGCAGATCCCGATCAGATGGCACAGATATGTTGGCAGATTTGGATCTGCACTGTTCACACCAGCTATAAAGGGGTATATTGTGAAGAAAGGGTTATCAGAAGAATGGTTTCACTTATAAAGATAGGACTCCTGATAATTAGATGACCTCTTTGAATTTTGGGATCTAAAGGTCAAAGGTCATGTTGATCTTCAAGTGCTCAATAACTATAGAATGGTTAGACCTGTAGTCACCAAAGTTGGTGTTGTGTATTGCTGATGGTCAGAAGATGATCCGTGTTGCTAGATGTTCATTCTTTAATTGAGAAAGATTTGATATACAGTGTTGTTCTTTTACCTTTCTGTCAATTGTCTCATGAATGATCAATGTGGTTCTGTTACTATTTTGTTGCCTTTGTGGAATACTGTTCTTTTACCTTTGTGGAGTACTGTTCTGTTACCTCTGTGGAGTACTGTTCTGTTACCTTTGTGGAGTACTCTTCTGTTAACTTTGTGGAGTACTCTTCTGTTACCTCTGTGGAGTACTGTTCTGTTACCTTTGTGGAGTACTGTTCTGTTGCCTGTGTGGAGTACTGTTCTGTTACCTTTGTGTAGTACTGTTCTGTTGCCTTTGTGGAGTACTGTTCTGTTACCTTTGTGGAGCACTGTTCTGTTACCTCTGTGGAGTACTGTTCTGTTACCTCTGTGGAATACTGTTCTGTTACCTTTGTGGAGTACTGTTCTGTTACCTCTGTGGAGTACTGTTCTGTTACCTTTGTGGAATACTGTTCTGTTACCTTTGTGGAGTACTGTTCTGTTACCTCTGTGTAGTACTGTTCTGTTGCCTTTGTGGAGTACTGTTCTGTTACCTTTGTGGAGTACTGTTCTGTTACCTCTGTGTAGTACTGTTCTGTTGCCTTTGTGGAGTACTGTTCTGTTACCTTTGTGGAGTACTGTTCTGTTACCTCTGTGGAGTACTGTTCTGTTACCTCTGTGGAATACTGTTCTGTTACCTTTGTGGAGTACTGTTCTGTTACCTCTGTGGAATACTGTTCTGTTACCTTTGTGGAGTACTGTTCTGTTACCTCTGTGGAGTACTGTTCTGTTACCTTTGTGGAGTACTGTTCTGTTGCCTTTGTGGAGTACTCTTCTGTTACCTCTGTGGAGTACTGTTCTGTTACCTTTGTGGAGTACTCTTCTGTTACCTTTGTGGATGACTGTTCTGTTACCTCTGTGGAGTACTGTTCTGTTACCTCTGTGGAGTACTGTTCTGTTACCTCTGGAGTACTGTTTTTTTACCTCTGTGGAGTACTGTTCTGTAACCTGTGGGGTACTGTTCTGTTACCTCTGTGGTCTGTTACCTCTGTGGAGTACTGTTCTGTTACATTTGTGTAACAGTGTTCTGTTACCTCTGTGGAGTACTGTTCTGTTACATTTGTGGAGCACTGTTCTGTTACCTTTGTGGAGTACTGTTCTGTTACCCCTGTGGAGTACTGTTCTGTTACCTCTGTGGAGTACCTTTCTGTTACCTCTGGAGTACTGTTCTGTTACCTCTGTGGAGTACTGTTCTGTTACCTCTGTGGAGTACTGTTCTGTTACCTCTGTGGAGTACTGTTCTGTTACCTCTGTGGAGTACTGTTCTGTTACCTTTGTGGAGTTCTATTCTGTTACCTCTGTGGAATACTGTTCTGTTACCTTTGTGGAGTACTGTTCTGTTACCTTTGTGGAGTACTGTTCTGTTACCTTTGTGGAGTACTGTTCTGTTACCTTTGTGGAGTACTGTTTTGGAATTATTTAGCATTTCATGAACTTTCTAATCGTTACGCTTTTGCCTTTCTGTCATATCTTAAGAGAACCACTTCAAATTGATTAATCGTTAATTGTGTTTACTGTATCGACTCTTATTAATCAGTTTGGACAAGTATTTTTCCCACCTGATGCCTTTACTATTTTGAAGGTCAAGAGACCATTAAGTGTTGAGAACAAGGCTGTAATTGGCAAATTTTGTTGGGGATAATGCAGACTGGCCTTTGTGAGTTGTAAATATTATGGTTAATCCAATTATATTTCATAATGTTGGAATAGTAAAATAATTTTGAAAATGAGACTTCAAATTAGTGAACCAGAAGAAGATTGACACCAAATTTTTGAGTCTTCCTATTTGTAACATTTGCACAGGAATCAGAATTTTGTGTTAGTTATTATTTCCAGATCCTAATTGAAAATTAAAATGAATCTCTTATAAAGTTACACACAGTATTAATTAATATGTAGTGCATATTTTGCTGTTAATTTCATTCCCACTTACCGTCATTGTTTGAATATAAGCCGCACTTGTGTATAAGCCGCACCGCCCCCAAACCTGATGGAACAGATGAAATTGGCTTAACAAAGTATATAAGCAGCCAAACCTGTGTATTAGCCGCACCCCCAACTTTTTACCGCCGAATTCTGGGGAAAAAAGTGTGGCTTATATTCAAACAATGACGGTAATAAAGATATTTGTTTTTACTCTTCAACATATAAATATTGTTCATTTGATCATTAATGTCTTTCAGGAATCGTGCTATACCATTGACCAACTGTGTAAGTTATATGAGTGACAACACCAGTGTCATGGTAGGGAAGAATAATAGTGTCCTGGCGATTGTGCCGGAGCAGAATCCAATGGTCTATAGTCTTGGCTGTGTCTGCAATCTGGTGAATCTGTGTGCCAATGTTGGAATTGAATCAATACCTCACCCAGTAGAAGATCTGTGATGTTTAATTTCATTTCCATCACAGGTATATAGATATGAGCAAGAATATAAAAACTTGTTAAACAAATTCAGAATCTTAAAATTTTGAGTAGCTGTTGAGTATTTATGTCGGATAATAATGAAAAAAAAAGATAATTAATTTTAAGTTGTTAATTTTTATTAAGTGATTAAGTTAACCATTTTTTAAAATTACACAAAGTAAATATTATGTCATTTCAGTGCCAAAAGGAAGGAAGAATACAAAGAATTCCTGGACTTAACAGACACCCATTGAAAATTGTTTAGCATTGTAGCACAAGATGATTGTCCCTTAAGAAATGTATTGGTCATCTTCAGCAACAATGGCCAGCCCTGAAGAGTTATTTTTCAGAAATGAGGTATGTGCAAGAGGAGGAAGAGTTCAGAGGTTTACAGAGAGGCCTAGCAGTCAGGACATAATTAATTTTAAGTTATTAATTTTTAAGTGATTAAGTTAACCATTTTTTAAAATTACACTAAGTAAATATGTATGTCATTTCAGTGCCCAAAAGGAAGGCTGAATACAAAGAATTCCTGGACTTTACAGACACCCATTGAAAATTTTGAAGCATTGTAGCACAAGATGATTGTCCCTTAAGAAATGTATTGGCCTTCTTCAGCAACAATGGCCAGCCCTGAAGAGTTATTTTGCAAGTCACGAGGTATGTGCAAGAGGAGGAAGAGTTCAGGTGTACGGAGAGGCCTAGCAGTCAGGACATGTATCTCCACTATCTGTTCCTAGATTTCATCCTCCCTATGTTGGCTGAGTTGAACACAACTTTTCAAGTAATCTTGTTGGTGGAAGTTAGCCAGTTAAAAGGTCATTAAAACAAAGTGTTAAGGTGATGAAGATGACTTAAAACTACTTTTATTATTGAAACCTTTTTTTTTGAGATGACAAAAAGTCATGTGCATTTTATATGGTTTTTACAGGCTAAGTTGGCTTTGATTTGAAATTGTCATGGAGAACTCAAGAGGCTATTGAGGAGGTTCTTGGGGAAATTTGTAAAGACCAGTGTAATCACCAGGCATTCAGAGTTGATGGCGGTTGACCCCGAAGAGCTTTACCAACCAACATGAGGATTCAAATCTAGCAGTTGGACTGAAAACCAAAGAGAATCTGAAGTCACAGGAGCCGGGCTCCAGAGAATGTCAGCAAATTCTAAAGGTACTTAAGGTTTCACAAACTATGCAATTTCCTCAAAATTCATTTTTGAAATTTTAGCCAGTTATGACCATTTGCAATGTTTGCGAAACCTTAATTACAGAAAGAATGCTTGTACTCAGTGAAGAGTTGGGATAGTGTTTTGAATGTGCAACACTTTGAGAATTTTGAATAAGCAATTTGATTAATGAGATTAAAAATAATAGTTTAAATACTGTATATAGTTTATTTTTATTTCAGAAATGTCAGAGGGTTTTACATGGCTGTTGTGGAGAAAATTGTAAAGAAATTCCCCCTGAAAGACCTAACATTACAGGACTTAGCAATCCTAACTCAAGACTCCAGTCTCAAGAGACAAGATTTCCTCAGATCACTGCCTTTTTTACATTCCATGTTTATCTTGATGGTGTTCTGTTAAGTCAGATATGTACTGGTATAAAAATGTTAATGTTATAAATGACTTGTTTACCTGACTATAATAAGAAGGTATTCCTGGAACATGCCATTAAATTTATCTATATAATATGTCAAAAATCTATAATTTTTTAGTTCATTAAAACAACATATCCTTTACATTTCAGTTACTGTCTTGATTTGAGCCACAGATGTAAAGTCAAGCTGTTTAGGAGGAAGCTGAGGAATATTTGCTCTCGTCATCATCAGATCTCCCTGGTTTCCAGCCCGAGACCACCAAACTTGATGACTTCTGGGTGAGAATGAGAGAGAAGAAGCTCCCCAGTGGAAAACTGTAATACAGCAGGATCTCCAAACTTGCATTGACCCTTCTGACCATTTCCAACTCAAATGCTGACTGTGAGATGATTTTCAGCTAGATCAGAAAAATCCAAACTGACCAAAGGGTTAACATGTCCAATGCCACAATGAACAACCTGTTAAGTTTAAAAGTTAACAATTGCACCCAGTGTTTTAGATTTAACACTACTCCTGAAATGTTGAAAAAGGCAAAGTCAGCCTCGTCATGAGTGCTCTGTGGATTACTGCTGTTTTGAAAGTTAGAATTTAACTATGATGCTGTGGTGGCATAAACTGAAAGTGTTAACAAATAAAAGTTTAATTTTTGTTGAAAATGTATTTAATGTTCTGTGTTTTAATTGTTGCTTCATTAAAGTAATAGAACTTAATATTGTTTTTTTTTTATTTTTTCAATTAAAAGTGTACTTAAACAATGTTTTATGTGAGAAAATGTAAAAAGGTACCACATTTGACACGCTTTAGAATATTTTACTTATTTTTTACTAAAATCTCACTTAAAAAATCACTAGGCTCACTTAACTTTTTTTTAGATACCTGGCATGTATGACTACAATTTATTCTGATTTGAATATCTATTGAAATTTTGTGCAAGTTTAAAGTTAATAGAGTTCCATTAACAATTTACTCTTTATGCCCGATATATGGTTTATAATGCATGTGTGACCAGTGTAGATCCAGATCAGCTGGCTCATCCGTGCCATCTGGTCTGAATCTACACTATTTGCTTCTTGATAAAAAGCTTCCTGTTGACCAAGTGAACAGTGTAGATGCTGATCAGACAGCACATTAGTGATTGCTGACCTGGATCTACACTGTTCGCCCATGGGATAACAGATATATCTCCAGCGTTGAAGGGTTAAATTTAACCAATTACTCCAGGTTGACCTGATTCAGTGACTGCAGTAAAGACATGGTTTGGTTGTTGCCACAGGATATCAAAACTTAATTCATTGTAATCCATGTCCAGCTAGTTGCCATGGGTCTCTGACCTGAAGGCTGTTATCTATTAATGTTTGTTTTTGTCTTTGTCTACAGTTTCATTACAAAAGCTGGTTGTGAACATTGCCGATCAGTTGTTAGAGATTTCTCTTTTAGATCACGTCTTGCTGCTTTCCTATTGTCTATAGACAATGATTACCATGACCCCTTTTCACAGTATGTAGTGGTGTCATATATATACGGTTCCAGTGAGCATATATTTCTGTGGTTCATATTGGAAAGGTGTAAAAAAAATACAAACATATTATGGTCATTTATGTCTTTTCAATGTATGCAATTGTCATATTTGTTCTACATGTAATGGTAAATTGCCATAGGCATTGTTTATGCCGAATTGCCAAAAAACAAAACAAATTATTTATAAATAGATAACAACTCTCAAACAACATTTCAATTGAATGTTTGAGCAAATGTTGCATTTATACAATCTGTTGATGATAACGATGAATGGTAATTTTTCAGAATTATTTTACCCCATCTGTATTGTAAAATGGATTATCTTAGACAAAGTGACTGAGGTGGTCTTATTTTGAAAATGAGTAAATTATCTGTGATTTAAATGTTTGTGGGATTTTTTTTCTGCTGGAAATATTTCTGCTATTTTTGTCCAAAGATCTTTTTTGGACAGTTATGGTTTAGATTTCTGCTATTTCGTCCAAAGACGCAGATATGCAAAAATATTGCACCTGTGGGAAATACCCGCAATACACTTCCCTGCCAAACTTTTCTTTTTGCCCACAAAAGAAGGCATACCAATCACCTCATCTGTCCACAGGTGCTTACTTATGGTTATTAATAGATGGCTATGAGAACAATAGATAATTGTAAATTCTTTATATTCAGTCTCTTACCTGGCTAATATTTTATATTACCAGGCATAAAGAATAAAAAAAAGAACAAAATGGTAGCTACATATGTATCCATTATTAAGCTTGTGTATCCCAAAATTGTGACCGCTCTGTAATTCTTGAACTCCTTAATGAATTTTGAAATTACTTGTTAGAAATGTTTTGCATATGTATTTACATTATGGCCAGAATGACCAACCAACTGAACATTATTCCACAGATAAGACTTTATTGCTATGGCGAAAAGTTTAGATCCAGATCAGCTGGCACATTTGTGCTTTCCAGTCGGAATTTAAACTGTTCGCTTTTAAATTTATTAGGTTCTGTCGGACCAAGATGGGTTTGAAGTAGATCCAGAGAAGATGGCATGAATGTCCAGCTGATCTAGATCTGTGCCCAAGATCATAAAACTAAAACTGGAGATCAGTCTCAAATCTCAAGCATCTGATTGGCTGAAATGGCGACCAGTCGCCATTTCAGCCAATCAGATCCTTGAGATTTGAGACTGATCTCAAAACTTAGTTTTATGATCTTGGGCCCTAGTGGCACAGGCATCAAAAGGTGTATAATTATATGGAGTAAAGGGATAAACAGCTTGGACTTCCGGTCCTTTATTATTAATATCTGATTACAGCTTCAGAACTTCTGAAATCAGTGACTTTTGGAGAAGAAATGACTAATACTGGTAATAGATACCAAGAGATATGGGACACAGTTTTCATACTAAATTGTAAGTAGTCCTCTTGGTTTGCTCTGTTATCTGTGACAACAAGAGTTATAACTCCTGTTTCACAATTGTTTGAGTTATGTCCCTTTGAAATGCAACTTTAGGCGACATGTTTTTCGTGGAACACCCAATTCTAGTTTAGTACATGTATTTTTATTCATATTTGTTTATAATTATTTAAGAACAATGTTAAGGCACCCATTTTTTTGTATTTATTAGCTCCCCAAAGAAATTCGGGATGTCCGTCTGTCAGTACGTCCCGCATTAGTTCGTTAACACTCTAGCTGTCACATTTTTGCCTCGATTGTTTTGAAACTTGGTCAGGATGTTTGTCCCAATGGTTTCTCGGACGAGTTCGAATATGGGTCATCTGGGTCCAAAAACTAGGTCACTGTTACTAAAAATAGAATTTTCTTGTTACCACTCTAGTGGTCACACTTTTGCTCAGATTGTCATGAAACTTGGTCTAGATGTTTGTCTTAATGATTTCTCGGACAAGTTTGAATATGGGTCATCTGGGTCCAAAAACTAGTTCACTGTTACTAAAAATAGAATTTTCTTGTTAACACTCTAGCGGTCACATTTTTGCTCCAATTGTCATGAAACTTGGTCAGGATGTCTGTCCCAGTAATTTCTCGGACTAGTTCGAATATGGGTCATCTGGGTCCAAAAACTAGGTCACGGTTACTAAAAATAGAATTATCTTGTCTTGGCTGTAAATTTGTTATTTCTCATTGGATTTCAAAATAACTTGGCACAAAATTTAATGTTCAACATGACAAGGCAGTGTTTCGCGTACAATACCCATGCCAGTTGGTCCAAGGTCAAGGTCAGTGTTGCTAAAAAATAGAATTTTCTTGTTAACACTCTAGTGGTCACATTTTTGCTCCGATTGTCACGAAACATGGTCAGGACTTATGTCCCAGTAATTACTTGGATGAGTTTGAATATGGGTCATCTGGGGTCAAAAACTAGGTCACTGTTACTAAAAATAGAAAAATCTTGTCTTAAAGTATAAATATTAATAAGATGGCACGATTGTGCCAGGCAATGTGGATCTACACTTTTTTTGCCCATTTGATAACAGCCATATCCCATGGAGTAAAATGTCAAATATCTTACTTATGAATGAAACAATGGAATTAATTTTAAGACAGTGTATGAAACACTTGTTATCAAATGATGAATTTCCCAGTCATAGTATCCAATAATAGTAAAGGAATGGTCTCTTAGCGATGTTTAGTTTTGCCATCACTTGTCCAGCCACTATTGCTTGCTTCGAGGCAATGATAGGAAATATTAGATTGCCTTTTCGGTCCATTTATTGGGACATTCTTCAAATTGCACAAATATATTGATGACGAAGTCTGCTGTAACTAGAAAAAGAAAACATAATTACTGTTTCTCAAATGGAGCTTGCATCATTCCTGCATTAGTAGCATGGAGTTCTCATAAGATCGCATGTGGTGATGTGGTGACGAATTAATGAAAGCTTTTAATTTCTAGTTACGGAAAATTAATAAATCTAATGGTTTATTTTTGCAATTATGCAAAACTTGTTACGGAATAATCAGAAATTAACTTTGAAAATAATTGAATGAATGATATCAAAGAGGCTGATTCTTGCTGTTGCAGGTTGAAATTCACTGGGGAAAGTTGTGATTTACCTGATAACCAATAATATGTAAGTAATTTTGTAGGTTTTATATTGGTTTGCACCACTCTACTGTAGGGTTTTAGTGTTTTAGAGTACATGAGTGATGATAGAAGTACATCCCTTGCAATCTAGAAAGGCAACTGTTTAATAGCCAGGTTTCAAATCAGTTACTATGGAAATTCTTTGACCCACATGGTCTGGATCAGAGGCCTGCAACCATCATTTTCACAAATCCTGGGAAACAGTTTGAATTAAAACTGTGGATGCCTTTATAATTCATGGGCATGAAATTTCCTGATTTGCAGCAAAACATTATTATGTGTTCTTTAGTTTGAGGTTTTAAGTTGTTTAAATTCGAGTTGGCATATACAAATTTATATTTTGAAGTTCAATCAACCCACATATTCACCAAAAAAATTCCCCACAAATGTTCAGAAATTGACAGTATTTCAATAAGGTAGCTTTCATTAGGAAATTTTAATGAATTGAGCTTGTCTTTTGGCAAATAAAATTAATCATAACACAATTACCCTTAGTTGCATTTTAGTGTGACAACAAAGAACATTAAATCGATGTTTAGTGGAAGTATGAACCCTTTCCTCCATAAATTCACATTTTTACGCATGTGCAACCAGTGTAGACCCAGATCAGCTGGCACATCCGTGCCATGTGATCAGGATCTGCACTAGTCACATTTTGATCAGAAATAACCTGACGAATCAAAAAGCGAACAGTGCAGATCCTGATCAGATGGCACGGAGAAGATACACACTGTTATGTAGATAAACAGTTAATCCTTTACTCCATGTATGCTTTTATCATATGTGAAAGCAGTGTAGATCCAGATCAGTCGGCACATCCATGCCATCTGATCAGGACATACACTGTTAACTATTTTATTTAAAATACATCCATGCCATATGATCAGGACATACACTGTTAACTATTTTATTTAAAATACGGGGAGCATATAATCACAGCATTTCCTGTCAGTCTGTCCCGCATTCCTGTCCATCAATTACATTGTTATTGATGTTACATTTTTAAGTTATTTGACCGAATTGATCTTCATATCGAGATGACATGTGGCGCGTAAATTCACAGAATGACCTTGAAACAAAATCATGTCCGTTCCGTAACTTTGTTATTTATAGTTGGATTTTAAAATTATTTCCCAGAAATGATCACTGAGAAAACCTGTTGCAAACAAAATTAGGGTTGCTACCTTGAAGGTCAAGGTCACACTGTGACCTTGAATCAAAATTATGTCCAGCGCAAAACTTTATTTGCATTTGCATTTTGAAATTTTTTAACAGAAATGATCGTTTATAATAATTCCTGAATGAAAATTATACAAAATTCACCTTCATAAGTATACAACTAGCTGTTTTTATGACAAAACACCAATTAGGGGAGCATCACCCATCTTCAAAGGTCTCTTGTTATTTCTGCCCTAAAAGAAAATGGTATAGATCCTGATCAGACGGGATGGAATAAAATATGAAGAAAATGTTTGTCAATTTGAAAGTTTAACCAGACAAGTCAATTAATGTCAAGAACTTCTCGGAAAGAAATAATGTCAAATCAGAAATTTGCATTTGGTGCACTTGAATATTTTGTGTACTGATGGATAGGAAAAATGAATGTTTGAAACGGCTGAAACAACCTAATGAATTAAAAGAAACAGCGTAGATCCTGCTTGAACGGCACTGATGTGCTGGCTGATAGGGATCTACTCTGTTCTGCCTCGGGATAGGGATAGCCATATCAAATGAAGTAAAGGATAGGGATCTACACTGTTCGGCCTTGGGATAACAGCCATATCACCTAAAGTTAAGGCTTTAAAACTGAAAAAAAAACATGCAGGCTACTATCACCTATAGTATTTTATCTCACAACTGTTTTCACTTGTATTTCTTATCCATTAAAGAATTTGTTGCAAACAATTTTATCTCACAACTGTTTTCACCTATATTTCTTATCCATTAAAGGATTTGTTGCAAACAATTCCCCATTGGCAGCAGAATTTTTGCCGACAAAACATCAACAATTCAAACCATGTAAAATAAGACTGTAAATGCTTTCTGAGATTCAACCAACATACTGTTTTCTCTGTTAACTTTGACATTTAATATGTTAAATCTTGTGTAATTCATTGAAATTTTATTACCTTGAAATTTCTTGTGAATCTTTTCAGAGGCCTTCTCTTTTACTACTTCAATTTTTACAACGAATTATGTTTTCAATTAGATATTGACTCGATGAATGACCTCTGTAAACATCTGTTGAACTGCAACACTTTGCAACACTTCACAAGACACTGATCAACTTTATTTGTTATGCTACTACTGTTAGAACTGCCGCTCCAATCAGAAGACTCTGTGTTTTATTTCCAAATAACTTTTTGCTGTCAATTAAATTTTTGTCACAATGGTTTCATTCTCCAGGTGGATATTGAAATAAAAATTTTGTTTTATAATGATTTGAATGGTAAGAGTGAATGAATATTAAAAGGTGTGGCTTAAAGTAAAGAAACCTGAAGTTGTGATTAACAATGAACAGCGTTATGCCAATTAAACTTTCCTGCCACTTTTCAAAGGAAATAGCATTCGCAGCGCCATGCGTTTGAAGTTTAAATCGCAAGTTGAAATCAAAATTTGTAGTAACAGTTGCCATAGATAGAAGAGTGCTTTACCCAAAATAGATAACATGGAATAGACAATACACGCATGGAATACACACTAAGGAACATGAATACAATTCCATGTTTTGTATAGTTCGATTTAAGGCATTGATTGTGAATGTACTTTTGTATTTATACAGTAGATATTTGGAATAATCCTGAAAATAGGGATGCCACTTTTTTTCAATCGTAGCTCATGATGTTAAAGTTAAACAGACTTGTTTGCTATGTTTCATGACCCTGACAGTAACTCTTTTGATTTCCAATCATAGGTTATGAAAATGTGTGTTGTGTGGTCTTTTTTGCATCATAGCCCAACATTCTTTTCTTGGCTGAGCTACATATATTACCTCCAGATAAAAATCGGATTTAAACAGTTTAATAAGTAGCTGTATAAGGTATGTAACTCTGAAAGGTAACTCTGGAAATTGACGCACTTTACTTTTTTATGATTATAACGTTGGAGTTGTCCCCGAAAGGTTACAGCTCACAAGTCTATATCGTAGTATAGTTCTATGAAAAACAACTACAACAACCTCAATTACATAACCAGGTATCTGATAGCCCTGACAGAAATATGTATTTTACATGTATTACAACAGTAATAAAGTAATAATTGTATAATTGATATATTTACATAAAATACAAGAACTGTTTTCTGCTATTTTATGACAATGTTTAAAGGTGGTGTTTACACACCATTTTGACAATGTCACATCATTTCAGTTGTTAACCAGTATATATTATTCCCTGAAAAAGGTATTAACCAAAAAATTGGAATAAAATTATATAATTTAATATAATATTTTATTGTGTTAGTAAATTTATTCATTAATTACATGTATCTGATGAAATTATATTAAAAATAAAATAAGTCAGTAACTCCATAAATACACCTTTATTGCGTGGGCAAACAGTGTAGATCCATATCAGCAAGCACAGTGCCCAAGGTTATAAAACTGAGCACAGAAACCAGTCTCAAATCTCAAGCATCTGATTGGCTGAAATGGCCACCAGTCGCCATTTCAGCCAATCAGATGCTTGAGATTTGAGACTGGTTTTCAATCTCAGCTTTATAACCTTCAGTCCATTGCCCAAGGTTATAAAACTGAGCATGGAAACCAGTCTCAAATCTCAAGCATCTGATTGGCTAAAATGGCAACCAGTCGCCATTTCAGCCAATCAGATGCTTGAGATTTGAGACTGGTTTTCAATCTCAGCTTTATAACCTTCAGTCCATTGCCCAAGGTTATAAAACTGAGCATGGAAACCAGTCTCAAATCTCAAGCATCTGATTGGCTAAAATGGCAACCAGTCACCATTTCAGCCAATCAGATGCTTGAGATTTGAGACAGGTTTTCAATCTCAGCTTTATAACCTTGGCACCAGTATTTTGTGCTGTCTGAGCAGGTTCAGTGTAGATATACATTTTCCAGCATATTCATCTGGTCACGATCTACACAGTTTGCGTTTGGATTCATTAGGTTATTTCTGATTAAGATGCAACTAGAACAGATCCAGATCGGATCTGGATCATCACTGGCAGCACACACATTAAATATGGAGCATTTGTTATATATATTGTATGAAGTAACAGGTTAATTCGGCTCTCGTTTTGCTATAAAATAATGCATACTTTAACTTATTTATTGTATAGGTATGATTACCTATGTGTAATAAAGTGCATTAATACAATTCTGGTATATGCATTGCAGGAAGATTAAAATGTGATATTGCAGATTAAATCTTAAATAGATTCCTGGCATAACATTATATACATATTACATCAGAGAATTGCCTGAAAACATTGCATTTTGGTATATTTATAATTGAAATTGCGTTTATGAGCATCACTGCCAATTTCATGCAAGAATATCTACCAGAGCAAGCATTGCAAAAAATGGATAATCACAACATAAGTAAAATAAATATTATTTTCAACTTGGTTTATAAGCTCTAAAACTTTACTCCATATGTACACATTTTCTGACCATCAGGGATTCTAAAATTTCAAAATCCCAATCGGACATTGGCGCCAATATTGACATTTCGCCGACTTCTGGTTCGCACGAACAGCGACTTCCGGTCTGCACGAACAGCGTCTTCCGGTCCCCGCGTTCAGCGTATTTTACTCTCCCGACCCCCAGTCCATTTCTCTTTTCCGTCATATTTCCTCGTCGGCGATATCCTACAACCTCTTAACAGATTAATGGTTTTCGAGCTGTAGACCAAAAAATTCTTTGATCGATTTATAAAAGCGGCACGCGACGTTTGAAGTTTACGGCGATCGGCGCCTTTGTTGTAATACACAAGCATTCCACGCATTTAAAACGTGACGTAATGATTGAAAACAGTTATCTTCAGCAGTGTTCATAGCGATTGTGACGTGGATTATTTAGTTATTAAAAATGTTTGATATCTCGGAATTTCGGGCGGCAAGTATTCGCTTTATGTTAATATACGTGGATCACACCATGCTTTGTAACACTATATTATAGTTGTTTGAAATATTATTCTTTTCTTTACCGGATGTAGTAATTTTTGAATCTACGAACTTACAAGAGTCTGCGTATGCAACATTACTCAGAGTCGGAAATAAATGTTGATTACGTAGATTTTTGTAAATTTGAAATTTATTTGAATCGTTATATGCGTAAGAAAGCAAGCCGGTCACTTGAATTTTTTCACATTTAAGTATATAATCATTTGAGCCATTTCAAATTTGTTGTGAAATGCTAACAGTTCAAGTAAAATGTGCATGATATACGTTTTCTTTAAATTTGATAAACAGCAATTTTCGGTCGTCAGTCTTTTATAATTACGCACATATGGGACTAACACGTCTGTCAATAAAATGCAAACTGTTTTATCGTTTACATTAATTAATACAACCATTTGTATTGCTATCTTAAATTCTGACGTCAAACAGCCTTTGACTAGCGCAGTCCATTTTTGGAAATTAAATAACCCGCCCGTTGTTAAAATGAGACCGACCACATCCCGTATCATCTATGCCGCATATGTAGGTAATTTTGTAACAGTTTGTAGACTAATATTCATGACCGATTTTTTTAACCAATTTTGAAATTTCAATCGGACATTCTTCCCGAAAATCGGTCAATGATGGTTTGCCGATAATTTTAGAATCCCTGGTGACCATGTATATCCAGGTCATCCAGCAAGCATAATCATGCCATCTAATCCTTATCTGCACTGTTTGTGTTTTGGCAAGAAAAAACCTATTAAAAATTTAAAATTTGAACAGTGCTTATTTTGGTCAGATGGCACATTTGTGGTTTTGTCACATCCTGCGGTACTTCTTGTTTTAAAATTGGTCAGTACGATTGGTTATCAACTGTGAGCACAAGATATCAAAGACAAAGTCATCATAGGACATTTGGTTTCCTGTGACACTTCTTCTTTTAAAATTGGTTGATACGATCCTTTATCAACTGTGAGCACAAGATAACAAATATGAAGTCATCATTGGACATTTGATGTCCTGTGACCCTTTTTTTAAATTGGTTGATACAACTCTGTTATCAACTGTGAGCAAAAGTGATCAAACATAAAGTCATCATTGGACATGGACCAAAATGGAAAGTTCAACAAACAATGTGATAGAAGCTTATTAATGCATTAAACAAACAAGCTGTTTAGTTAGAGATTCCCATTGAATCTCCCATGATTTTCTCATCTTCTGTGTGGCCTGCAGCCATCTGATAATGATTGATCATTGTTTTGGGATGTATTACAATCATGCAAAAACTGATTTTCTGTTAAAAAAAGGTGAAATATGCATATCAGGAATCGCCACATTCAGAAAAAACAGCCTCCCCACACAGTCAAGAAGAAGAGAGGGGTAGAGAGCATGGTTAATAAAATGATCAGTTTCAAAAAAGACACCACTAACAATAAACAAAAATGAGAACCCGAGGGGTTACCGCCTTGGAACGGTCAGTGGCAAATCAACTTGCCACTGGGGGTTTAAACCAGGTTCTAGGGTGCACCAACCTCACACTTGCCCCAACAGGTTCTCAGGTTAACTGCTAATACAGTGAAACCTCTCTATTAAGACCACCTCTGGTACAAGAGTGGTTTTAATAGTGGGGTGGTCTTAATTCCGGGGTAGAAATTAGTGTAATACTGTTAACAGGGACATTAAGATAGCGGTCTTTTTATCAGGATGCTCTAATGAGGATTTTTACAGTTGTTACGAAGAATTATTTTATGCCCCACGAAGTGGGAAGCATATAGAGTTGCACTCATCCGTCTGTCTATCCATCTGCATGTAAAAAAAGATTCCCGTCTTCATTTTTACCAGAGTTATGACCCTTTGTTACAAATGTTGTTGTAGCAATTTTCCTCTACCCCACCATGTACCTGTTGGTGTTTGAAAATAGTATTTAATATTTCTGACCTTAACTTATCTCAAATGGGGAGATTTACAGGAAAGTTACCTTCAGACAGTTGTTGAATTCTTGAAATGATATCATAAAGTTGAGCAGATGACATTACTTATTTTTATGTAGTAAAATTTAAGAATATATTTTTAAATTTTCATTTCTTGAATTTGGGAAACTTTATCATAAAGCATCTCTACTATATCAATTGATTAAGTCATTTAAAAGATCTATTGCTGATTGCAGAAATAATTTCAATTTAGATACTGACACTTCAACATTATCATTTTCTAATATTATTTATTTATAACTCTTTGTGAGCTTTGTGTTTTTATTACTTCACATTAAAATTTACTAAGCTCTACAACTAAGCTCACTACATCCACCCGAAGACAAAACTCGCTTTATAATATTATTATGCATTTTCGCTGTCAAAATAATATTATATTGTAAAAATGTGTAATAAAATCTCCAGTTTTTAATTAGAAAATATAAGATAATTGTATTTTCTTGCCAAATAAAGTAACAACCAAAATGTAAAAAATATGACCGAAGACACCAGTGCTAAAGGTTATAAAACTGAGCATGGAAACCAGTCTCAAATCTCGAGCATCTGATTGGCTGAAATGGCGACCAGTCGCCATTACAGCCAATCAGATACTTGAGATTTGAGACTGGTTTCGAATCTCAGTTTTATAACCTTCAGCCCAGGTCTTCCAAATGCAGAAAGGACAAGTAAAGTCAATACAAGAAAAAAAAATCAAAATGAAAAGATGTCAGAATTTCAGAATTAGAGTGTACAACTTGATTTTACATCACATTAGTAACAAGAAACATTGAAATCGAACCACTGGTTCCCGGTATTGATGAATGGTATTTGCATTAGTTGGAATTCATGAATAATAATTTTGCATATGAGAACATTCAGCTGACTAGATCAGGTTTTTGGCAGTCTCAGCTATTTGTGTGTGACTTGAGCTTATATAATGTAAACATGAACAATTTAAAAGTCATTGTGTTTGCCTAAAATTTCATTTAACTCTTTTCTCCATGTATATGCATTTTATTGCATCTGCAACCAGTGTAGATCCAGATCAGCTGGCACATCCGTGCCATATGATTGTGATCTGCACTAGTTGCATCTTGGTCAGAAATAACCTAATGAATAAAAAGGCAAACACTGCAGATCCTGAACAGTTTTGCATGCACAGATTCATCTTGAATGTGTTATTTTCCGGAGCATGGCTCAGTTATCCTCACTTTAGTGCAAAAATGGAATAACTCCTTTTTATGCCCCCCTTCGAAGAAGCGGGGGTATATTGCTTTGCACATGTCGGTCGGTCGGTATGTCGGTCGGTATGTCGGTCCGTAGACCACATCTTGTCCGATCAATAACTAGACAACGCTTTGTGATACAGTCCTTATATTTGGTGTGGAGGTTGGTCATGACCAGTAGAAGACCCCTATTGATTTTGGGGTCAGTAGGTCAAAGGTCAAGGTCACAGTGGCCTTGACCACAAAAACCTTGTCCGATCAATAACTAGACAACGCTTTGTGATACAGTCCTCATATTTGGTGTGGAGGTTGGTCATGACCAGTAGAAGACCCCTATTGATTTTGGGGTCAGTAGGTCAAAGGTCAAGGTCACAGTGGCCTTGACCACAAAAACCTTGTCCGATCAATAACTAGACAACGCTTTGTGATACAGTCCTCATATTTGGTGTGGAGGTTGGTCATGACCAGTAGAAGACCCCTATTGATTTTGGGGTCAGTAGGTCAAAGGTCAAGGTCACAGTGGCCTTGACCACAAAAACCTTGTCCGATCAATAACTAGACAACACTTTGTGATACAGTCCTCATATTTGGTGTGGAGGTTGGTCATGACCAATAGAAGAACCCTATTGATTTTAGGATCAGTAGGTCAAAGGTCAAGGTCACAGTGGCCTTTGCATACAAAAACGTCCGATCAATAACTAGACAACGCTTTGTGATACAGACCTCATATTTGGTGTGGAAGTTGGTCGTGACCAGTAGAAGACCCCTATTGGTTTTGGGGTCAGTAGGTCAAAGGTCAAGGTCACGGTGGCCTTGACAACAAAAAACCTTGTTCGATCAATAACTAGACAACGTTTTTATGTTTATTTGTATAATAAAATAAAATACTTCTCAGTGTAAAGTTGTGATTATTTTTCCCCATGACAATTTCAAGTAAAGATATATATTAATGATCCATAACATTAATTTTAAACTATTTCAATATATGCCGTGTCATAAATAGGCACTGATTATCACTCACTTGTGTTTATTAAATGCTTTGGTTTCGTATGGATGGTCACTAAAGCCTGCACATTACCGGAATTGACATAACACTAGAGCTACTATATCTCCGCCAATAGCGAATATTTGATTTAAATTACAATAAAATCCTTTGTGTTAGACTAGGTTAATCTACACGCGCTTATGTTTGTCGAGGTAAATGTAATCCTCTCATTGGATGACCTGGTTATTCATATATAGGAGTTCCACCGTCTTGTAAATTGCTTTCATGACCCTTCATTGCTAAAGCTTACAAAAGTCTCTAAATTTCCAAAAATTTAAATTCAATGCTAATAGATATCACTTGCACGTCAGGGGGGGCATTTGTGTTTGACAAACACCTCTTGTTTCAATGGTACTTATAATGTTTTTGCACTTACTGTAAGTGAAATTATATTAAATAGCCCCATTTAATTCATTACTTTCCCCAATCCATTTGTGGCATGATATCCAGCAGTAAGTGAGGAAACACAGGAAATAAAGTGACGTGTTCTTCCGCTGCATTTGTCTTGAGACATTACAAGCTATAAAATCACATCTTCAAGGTGATTACGCATCTTCTATTCATCATCTTACACCGTATCTTCCTCTTATTGCGAGACACTGTAATTTCTGTCCAGTACGAGAAAATAATTGTTTTGATTAAAGATATCCAAGAACAAATAATGAGTTAAGATTCTCATTTCCTTGTTTCAGAGTTTCAATATCTACCAGCGAACAAACCAATTTATCAAGTGGATTGACATGCCTCTTCTCTATAACTGCTGAAAAAAAACTGACGATGTGAAGTGACAGCCTAAAAGGGGTAAGTAAACCAAAACTACACTCTGTCTGATTGCCCTCTGTCCAAATCCTGTTTACTAATGTCCGCACCAAATCTTTCTTAATTCAATCACAACAGAGGAGTGGGAATTTTATGATGATGACATTAAGCAAGTTATATATGATTCAGCCGTATTTGGGATATTGACCAAAGTATTCCAGAAATTGTATATTGAGGAACAGGTTTCCAGCCCATCATATTTTTTGTACAACCAGTGTAGATCCAGATCAGCTAGCACATACCAGCAGACTGATCAGGATCTACACTCTGCTTTTTGTTCAGAAAAAAATAAAAATCTTAAAGAAACAAGTGTAAATCCTGACAAGACGGCATGGGCATTTCTTGCTGCTATAAGAAATATTAAGGGCTGTCTGCAGTTGTCTTTGCACTGTCATCAATAAAAAGAAAAGTATCGATATCTTTCTAAGGCAATATGCAATAAACCTTTGCACAAATAAATGTTATTAATGTTTCTTTATTTTGCGTATGTCAAGAACAGTTACAACAGTAAAGAAAAATTACTAGATAAAAAATTTCCTAAAATTACATTATAAATAAACATCTGGGCTGGAGGTTATTATCCAGTCGCCATTTCAGCCAATCAGATGCTTGAGATTTGAGACTGGTTTCCATGCTCAGTTTTATAACTTTGGGCACTGAATAGCCAGTTAACCTGCTGCCATCATGCATCAGTCTTGTCAGTTTATTGCACAGTTGTTTAGTTGTCACCAATTGATTTTGAAATCAGTCAATTCCAGGGGTATTAATGAAAATGATGCTGTTCTTTGTGGTAATCTAAATTGTAGATGAAAACAAAATAAGTTTTGTTGTTACAATATACCAGTACATTCAGAGTTGAGTAACCTTCATTAAATGAATTTATAACTTGGCAAATCCAACTGCGATATTGACTTGCCTGCAAACATGTCATTAGACAGTTAATGTTTAATTTCCTGCCATTCGTCATAGAAAATATACCTGCATTAACTATTTAAAAGTATCCATATGCTTTGGAATAATAGTTGTTTG
The DNA here is from genome assembly GCA_038501625.1 of Corbicula japonica. NCBI lineage: Eukaryota > Metazoa > Mollusca > Bivalvia > Venerida > Cyrenidae > Corbicula > Corbicula japonica. The sequence goes on from JAZAYU010000032.1 coordinate 5,707,659, forward strand.
TTGGAAACAGACAGGTAGAGCAGGACATGTGCATGGAGTCTGAATTTTGATACATTAAAACACTGATTGCAAGTCACATAGGGAATTTTCTGGCTTTCCAGACCACTTCCATGGCTCATTTTTTGTCACCAATAACAGAAATTTAGCATCAGATTTCTGTTTTCATTGCAATTGGTTACTACATTGGGGCAAATGCAAGTATTATGTACAGGCATATTACACATACAGGAATCGCAGACATGGGTTGTTATTTAATACAATACATGTTACACATGTTCAGGATAATTTTCTGAAGGATTTTAATATTGTTTTTAATTAGACTGCAATGAAATTTCCTTTAATTTGATTGGATGATATGTGGTTGATGTCAAGTCCGTTTTTATGGATCAGCCTTAAATATGAAATGCATGCGCCTTAAATTTCCACTGTAACCTCCCACATTTTGTTGTCCTCTGCCATTTTGTTTTAAATTTCTACAAAAATGCTTGTAATAAAGCCGATCTCCTAATTTGTAAAGCTGTATAGGGACATATTGCTGGTCTAGATGTCTATTGTTGGTCTAGACGTCATACCGTAAATTGGGATTTTTTGGCGTCGTCAAATTTTGGCCATTTTGCCCCAAAATGCCTGTGTTTTATTTTGGCCAGTTTAATTTTGGCCATTTATCACAGATACGTTATTTTGTCATGTCATCTACGCTAATTTATCAGATTAGTCAGCATTTATCTTCGACATATTTATAAACGATACATATAGGAGAAAGCAACAAGACAGAAAAATATTCATATTATTTAAAAAAGAAAAATAACACTTCACATGCAGAAATATAAATTTAAAATGCATAAAAATTATATATGTGTAATGCAAATAACGATATGATATTTAAAACACTAAAACCAATCTCATATTATCACAACATTTATTGCAACAAACAATAATCCAACAAACTTAAATACACTATTAAATTGAAATTTAAATAATGAGATTTATCGAGCTGTTTTTATAACCGAATTAATTGTGATCAACGTCGGCGAAGTGCGAAAAATAATCTGTTTTGTTGTGTTTGCACTAACTGGGCTTAATTTTCACCTGTGACATATTTTGGTGTGTTTAATTTTGGCCTTTTCATTAGGGTGGCCAATTAGGCCAATTATTTACCAAGGCCAAAATATCCCAATTTACGGTATTATCCCTGCCTAAAGCTCAGGTAATATACGTCTCAAGAAACCAAATTTTAGTATTAGGTGAACAGTTTCAAATTTTTTTTTCATCACATTCATGCTTCAAAAATCAAGAAATGAGTGAAATAAAACTCAGTCCGAAAAATTTGTGCGTGATTTTGCTGTCCAGATTATGCTGTTGAAATGTCATAAAAATGTGTTTCTCTTTTTTTTTTTTACAAAAATTACCACTCCTTGAAAAACTTGTGAAGTGCCTTCTTAAGAGAATAGGAGGGGCTTAAAAGTGATATCAGTGTCCTGATACTACAGCAAAAATTTATGTCACTGCTCTCAGTGCTGTTGTATAACAGTTTTATTATATATCTAATAAATGTAACCAATCGACAATCTGCATTTGTACCACGTGACCGTCCAATATATTCCCGTATTGGATCCAAAAAATATATATTAATTTCATATTGGACGGTTGGGTACATGTGCACTAAACGATGCTAGTCTGGTTCTAGATATATAATAAAAAGGTTATTATACATTTAACTGTACAATACGGAATATATTTGGACTTGTACTGAGCTCGAAAAGTCATATTGGACTCGCCTATCGGCAAGTCCAATATGACTTTTCAAGCTGTGTACTCGTCCAAAATTAATATATTCTCGTATTGTACAGTAAAATGTATAATAACCTATAAGTATGACAAATGTTTTTATCAACCGAATGTTATCAACCAAGGATATTAAGTCCCATTTAGAATATAATTATATCATTGCTGAGCATCTTGTAACAATGACAGTTAATACATGGACATGTTAGCGTGACCTAGCATCATAGGTTCAAGGTCAAGGTCATTGCTTTTAAAAATAGAATTTTTATTTACGGAGAATATTTTCTAAAGAAAAATATTGTCAAATACTTTGGTTAAAATATTTTCCATGATCAGATAATGAGTCATTTGCAAGACCCAAGGTCCAGGTCCAAGGTCAAGGTCACTGTTATATACCCAACAAAAAAAGTTCTGCACACAGTTGTTCTTTTGTGTAAATTTTAAAATATAGCAAATAACTGGTATAAATTCTTACATGTATATCAAGATTAATTGTTTGCGGAGTTAAAGACAAAAATGAAATTAAAATTGGTTGGTAAATAAGCGAGAAATGTCATTTTGAGTATGATAGGGGTCAACAGTCAAAAGTTGCAAAATTTGCCATATCAAAGTAGAGGTGTGAAATCTATGAAATCACTCAACATTTCACCAGTGTCTGTCTTAAGCAATTATGAGCATGCACTGTGATGCTAGTAACAGTTGTTAATCAAAATTTGATACCAAGCCATTTCCAGAATTACGCTCAAATGTAAGTTTTTATTAATTAGAGTATCACATTGTTTCACTCATTGACCTAAAGGTATGACAAAACAGTTTAGTGATGACTCAAACAGTTTCCAATCTGTATTAATGTTTCAAAGCATCCAGTTTATAAAGTGTATAAAAGCAACCATTCAATGCAATCAACACATATTCGTATTTGAGAAAAACACATCTGCAATGTTGTTCAAATTCAAATTAATTTATTTCTCATGGTAAACAAGGACATTTTTCGTTAATTTGACCGTCATGGCAAATGTCGGACCACACCGGCAACCTAGATGTCTTTCTCAACAAGACAGAACACGTGAAGTTGGTCAAGCTAGTTGATCTACCCGGTTCTCTTGTTTATGAATGGAACCTAATTCCACAATTGAAATTCGTCGGCTGTTAAAATCCGTGCGAAGCCGCTTGAAAGAATTCCGGATTCATCGTGGTGAATTTACTCAGTATAAGTCTAGCAATTTTTGCAACTTTTGTGTAGTAACCCCCAGTGGCTTTAACAATGAATTGCTTATAAAGTATTGATCGGATTTTATTTCTGACTTTTTTACATTGTTTACTTTGAATTGCTGATTTATTTGGTATGTAACATTTTGTTGTGTATGGTGAAATTAAAAAGATATTTTATAAAATGTCCAAGTGTGCAGAACTTTTTTGCCGAGTATAAAAAAAATAAGAATTTTCATTTTCTTGCCTAAGTTCTGTGTAGACCTGAAATCAGCCTGCACACATTCACAGTCCAATCAAGATTTACACTGGTCATTCTGTTCATTTGACAGATTTCTGCAAAGCATTCATGTTAAGAACTATGAATCCATTAGTGGCCATGACATTAATTTATTGGATTAACCCTTTACTACTTTACCACCTTTATTGTGTGGGTGAACAGTGTAGATCCAGATCAGCCAGCAAATCCTTGCCATCTGTTCAGGATCTACACTGATCACATTTGGTTATTTCTGTCTTAGATGTGCCAGCTGGTCTAGATCTGTGAGTTTCAGTGTAATTTTTGGGAAATATAGAACAAAAAAGATACAGCCTTAAAAGTTTTTTTTGTTATGCCCCCACAAAGTGGGAGGCATATAGAGTTGCACTCGTCCGTTCGTATGTCCGTCCGTCCCCAAATCTTATGGCATCAACTCCTCCTAAACTATAAGGTGGATTTCTTTTAAACTTGCACAGATGATCAAGCAGGATGTGTAGATGATCGTAAAGAAAGGAATTTTTCCTGCGACCATTTTTACCACAGTTATGGCCCTTTGTTATTACAAATTTTGTTGCAGCATTGAGGGCATCAGTATCCAAGGACACATTCTAGTTTATCTAACTGACACTAGTGCTAGTTGTGTTCAATTCAGCTATTTTGTAATCAAAGCACATAAGAGGTTCATTAGCTAACAACCAGGAACTGAGAGCAGACTTTATTAGATAAAGGATTGCAGTCCATTTGTTTGGAGTCCATTTGTTTCATTGCTGTTTTATGTCTGCAAAATGTCCAGAGCTTTCTGAAGCCTTCAGTGTAACATCAGGTTACTAGACAGTCATGTGACAGACATGTATGGTACAGTGTAGACTTTTTAAAAGCATTCAATCATGTGTACAGTCTATAACTGATATAAGCAAACATGTATGGTACAGTGAAGTTTTTTATTAATACTCAGGCATGTGTAAAGCCTATTTCTGATAAGCAAACATGTATGGTACAGTGTAGCTTTTGATAACCAGTCAATCATGCGTATAGTCTAATACTGATAAGCAAAAATATATGGAACAGTATTATAAGTTTTTGATAAACACTCAGGCATGTGAAAAAGTAAAACATGAAAACATCCGGTTTTTCCTCTTTCAGTTTCTTGTTACGCCCAACAGTTTTTTCAGTGAATATTATTATATATATTATTATATATGTAATATCTTGAAAGTATGTATTATTTGCGAAAGTAGCCTGCGCTCAAATTCCAGTATCGGACGTTATTGCTGGCTGTTGTGCTTCTGTAGAACACTGAATCCACCCCTGATAATTCATGATCACATTTTACTTCTCATGTTTTCCTCAGCACAAAATACTTACAGATTAAACCTTTGCAAAATAAAGGGATTCTGCAGTACTTTGTGTCTTTAAAGCGGCATTACTTCAATGATACTTGTATGAAATATTACATGTATTTGGAACTATAGGCACAAATTTGCAGTGTTAGTTCGGGCTAATAAAATTTTAATTTACTAAAATAAATTTGGTCCGCGCGACTAAAACCAAAAGTAGGTGTGCCCATGAAGTGTGCCCATGAAGTGGTCAAAAATAGATGCTAAATATACCTTCACTATATATAGCTTCTTAAAAGTTCATTAACAATAATTTAACAATATCATTGAAAATCCCGTCTGTAAGAAAGAATTCAATCGGACCTTTTGTGTTCTGTTCGAGAGTTTATATATTGGAGTCTATATGGAAAAATATGATTTTACTTAAGTTTAGGGCTGGGGCTTTAACCCTTAATTCCATGGGCAAACAGTGTGTATCCAGATCAGCAGGCAAATCCATGCCAACTGATCAGTCTGTGCATGGTTTGCTTTTTGATTCATTTGTTTATTTCGGACCAAAGAGTTGACAGTGTAGATCCTGATCAGATGGCATGGATGTGCTGCTGATCTGGATCTATGCTGTACACACATGCAATAAAAGCCTTATAAAGTCTTCAAGTCAAGGATAAATCTTATAAGTGAGTGAAACATGCTATTGATATATCATGGGCTGAAGATTATATAACTTGAAACAAGTCTAAAATCTCAAGCATCTGAATGGCTGAAATGGCGACCAGTTGCCATTTTAGCCAATCAGATGCTTGAGATTTGAGACTGGTTTCCATTCTAAGTTTTATAACCCTGGGCATAGATTCTTCTTGGGCACAATGTGATATATGATTGACAAATTGCTGAGAGTGGCAAACATTAATTAGAATATAGCTTGACATTGGTATTTGCACCACTGCCTTCTGTAACTTGCCTGTTTGCATAGAATGATGATTTAGGAAAATCTGTAGACAAATGTTATCAATTTTCTTGATTCAATGCAGAATAAATGCATCCCATGCAGCAATAATGATACGTTTGCCTCAGCACCTTTTATATACCCCAGACTATTAACCCTTCCTTCCATTTTATACACCTTTATGGCGTGGGTGAATATTGTAGATCCAGAATAGCCAGCACATCCGTGCCATCAGATCAGCATCTACACTGTTTGGATTTTATTTATTAGGTTATTTCTAACCAAAAATCGGAGAGTTCAGATCCTGATCAGACAGCATGAATGGTCCAGCTGATCTGGATCTAAACTGGTAGAACATGCGATAAAAAGCATTACTATATTATGGAGGAGATGGTTCACTGGAAATCGCAGCGATTTACTGCTACAGGTCCACATTACAATTCACAGTACAAAAGAAGTTTTCCTCACAGACATATTGCACAAATTTATTACATCTACAGTCTGGTTTAATGCATTGAAGCAACAGTGATTAATTACTCGATTTATCACTGACATGCACCGGAATCCTTTTCTTGAGGTCATTTATAATTATTGACATCATAAACTGCTTGATTAATATACAGTGATATCATTGAATTTCACAATGCCTTATTTTCATGCATATGCTACAATAGACATTTCTCTTGGACATAAATTCGTGCAGTTGTATTATTTTATAAAAACATAAGTTTCTTGCAGTATTTTCATGCATTTGCTACAATAGACATTTCTCTTGGACATAAATTCGTGCAGTTGTATTATTTTATAAAAACGCAAGTTTCTTGCAGTATTTTCATGCATTTGCTACAATAGACATTTCTCTTGGACATAAATTCGTGCAGTTGTATTATTTTATAAAAACATAAGTTTCTTGCAGTATTTTCATGCATTTGCTACAATAGACATTTCACGACATAAATTCGTGCAGTTGTATTATTCTAAAAACATAAGTTTCTTGGTTAACCCTTTACTCCATATATATACACATTTTTATGCATGTGAAACCAGTGTAGAGTCAGATCAGCCGGCACATTCACTATAAAGCAAAGTAGTAATTTTAAAAGCTGTATAAAGCATATTCATGAAGAATTAAAAAATAATAAATATCTACCAGAAATGTATCTGGGAATATCACTGGGTGATAGGACCTTCCTATTAAATATAGCTTTGCACATCTGAAATTCCCCTCTGATAATATTCTTCAGTGAATCACATGAAAAGAACTTTTTTTTTCTAAATATAGACGATTCTATAAAATAAGTTTTACACGATTACTCCCCCTGAATTCTCTCTACGTCCGCCATTACACCACTGCAGATCTGAGAAAACATTACTTCAATAACATGCCTAGTTACAATTATTCCTTTATAAATATATTCATTAAAATGATTGAAGGATCAGCTGTGTGTTGCTGAATAGATAGACAAAGGAGATATAGTAATAAGAATTTTAAAATCACTAATTTTTACAGATTGAACGTAATTTGTCTTAAAAAATATACCCACATTATAGCTATATTTTAGTTCTTATTTAAAAAAAAGGGTAATGTTAACACTGGATTTCGGGCATTATTCTGCATATATTAAACGGGGACAAGTGTACCTGATAAATAAAATATTAACTTGTTTAAAATTACGCTGATTCAGCGGTAATTATTATGCTTTCAAACAAACAACAACAACAAACTTTGTTGTAAAGTAACAGACAAGTAAACTATAACAGCGAATTCTAAATTTTTCTGAAAAGTGAATTGCGAACAGTTTTTTCCAAATGCAGCATACACAATTTTCTGTTGGAATAGAGTAAAGAGTGAATGCAAACATGAAACCTCATATGTGGTTTTACGATCAAAATTATAAATAACAAAAACAACAAAACAGAGATAAAAATATCATTTTGTTCTGTTTTTTTTTGCGCGAAATTAACTGTTTTCTGGCAAATGGTTTCTCCGCTTATTTCGGAAAGATAGAAAATACGTGTTTTACATAAATATAAATTAAATGTAAAGGCAGTTTCTCGACTTTGTCAAAACTAAACAAATTCATACACAAGTTAATGAATTAATTAAAACTTCCACATGAATCCTCATTATGAAAAAAATATAATATTCAGTAAGATAACTTAGATAAAGAAAAGCAAACAATGCAAATTTTAGTTTTCAGAGAAACATATTTGACACTGTCTCTATCAGCGGGGATTTTTAGCGTGAGAATCAAGCTACGATGATACGATATATCAAAATACAGAGATTATAAAACATAATTAAATATTCACATTTAAAACAATTTTCTACCGTTTTTTGGCAAATATATATGTCCAGGGCTGAGTGCAATACTATTCTATTCTATTAAGAAATATGAAGAAGATAGAATAATTTCGCACTCTGCCCTCGAAATATCATACTGCCTCTATCATCAGAAGATGAAAATTTATCATAAATCATACATAATTAGTTCTATTACATATAATATATTTATATAATGAATATTTATAGTGGCATTTCTTAAATTTCAAATTTTAAAATCGTCCAATTATAAGAATATAGGTTGTCATTATCATTGCGTGGTTTTCTGCAGATATAAATTGAATATTCGTACGTTGTCGCTCTCATTACGTAATTACAAAAGACATAAATTAGCCTACTTCTCTTGAAAAAAATAAAAACTTGTTATTAAATATCAAAAATATAATATAATATTTAAACAAGTTATAACAGCATTATAAATATGGGAAGGTTGAGCTATACAGAGTTTTGATACAAAACTACATAGCGTTTTCTATATAACTGATAAGACTTTCAGGAAATCTGCAGTGGTGTAATGGCGGACAGGTCACGTGACAAACAAGATGGCGGCGGTCTAATTATTAGAAATAGAATTGTCTATACAAAACAAAGCAAGGATGCAATAGTTACGTATGTAGTAATCAAGTATTTATCGTTTCAGATTGGATATAATCACAATGACGATCCATCAGTTTGACGAAACCATTATGATGAGCGGTAAGTGTTGTTATTGTTGTTGTTGTAGTGACTGATCCTGAATCACAAAATTTTCTTGATGGTTTCTGTCACTGTTTATGTCTTGCGTGCTAAGCTCTCATTAACCCTGACAATAGGTGGGTAAAACTTCAAATTTCAGTTTAAACCATTTACTCTATATATACGGGTTTTATCGCATTTGTGACCAATGTAGTTCAAGATCAGCAGACACCTGATCTGGATCTGCACAGGTTGCTTCTTGGTAAGAAATAACCCTATGAATCTAACAGTGAACATTGAAGATCCTGATCCGACTGCACAGATATGCAAGCTGATCTGGATCTACACTGTTTGCTAATGGGATAATACCTATGCATAGAGTAAAAAGTAACTAACAGCACTTTCTCAACTGATATGCCAACATGCGCTGCAGGGTCAATTATGCTTTTGATGTTTTATATTTGAAAAAAAGATTCTTGACCAAAATGGAATGAGGGAACTTATAGCATGTTTTGGCGATTTTGAGATTTTAGACCAAAGTATTTTCTAAATTTTTTGTTTTTTGTTTTTGTTAACAAATGTGCATATCTCAAAAACATGGAAGTTCTGATACAAAAATGGTTAAAGTACAGCTTTTTTTGTCTTTTTTGCCATATTTACAAATGTAAAGCAAAATTAGCAAGTAGTTACTTAGATAAATAGTTTTTAAAAATGTATTAATGATATATTGATTGTTATTAAGTATCATAATCATAACACAAACTGAAAATCTAAAGACTATTAAATTATTATAATCAGACCATATTGAACGTTTACACCACAGATAGAGCATTTAGATTTATTAAGTTATTTCTGACCAAGAGGCGAACAATGTAGATCCAGGTCAGCTAGCACAGATGTGATGGCTGGTCTGGTTCTAGACTTGTCAGACATTCAATAGAGCGCATATATCTAAAGGTTGAAATGTTAGTTTTACACAGTGGTCAAAATAACAATGTGCAATTATTAAGTTTGTGAATCTTTAATAGGTTTTTCCACCAAACTTGCCAGAAATTTAATGAACAGATTGTGAGGCACCCTGATTTGCACCTTTCCTCTTAAAGCGGAGATGTTCTGTTAAAATATTGAAACCTTTAATTAATTAGTTAACTCTTTAATCTATATATATGACATTTATTGCATGTGCCATATGATCAGGATCTTCACAGTTCGCTTTTAGATTCATTAGTTTATATCCACTTTTTTGGCAGAAAACGTTCAAATAAGATGTTTGAAACAGTACTGATCCTTATTAATATTTAACTTGAAAACCTTGTTTCGTCACATTGCGGAGTCTTCTTGTCTGTTCTGACAAAGAACCCGAGGGCAACACAAGTGTTCAACTGAACCCCCCATCTAGTCTCTATATGATTGTTCCTTAGCAATTGAGCAAATATGGCCTGAGTCGGCTGTGCATTTTGCTTACAGTTTTGAAATTTAAGCTCTGAGTACAAGTTATGAATTTCAACATGGAATGGAACATGGAAGAAAAGGAGATGCCTTTCCTAACACTATCAAGCAACATTGTGGAAGTTTTAATATCTTCCGCATCCAAAATTGTTAGCAGCGGCATGGTATTTCTTGAAGCCACCAAGCAGTTCAATATGAATCTTATATTTATCAAAGATAGGAAAGTGCTTTTATCCCTTTATTAGACTTAATGGATGTGCAGGCTGACCTGGAAACTGATTCCTAATTGGACTAACCCCTTCCTAATGAGATATGGCTGTTTTCCCATGGGTTAACAGTGTAGATCCAGCACATCCATGCTATCTGATCAGGATCTGGACTGTTCACTTTTGAACCATTTATTCTGACCACTGTAGATCCAGATTATACTGTGTGGAAGTGGAACCTGATCTGGATCTACACTGGTCGCACACATGATAAAACCTTTACATATATACTAAAGAATTGAAGCAGTATCAATGTGGCAAAGAAGAAAAACAAATCAGAGTTTTCCCTTTCTAAAAAAACATTCTTCAGCCTGAGAAAACAAGCAGAAAATTGCCAACTCCATGTTAACATTGGTGGTTTGAAAAGACAGATTGATTATTAAACCAATAGAGCACCATGTAATTGACATGTGATGTGTCAGAAATCTAATATAGCACATGCAAATTGTAACATAGCCTGCAATCAAGATTTATTGATACATTTTTTAAATTCTTATTTGGAAATATTGTTGATGAGGATTCCAAATAAGCTGTGAGGACACATGCAATACGTGCAATGAAATGAGGGGCTTTATTTATCGATGAAATAAATTTTTTAGAACTGCCTGTCTTGAGGTTGTGAAAGGGCAACATTGCAGGAGTGTTTTGAGATCATTGAACTGAGATAGAAACCAGTCTTCAACTCTTTACTCCATTGATATGATTTTTATCTCCATTGATATGACTTTTATTGCTTGGGTGAACAGAGTATTGGGAACTATTGAGACATTTGCCTAGAATGACATGGTATGAATCTAGTTACTATTTGGCAGAAATATAATTTTCTTTTGAGGTACGAATAAGAATAGATGGCAGTTTTCGCACAAGAGATTCGTGCTGTATATCGCAGGGTTGTCATTCAGCTTTGGGTTACCGTAATGTGTACACACCGATTTTTCATATGTATAAAATCTGTTCAGCTTATAGCAAACAAATTCAGGTATTCATGAACTGATCTATGACTTTTGCATTGTCATATCATGCATTTGTTAAGGTAATTTGTACGATATTTGTTGCCAATGATATACAGAGAAATCTATATATAGAGAAATTTATGATTTCATTGCAAATGGTATAATTTATAGAGTTCATTAGGTATACCCCAGTGCTATCTGAGCGATTTTCAAAATTAAATGGTGAAATTGAAATTTGGATCTTGTGTTTTATGTTATTTAAAGATACAAAATGGTAATCAGGGAAAAAGTGTGTAAGTGGCCTAGATTATAGCTCATTTGGGAGAGAAGATTTTGTCCGAAGTATATATGTTACTACCGGTAATAAAAAACATGTAAATTTAACTAGAATATGTGTCCACCAATAACTTATAACCTATTTAAAAACAACACATGAAAACACAACACAACCACCATACTAGTTCAAACTTACTTAAAGTGCCCAAGTTCTTAGTTTTCTTGCAATAATTGGTTTGGCTTCCAATAGGGACATATCATACTTGCTGTAATCAGTTCGGCAAGAAAAATGTTATTATCTATTACTTATTGCCTCTCAGGAGAGCTTATTTTAAATTATTTGCAAGGCTAGTCTTGATTACACAAATAAATAGGAGACAAAAATGAATGGGAAGCTCGATCTGGCACGAATACATTCGTTCTCTAATGAAATTTAGTCTCATCTGAATGTGGTGTCAGTGAAAGCAAACAATGGATCCTACTTACCAGTGTCCTATTTTACAAATTGAGCTGTCAATTAGTAGGTTATTGGCAGCTAAGAAGTAAGATATTGTCCTGGGCGAAAAAATCCTGGCCCGATTTGAAAAAAATAGTGTCAAATCTCAAGCATCTGATTGGCTGAAATAGTGACTAGTCTCCATTTTAGTTATAACCTATCAGATGGTTCCAGTTTCAAATCTCTAGCATCTGATTGGATGAAATAGTGACTAGTCTTGAATTCTGCCAATCGGATAGGGGTTGGCGATATACCATGGTACATCTTTTATTGGGGTATATTTGCAGGACTATACGATATTGCATTATGATTTTCAAATACCAGTTTTTGTTATATTAAATGAAACCTATTTAAAACGTGCTATTTGAACATAAACTAGCGTTCTTTGTAAGAATCCTTGCATTATTTTCATATTTATTGTTTCGTAAAGAATCCCTCATAAACTAATTTGTTGGAAATTTTATAGATCCAGTCTGTTTCAGGTACACAGGCAGACTGGTTTACACTGTAGGTTACAATACAATAGACCATTTAATTTAGAGACATTCAAAATCGCAAAAACTATTTTCGACCACATACTTGAAAAAATTTATTTCTACTTGATTTTTGAAAGCCACATAATTATGTAACTGACATCTAATAAAATTGACCTAGTACAATGCTTTTGCATGGTATTTTATCAGTAATAAATAATTGCAGTATATTGCAATAATTAAGTAAAATATTGCAATATATCACAATATCATTTTTCCTTGTGATACCCATCCCCTACTATCAGATGCTTAAGATTTTAGACTGTTTTCAGGTTTAATTTTTAGGATTATGGGCACTGATCTAAGTCCCAAAATCATTATAAAATTGAGACTAGAAACCAGTGTAATCTCAAGTATCAACAGTCCAGTATCTAGACTGACTTGTGTTCAAAGGTTGGGAAAATCATGGACTTTTCCTGTCGAAGCAAAGTTTTCAAATTCCAACTTGTTTCTAGTTTCTCCAACTAAGGAGATAAGGAGTAAGAAATTGGACATACTGCGTAGAAGAATTTTCCAAGTTTTAAACGAAAGAAAAGATGGTACAATGTCTTTAATTGGAAACATAATCCTATATTTTCTTGATGTAACGATCTTAAGAATTCCTAGGAATGCCTTGGATATTTCAGTTCAGTGATTTCCAGTGAGTTTTTTTCCAATAGAAAAAATGTTGGATTTTCTACAAATTCTCATGAGATTGGATATTTTTCCAGCAGTGAAAGTTGTAAGCTTGAATTATGTCTCCCACCACGTAGTGGTGTGGGAGACATTTTGATTTGCTCCTGTCTGTCCGTCTGTCCGTCCGTCTGTCCGTCTGTCTGTCACACTTGTCCGCTCTCTAAGTCAAACAGTTTTCATCGGATCATCACCAAACTTCATCAAAATGTTAGTGGCCATAATATCTCGATCAAGTTCGATAACCAGCCATATTGCCCAAGGAATCTCAGAATTATGGCCCTTGAATTATCAAAAATAAGTTGTTTGAGGCTTGTCCACTCTGTAACTTGAACAGTTATCATCTGATCTTCACCATACGTTATGAAAATGTTTGTGGCCATAATATCTCGGCCAAGTTCGATAACCAGCCGTATTGCCCCAGTCATGTCGGATTTATGGCCCTTGAATTATCCAAAATTGGCTGTTTAAGCCTTGTCTGCTATGTAACTGAAATATTCATCAACTGATTTTCAATAAACATTATGATAATGTGTGTGGCCTTAATATCTTGGCCAAGTTCGAAAACCAGCCACTTTGCACCAGGCATATCAGATTTATGGCCCTTTGATTTATCCGAAATTAGCCTTTTAAACATGTCACTAACCTGGTTCATCTCTCAAAGTCAGATAGTTTTCATTGTATCTTCACCAAAGGTCTCCCACCACGTAGTGGTGTGGGAGACATTTTGATTTGCTCCTGTCTGTCCGTCTGTCTGTCCGTCTGTCCGTCTGTCTGTCACACTTGTCCGCTCTCTAAGTCAAACAGTTTTCATCGGATCATCACCAAACTTCATCAAAATGTTAGTGGCCATAATATCTCGATCAAGTTCGATAACCAGCCATATTGCCCAAGGAATCTCAGAATTATGGCCCTTGAATTATCAAAAATAAGTTGTTTGAGGCTTGTCCACTCTGTAACTTGAACAGTTATCATCTGATCTTCACCATACTTTATGAAAATGTTTGTGGCCATAATATCTCGGCCAAGTTCGATAACCAGCCGTATTGCCCCAGTCATGTCGGATTTATGGCCCTTGAATTATCCAAAATTGGCTGTTTAAGCCTTGTCTGCTATGTAACTGAAATATTCATCAACTGATTTTCAATAAACATTATGATAATGTGTGTGGCCTTAATATCTTGGCCAAGTTCAAAAACCAGCCACTTTGCACCAGGCATATCAGATTTATGGCCCTTTGATTTATCCGAAATTAGCCTTTTAAACATGTCACTAACCTGGTTCATCTCATGATTTGGTTCTTCTCTCATTTTCTGCTATTTTTATTATATGATGTTCACCAAATGCTATAATTATCTGTGTAATAAAAAAACAGCCGCTTTGACCCCGGCACATAAGACTTATGGCCCATTTATTTATTTACAATTGGCCTTGATAGCCTTGTACACTCACTCTCATGGTCTTTTTTCAGTGCATCTTCACTGATATATCAAAATGTTAATGACAACAAGTTTGACAACCAGCCACATTGACCCTGGCACTTCAGGATTATGGCCCATCAGAAATTGAAACTTATGTTTTTCCTGATCCTCCAAAAATTTGTGACATTATTTATGACTAATATTGCACAGAACTTCCGTATGCCCTTTTAATAAATTGCCATCTTTATATTCACTTCACCAGTTTTATCCTGTGCATCATCAAAGATGATGCCTTTGTGGGAGACATGTGCTTTTCCCAAAAGCAGTTCTAGTTCAAAGATGTGTTGGTAGAGCATGAGACTAATAATATTAGCCCAAAGTTGAATGTCAAATTTAGTTCAACATTTCAAAATTACAATAACAATCGGCAAGGTAATGGACTTCAGAACAGGGGCTTGACCTTCTTGATTAATTATTATCCTTAGAAAATAGATTTATATAAGGCAATAGAAAATTCCCAATCTCACTAAAGTCAGATCTAACAAATTGTTAGATCTGATGACGGCCCGCAGATACCATACATAAGTTATAGCGGTTTTCCTCGATTACTATTTTTAGAAATTGTCAACACAGGAAGCATGATTTATAACGATCGCAAAATGATCTGAAGATGTTATTACAGTAGAAATGAATGCAGTACTACACAAACACATATATCTTCATTAAAATATGACTTTAAAAGGCTTTCAACACTTTCCATGGTTTAAAATACTATGTTTACTTTCTTATTTGCGATTTTGGAGGCGACAGTCTGATTGTTTCAAAGGTTTAGTGATAAAAGCATGTTGTAGTTATTCGTTGTCAGATCCTGATAGCATAGCGGTTTTCAGGAAAAAATAGGACGGGTTTTGTTTTTTATTTATCATTCTCACTTTTTCTAACCACGCTTGTGTAGTGCAAAGATAAATAAGCATCCAGCCGACTATGAATTGCCGATTTGCACTTAAATGTTTCATACTGCGTTTTCGTACTCTACCGATTCATATTTGCAATGTAAATTTTGATGTACTCATTTTTTTTTCAAAATAAAAATTCGGGCGGAGTGGTTTTCGAGGGGGGCCGGCAGGAATGAGAATCCTGGAATTTATTTTCTATTGCCTAAGGAGCAGAACCTGAAATTTTTTAATCCTTATTGACATATTGTGGATTTGCTTTGTACCGTCGGCCCTTTTGATTGTCCAATTTGTCTAGTTATATTAACATTTTAATCATTAAACAGACATAGTATAATATTTGCAACAAATTGATAAACTCAAATTAAGTAAAAGGATTTTTATTGACTATTTAATCGTTAATGTTTCTTTATTTATTTGAAATTGCATATTGGGTTTGTTACAGATAAAATGGTGAACAACTGGGGATATTGCTGCGATACCTTTGTGTTTCGCGGGACAGGTTTTCGCGCTTAAGATATAATCGCGCAATTTTGAGCCACTTCATATTTCTAGCTTAACATGTTATTAAATAGTGCAATTTTTATGTACACGGGATATGGCTGTCATCTTATGGAGGAACACTGTAGATCCAGATCAGCCATCTTATGGAGGAACACTGTAGATCCAGATCAGCCATCTTATGGAGGAACACTGTAGATCCAGATCAGCCATCTTATGGAGGAACACTGTAGATCCAGATCAGCCATCTTATGGAGGAACACTGTAGATCCAGATCAGCCATCTTATGGAGGAACACTGTAGATCCAGATCAGCCATCTTATGGAGGAACACTGTAGATCCAGATCAGCCAGAACATCTGTACCATCTGATTAAGATCTACACTTTTAACTTTTAGATTTATAAGGTTATTACTATCCAAGAAATGACCAGTGTCGATCAAGATCAGTCGGCATGGATGTGCTGACTGATCAGGATCTACTCTTGTCACACACATGAGATTAAACCTATATATCTGATCTGGATCTAAACTGTTCACTTTTTGATTCATGAGTGACACTTAAAAACATACATTGACCTTTGAATTGCAAACTCTTTACTTGTATAAATCAGGATCTACTCTTGTCACAAACATGAGATTAGACCTATATATCTGATCAGGATCTACACTGTTGTTTTTTTTTTATTCATGAGTGACACTTAAAAACCATGCATTGACCTTTGAATTGCAAACTCTACTTGTATAACTATCTTTTCAGAATTAATGACGCTAGAGCACCGTAAAGATTTGTTACGGACTTATTATTCATATGATGGGACATGCCCATACATCATTTAAAGAAATTCTCCTATCAGCTTGTTCACCGTAAAGTATTTCTTTTTTGATAGATCTGTAATCCCATATATGATTGTATTGATTACATGAATGAATAGAAAAGTTCTTTGCGTATTCAGAAATGTCGGCAGATTCCTTATATTCATCATAACGCATTTTAGCAGGGCAAAAATAAATAAATTGAATTTTGGAAATGGTTTCCGGCTTTGATTCTTCATGTTTTTTGTCCTGGAAATATTTCGTATCCTGCAGAAATTAATGATGAGGCTTTCATGAAAGACATTTTGCAGACGATAAATGAGTTTTCGATAATGGAAGTTTGAAACTGTTGATAGGGACCAAAGATGCCATTGTCGATTGCTTTTGATGATGATTTTTCGTATTGTTTAGCAAGTGTTAACAACTTGCATTTTCTTCAAGGATGTGTTTTATCAATTTGCAGGTGATATATGATGCACTCTGTCAATCACTTCATTTTGTGCAGCCTGGTTCCAAGGTTATAAAGCTGAGATTGGAAACCAGTCTCAAATCTCAAGCTTCTGATTGGCTGAAATGGCGACTGGTCGCCATTTCAGCCAATCAGATGCTTGAGATTTGAGACTGGTTTCCATGCTCAGATTTATAACCTTGGGCACTGAACTCTTTATAGATGCATTTTATTGTGTGTGCAAACAATGTAGATCAAGATCAGCTGGCACATCTGTGCCATCTTATCTTAATCTGCACTGGTCGCATCTTGGTCAGAACAGAGGATGAACAGAGCACATCTGTACCATCTGATTAGGATCTGATACAGTTTGCTGCTAGATTTGTTAGGTTATTTCTAACCAAGATTAAGTGACCAATTTCAGCTGATTTGGATCTGCACTGGTTGCACACCAGATCAAAGCGCTAAAAAGCGTGGGAGGAATGTAGGCGTTGAATTTGTAGCTATCTTAGAGAACCACGTCTGAGAAATCTACAGCAAAAGCAAACCGAACGTAGTATTAAAATTATGAAGTTAATATTCTCATTAGATGGTCATTAGAAAATAAACTCGTTCAGCAATCTATCAGAAAATAGCTGAAATAATTAGTTTTTAAAAGAAATTTGCCGTACAGTTACTGTACACGCATTACTTAACATTGACGAGTATATTCATTAACTTAGGTGAACAGCCGACATACATGTATGAAAGAGTAGTTTTGTAGCTTTCTAATACTGTGATTTTCCTCAGTACCTTTTAAATTTATGTATAGTATCTGCTACTGTAACTAGAAACTATAAATCACGTAGATTATTTGTGTTTTGATGTAAGCACATGTTATTTTTAGAGCGTGTGTAATTGTTCTTTTTATAGATGGTTGGGAAACCAGCTTGGCAAATCGAGATGATAATCATGGATTAAAGTCAATAATCTTATGATTATTCAATGAATATAAATTAGAATGCATTGACATTTGGTCAATTTTCTCAATATGATGAATAAAATGAAGAATTTCTAGACCTTAAAATCTGCACTACTTCCCAAGCCACACGCCTTTTATTTCACAAAAATGGAATTCCCCATGCATATCTAATGAACTCAGCAGCTTAGCACTCAGCGGTGTTGTTCTTTGTTTGTTGGATGGTGTTTCTGTCCTTAAAGTCTTAGAAATACTCCAGAACATACAAAAAAGCGCATGATATTCGTAAAATGTTGAGCTTGTAGTGTCTGCATAAAATTTTAATTTGATCTTGATATTACTGTTGAACCAGTCCTGTGTACTTGAATATGCCTGTGGGCGCAATGATATACCGGAAATTTAAAACTGTGTGTTGCGGAACTAATTTTATGATTTCTGGTTTTAAGGCTGTTGGCGCATGCGCTCTGCCAGTGTAATAAAAACCATATTGTATAGACTAAAGGGTTTATTGGGTATTAAGTGGTATAAGTCGTATCAAACATAAATTCATTTGGCGTTTTGGTTTACCAAAATAGGAAGTGCACAAACAATGTGACTGAAGCTCATTTCACTTTAACCAACTAACTGGCTGGTCAGCGATTTCCTTTGAATATCTGGTGAATTTCTCATCTTTTAGATAGCTACAGACAGCTAAGCCTTGGATTTTGACTGATGGTAATCATTCTTTTTGGAAGTATTTCAGACTGTTTTGCAAAGTATTTTTTCTCACTTAAAATTTTTTCTAAATACAGGAACTTTAAGACTTTCCTGATCATTCCTATTTGTAATACAGATGGCACTAATTAGGTAAGGGGAGATAATTAGATAACAAATTTGCATGTTGCTTTTGATATTTTTAGTAAGTCTTGCAATACCATAAAAGATTGCCTGTTGTACATCTATGCTGTATAACTCTGTTATTATTGAAGAAGAAGAATAAAAGAATTGATTCCCTTCTTAGAATGTAGACATTTTTTTTTAATGCAGAAAGTGCAGCAGTATTTGTGTTGTGCACATGAGATGAAAAAACTGTCACAATGTTTGTCTGTATTCTCTATCATAACATGCCCTTTAAATCAGGGGCAGATCCAGAGGGAGTTCAGTGGGGTTGCTTGAACCCCTGTTTTGGGCAGTAATATTTAATTTTCATTTAGGATTTTGTCAGAAAGGGAGATTATCATGTAACTTCTTTAACACTGCACCAAACAGACCCCCTTTTATGGAAATCTTGCATGCAACCCTTGTTAGGATTAACACCCATTCAGAGAGTTCAAGATTAATCCATTGCCCTAGGTTATAAAGCTGAGCATGGAAACCAGTCTCAAATCTCAAGCATCTGATTGGCTGAAATGGCGACCAGTCGCCATTTCAGCCAATCAGATGCTTGAGATTTGAGACTGGTTTCCAAGCTCAGGTTTATAACCTTAAGGCCATTACTCCATAGGATATGGCTGTTAACCATGAGCAAACAGCATAGATCCAGTTCAGTGCCCAAGGTTATAAAACTGAGCATGGAAACCAGTCTCAAATCTCAAGCATCTGATTGGCTGAAATGGCGACTGGTCGCCATTTCAGCCAATCAGATGCTTGAGATTTGAGACTGGTTTCCAATCTCAGCTTTATAACCTTCAGTCCAGTTCAGCTCGCACATTTCTGACAATATCTGATTAGGTTATTTCTGACCAAGTATCGACCAGTGTAGATCCAGATCAGATGACATAGGTATGCAAGCTGATTTCGGTCTACACTGGTCGAACATGCATTAAAACCCATATTTATGGAGTAAAGGAGTAATGGACATGCTGGGATTAACCCTTTCCTCCATATATTCACATTTTTACGCATGTGCAACCAGTGTAGATCCAGATCAGCCGGCACATTCATGCTGTCTTATCAGGATCTGCTTTGGTCGCAATTTTGATCAGTTAAGATCCAGATCAGATGGCACATATGTACTGGCTGATCTTGATCTAAACTCTTCGCACACCAAAAAAGCTGTGTCTATGGAGGAAAGGGTTAAACAAAACGCAGCTAGAGTTAAGGGTTGATCATACAGTGTGTCTCAGTGTGGTTCTGAATCACAATTACATATCACTATAACAATGCCTCTAATCAAGCTAAATTATCATTAACCCTTTCCTCCATAGGTTACGCCATTATTGCATAGGCGAACAGTTTAGATGGCACGGATGTGCCGGCTGATCTGGATCTACACTGATGGCACGTGTAAAAATGTGTATATATGGAGGAAAGGGTTAAGGGTTAATCAAACAGTCTGTCTCAGCGTGGTTCTGAATTCACCATTACATATCACCATAACAATGCTTCTAATCAAGCTAAATTATCATTATAAGAATTCTGTGATTTGATTCTGTGCCGACAAAAATCTCCAATAAAGGTAATTGGTCAACCCCCTGAGAAATCTTTTAGATGTGTTTTGATTGGCTGTAAGTAATGAAATGTAATTGGCCTGATGATTTTCCTGACAGCATGTACAGAGTCTTTTGTCAGAGATGTCTTAAGGTAAGCAAGTCATGTGGAAGACCGATTTGAAGATTTGAGCATTTCCCATCTGTTTATATGTTATGGAGAGGAACGTGCAGGTATGTTTTGGGTTTAATTACTGGTACTTAGTAAATTTTACTTTTGTTTGAAAATAATAATCTGGATAGAGACGATAGTAAAGTTTTTGCTTCCTATATTCTATAGTAAAGCAAAATTAGGAGTTCATTGATGAAGATGTTCATTTTTTCCGACATCTGTTTCAAAAACAGTCCTATTTCCAGATTTCCCTTATTAACATAGAAAATGTCTGGATTTTTTTTATATTGCAAAATCATGGAGAAATATTATTTATTAAGGTTGAATAATAGTGTATTGAATCTTATTATGATTCTATCACACACTTAAATTTCCTATTTATAAGAGATAACAACAATGTTGTTTGTGACACACTGCCTCAGCATAGGTTTACACAAATATAGTATCTTAAGGTAAAACTGAATTTGAACCTTGTCTATGCCAATTTCTTTGATCCAAGATAATTTTAAGATTGTGTAATTATAAGTCAGCTAATAATTAGAAAATTCATACAAAATTTAATTTTAAAGAAGCACATATAAAAATTACCCTCTATTTTTTTTTTAATTCAAAATTCAGCTATCCAATTCAAACAAGCAATCACAATAAATCATGTCTATGCTATTTGATCAGGATCTACACCATTTGATTCTTGGTCAGGAATTACCAGGTTATGAATCTATTAGCAAAGGGTTATGCCAGCTGATCTGGATCTATACTATTCGCCATGTGCCCAAGGTTATAAAACTGAGTTTGGAAACCAGTCTCTAATCTCAAGCATCTGATTGGCTGAAATGGCGACTGGTCGCCATTTCAGCCAATCAGATGCTTGAGATTTGAGACTGGTTTCCATGCTCAGTTTTATAACCTTCAGGCATGGATAACAGCTGTATCTCATGAAGTAAAGGTTAACCCATTTCTGGATATATACGCATTTTTACGCATGTGCAACCAGTGTAGATCCAGATCAGCCAGCACATCTGTGCCGTCTGATCAGGATATGCACTGGTCGCATTTTGGTTAGAAATAACCGAATGAATCAAAAAGCGAACAGTTTAGATCCTGACCAAAATACGACCAGTGCAGATCCTGATCAGACGGCACGGATGTGCCGGCTGATCTGGATCTACAATGGTCGCACATGCCTAAAAATGCGTATATATGGAGGAAAGGGTTAAATTGATCTTACCAGTGCAGAAGAGTGTCATATCAATCAATTTTAGCAAAATATTGCAAATATGAATTGATTTTGTTGTCTCTTATGCCTATACAAGATCAAAAAGCCATCAGTTATACAGCAGTCTCTGAGGTATAGTAGTAAGATAAAGTGCCCAAGATCATAAAACTAAATCAGGAGACCAGTCTCAAATTTCATGCATTTGATGGGCTGAAATGGTGACTGATCTGATGCTTGAGTTTTGAGACTGGTCTCCAATCTCAGTTTTATGATTTCAGGCTCTGAACATTCTTTCTCAATATTGATATTATGGGTTGTTAGTTTGTATGTCGTTCTCTTCTGTTTTTTTTCCGGCCTTTAATCGACTCCATAGATACGCCTTAATCATATGACCAAACAGTGTAGATCCAGATCAGACGACACATCCATGGAATCAAATGTTCCATAAATATGAACCCTTTCCTCCATATATACTCATTTCTACGCATGTGGGACCATTGTAGATCCAGATCAGCTGGCACATCCGTGCCATCTGATCAGGATTTGCACTGGTTGCGTTTTGGTCAGAAATAGCCTAGTGAATCATAAAGCCAATATTACAGATCCTGATCAGACGGCATTGATGTGTAAAAATGCGTATAAATCGAGGAAAGGGTTAAACTGAAAAGGAGAATAACTATGAAATATTTTTGGAAGACTCAGAAAAGTTGTTGGGTAATATATGACAATGAACTGTTATAAAATCAGTTATAAAGTTGTAGGCCAAATGCATAAAATACTTCAACAAAATCTAAATGAAAAGGCAGCATAATCCAAAAATATTTGTAGTGGAGTTTTGGGTCTTTCTGGTTTCTGGTTAATATCTCTTTTTGTTACAAAGTTATGAAGCAAGTGTATATTTTGTGTAATGCATAATCAAAGTGAAAAAGGAGCATAAATTAAAAAATATTTGAAGTAGAGTTGTAAGTCTATCTTACAATAATTTCAGACCTCTGGTGAGGACTTAGACATTTGCACATCAAGCTGCAGAGATCATGATGAGTATAATTTTATATTTTAATTTTTATATTGATATCTCAAGCAGTTACAAAGGTATGGACCCAGTGCATGTTTTGTTAGAATTGAAGCCAACATGGGGGCAAGTAGGATAGATGCCATATAGTCAACCTAAAAACATTTAATGATCAGAAAGGGTTTTATTCCTTCATGGAATTCAGTCTAGACAACAAAATTTATATGTCTTTTTTTTGATATTCTGTGTGACCTTTTTGCTCTATATTTAGAAAGACTTTCTTGGATTGATCATGATTTAAACCTCTGGATAAGTGTGAAAGGAGCAGAAAAGCAATTTTGGTTTTCATTATAATGCAAGACAACTGGATTTTTTCTCAATCAGATGAAATATTTTTTTGCTGGATACATTGGTGGAGAAGATTGACTGTCATTGTCACTGTAGTGTAAGGGGTTGCCCTGTGTGTTGAGTGCCCTGTGGTAGTTCATTAGATTGTGAAAAAATAAGCAACTAGAGCACTGTCATGTAAGGGGTTGCCCTGTGTATTCAGTGCTCCATGGTAGTTCTCAAGATGGTGACAAAATAGGCAACTACAGCACTGTGGTGTAAGTGTTGCACTGTGTATTGAGTGCCCTGTGGTAGTTCTCTAGATGGTGACAAAATAAGCAACTATAGCACTGTAGAATAAGGGGTTGCCCTGTGTATTGAGTGCCCTGTGGTCGTTCTCCAGATGGTGACAAAATAAGCAACTATAGCACTGTAGTGTAAGGGTTGCCCTGTGTATTGAGTGCCCTGTGGTCGTTCTCAAGATGGTGACAAAATAAGCAACTACAGCACTGTGGTGTAAGTGTTGCCCTGTGTATTGAGTGCCCTTTGGTAGTTCTCTAGATGGTGACAAAATAAGCAACTACAGCACTGTGGTGTAAGTGTTGCCCTGTGTATTGAGTGCCCTTTGGTAGTTCTCTAGATGGTGACAAAATAAGCAACTACAGCACTGTGGTGTAAGTGTTGCCCTGTGTATTGAGTGCCCTTTGGTAGTTCTCTAGATGGTGACAAAATAAGCATCTATAGCATTGTAGTGTAAGGGTTGCCCTGTGTATTGAGTGCCAGGTGGTAGTTCTCTAGATGGTGACAAAATTAGCAACTATAGCACTGTAGTGTAAGGGGTTGCCCTGTGTATTCAGTGCTCCATGGTAGATCTCAAGATGGTGACAAAATAAGCAACTATACGCCTTTCCAATAATTCGGTGAATTTTTCGGTTACCTCCCCTATTCAGTCACGTGACTACTATACAGGAAAAATTATTGCTCGCTGTATTAATGTAATAGGGAACATGTACCTACAACTTTCGTTTTTCATCATGAAATTTCTTTTTTTAAATAAATTTTCTCGTTTATCGTTGAATTAGTAATAATACATCAGCGTAATGATTTTTTTTATCAAGAATAGTTTATAAAACAACAAATCTAATTTGACTAAAAGTGTAAAGTCAGTATTCCTCGCGCCAAGGTTTACTTTAAATGACTTAAACTAACAGCATGTGTTCTATCCACGGATAAATTGAGTGTCGTTTCCAGCTTAGCGTGTCTTAGTGTTTCGGGGTACTGACATGCCGGCTGCGATTGATTTTGAAAGCGGCATGTCATAAAAATGCCAAATTGTCGCGCACAAGGGGTCCCATGTCAATTACTAAGAAGAAGATATCACTGACCAATAGAGATCGGTTTACTTTTTTATGTACCTCCACCTCCCAATTAATAAGTATATCGAAATCCTTAATTACTGAATCGGGTAGCAAAAGTATTTGATATAGCAGTTATATGAATTATTAATCCTTAATACGACAAGTAGAACCATAAGACATCAATTAGAAACCCATCTTAGCAGAACATTGTATAAGTATTCAATCAAGCGATTGAGCGTTTACGCCAAAATGACAGAATTTCAAACCTTAGCAGTCTTAATGTTAATATAAATGTTCCCATCATTATTTGACGCCGGCATCTCCATCTTTATTAGAAGCCAGCATCAGAATCCTTGAATTTTATTCTATGAATGGTACTCTTACATAAACAAACTATCAGATAACCTTATTGATCCTTCTTAATTTCAAGACAGAATCAATCGTACCGTATTTTTGCTTGTGAAGTATACGTGACGTTTTCAAAAATTCAAAATTATTTGTTCGTTGATCATTAACGGTACGATGAATTCAAGTAATTGATGAGTACAAGTATAACGTACAGATACTGTAACCGAATGTTGACATGTCACGATTTCCGGAGTATAGTACATTACCAGTCTTAGCAATTTGCGAATTTCATACCAGTTAAATATAATTTTAAGTATAAAATACATAAAGATCAAAATGCTGTATAGAAATTCGTAACATTAATACTCACGTTTATCCGAATCGCGTTTCATACTGCCCACTATCAACAAGAATGGTACATGTTCTTACAATATTAAAAATGCAAATATTTAACAAATAGTGAAAATAAAAATGGCTGACTAGAATAACAGACCAGTAACTTATTTTCGACCGGCGGCGACGATTACACACCTGAAATTTAATGGATTATGTTAGGCCTTATGTGCTTAAGCCATAGTCCGATAGTTCAGCTTTCCTGTGAAGCCTCGTTTTGGGTTGATATCTGGTAACGGGAAGTAACTCGTACAGGACTGCTAAACTGTTTATTGGAAAGGCGTATAGCACTGTAGTGTAAATGTTGCCCTGTGTATTGAGTGCCTGGTGGTAGTTCTCTAGATGGTGACAAAATAAGCAACTATAGCACTGTAGTGTAAATGTTGCCCTGTGTATTGTTTGCCTGGTGGTAGTTCTCTAGATGGTGACAAAATAAGCAACTATAGCACTGTAGTGTAAGGGTTGCTCTGTGTATTGAGTGCCCTGTGGTAGTTCTGTAGATGGTGACAAAATTAGCAAATATAGCACTGTCTTGAAAGTGTTGCCCTGTGTATTGAGTGCCCTGTGGTAGTTCTGTAGATGGTGACAAAATTAGCAAATATAGCACTGTCTTGAAAGTGTTGCCCTGTGTATTGAGTGCCCTGTGGTAGTTCTATAGATGGTGACCAAATAAGCAAATATAGCACTGTCCCTGTGGTCGTTCTCATGATGGTGACAAAATAAGCAAATATAGCACTGTCTTGTAAGTGTTGCCCTGTGTATTGGGTGACCTGTGGTAGTTCTGTAGATGGTGACAAATTAAGCAACTATATCACTGTCTGGTAAGTGTTGCCCTGTGTATTGAGTGCCCTGTGGTAGTTCTCTAGATGGTGACAAAAAAGCAGCTATATCATTTTCATGTAAGGGTTGCTATGTGTATTGAGTGCCCTGTGGTAGTTCTGTAGATGCTGACAAAATTAGTAACTGTAGCACTGTGTTGTATAAGATGCCCTGTGTATTGAGTGCCCTGTGGTAGTTCTCTAGATGGTGACAAAATAGCAATTATAGCACTGTCATTTTATTGTTGCCCTGTATCGAATTTTGATGCTCAGTTGTAGTTGTTAAGATAGTGACACAATTAGCTTAATTGTTTCAAATTTGTCCACATACTCTTCAGTTTAGACAGGTAAACTTGGTTCATATGATTTTTGTTTGGGAAAGCATATCTGTATGACACACTAACTAGAAATAAGACTCTTCAAAACTAAAGCGATGAAAACTACTGTTTTTCGTTACTTTTTCTGAATCAACTTGATTATGTTATTTATGTATTATGGCAATTTTTAAAGATGTAATCAGTCATCAGAATGACTCAATTGTAACAGTAAATTTACATCAGGAAAGTTTCTGGGCTGCAAAAAAATATTTATTTACATAATGAAATTCAAGCCTTTTTACACTTTTCTTCCATTTTTGATGGGAAGAAATGCTTTTAAATGGAAATTTTTGGTCACAGAAATGGGAAAGAAATTACCTGTTTTGCTAGATTGTATAATGTCTGTAAATGATCCTCATTGATTTTGGGGTCAAAAGTCAAGGTCACAGCGACTCTGTTTTTTTCCAGAACATCAAATGTATATTTTTTGGCGCCTTATTTGCGATATCGCGTTTAAAATATGGTCTGTTCGGTTAGAGATCATAATTTTCTTACCAGTAAGTTAACTTCCAATATCCTGTGTGTTTTTGAATAGATAAAATGTAGATCTTCGCAGAAATATATGGTTGTCTATAAATTATGCTGATAGAAATCGTGTAAAATGTACATTAAATATTGGGAATTTGACTGAGGTCTATGGGAATTGGATTTACTTTGGTTCAACCACAATGAACAGTCACTAACTGGTGACTGCAAATATCAGTGGCATGAAATCTGAATGTTGTGATACGTCAGAAGTTACAGGTACACAGTCATCAACTGTTATAAATAATAAAAAAAACAACAGAATTCTGAAAATTAGTTTTCCATTATGATTTACAAGAAAGATGCTTAGTGTTGAGAAATAGTTTTCATACTTGAGGCTCCCTACGGACTGATAGAGGTGTTTATTCACTTCAGACAGTCTCTAATATGATTCCCCAAGTTTATTGTGATATATCCCTGGAATTTTCTTGGGTGATGAATAATGGGAAAAAGGTGTAATATATCAACAGAATGATTGATTAGACATTTATATGATAACCAGAATTAAAAGGAGATTTCATCGTTCGGCTGCAAGTTTCATATCCAGCATTGCAAAAAGTCAGGTGCAGCATGTCTCCTTTGTCCTTAAAGTTTATTTTTTCCTAAAATGATGTCAGACTCTTATATAACTGGACCTAGCAGGTCCTTGTATTATTATAAATGATAGGGTTGGCTTTCTTGGGGCTTTGAATCTGTTCATAAATGTTGTAAATAATATGTAAATGTTAATTTACGCATCATGACATATGTGATGTTAATTGACAATGTGACACCAGATGTCAGAACAGCGTAAAGAAAATGTACCATACAAACAGCCCCCCTCCGTTTGGTTATAATTTCAAATGCAGATTCATTTCACCCCTAATTTGAATTAACTTTAATAATGAAACAATCCTAATTGCGCTTATTTTGCAACTAATTTTTTTCCCCAATTTCAATATTTTAGGATGCGAAAATTTCCGAATTGTAGGGGAAGAGGACCCTTTCCCTGATGGGGAAAAAAAAAACTGAGTTACATATGTGATATTCACTGATACTGTGGCCCCAGACGTCACTTCCGCTAAGAGTACATAATATCGCTAACAACAAAAAGTGGAACCTGGAAATGTTGTTGTAATTTACTTACATAAAGAGTTTATTCTCCTCAATACCCAGTAATTGATGCAGCAGCTTAGCTTATTCTAATGCACCGATTGACATTCAGAGTAAGACAAGTGATTGTTGCCTATCAATTCAATTCTCTTTATTATTATGGTAAATGCTTCAGCGTACAAATTTATGATTACCAGTGGAGACGAGGTTTCTACGCAGGCATCGTAGATTAATTTTGCAAGAGGTGTTTAACATTACTTTTTGCAACTTCTGTCTTGCTTTTAAGGAAATTGCGACTTTATTTGATGCATCTACTGATCAAATTCTGTCATTCTGGAACCTTTCTGTTTTAGATTCTTTTTTTCTAAAATCTTTAGCTCTTTAAACCATATAATATTATACAATGTTACTTTTATGGCACATATGTTCTGGCAGATCTTGTATTACATTGGTTGCACATAGGATAAAAATATTAAATGCATATATATGGAGTGAAGCATTAATTACATTTATATGTGCAAAGTTTTATTGACCAGCATTTTGCCGTTAGAGAGATTTTTATCATTTCCTTTTTATTCTTGACAGTGCAATGACAACTGTATGATGGCCCTCTATATTCAGGGATAGGTTAGTATCTATCTCACTTAAGTCAGATCTAACAAAATGTTTGATCTGATTAGGGCCCGCAGGCACCGTACTTAAGCTATTGAGGTTTTCCCAGATTACTTTTTTTAGAAATTTTCAACACAGGAAGCATGATTTATATTACAAGCTTTTAAAATGAAGATATTATTACGTTAGAAATTAATGCAATACATTATTAGACACCTATATCTGAAGTAAAATATGTCTTGCACAGGCTGTCAACACTTAGCATGGTTTAAAATACTATGTTTACTTTCACTTTTGTGATTTTGTAGGCAACAGTCTGATTGGTTCAAAGAGTTATAATAGCATGCTTTAGTTACTCGTCATCAGATCCTGATAGCTTAGCGGTTTTCAGGTGATGACTTTAATCAGATTGGGTTGGTATTTAAATTCAATATTTTCCGAAAACAAAGTATGGCTGTTAAAACTTTAGGCTTAATTGTCAATTAAATTATATGTTTTTAGCAAGACACTGCCCAACATATTTGTCATGTTATGTAAAAAATGTCAACAACATATTTTTTTTTCAATTTATGATCGTAAGTTAATATCAAATACAGTCGAATTGCGATAACTCGAAGTCCCAAGGGACTGACAATTTACTTCGAATTATCGCAAACTTCGAGTTATCGCGACTTTGACTTTTCCCTAATACCATTCGAGTTTAAGAAACTTACGATGTGCAATTATTACTTTACCAAACGGGACGTACAGTACAAATGTTCAATAAAACTAGAATATATTGTTTAAAATAATTTTAGTACTCAGTTTTATTTTTCGTGATTATATAAATAAGATCGATGAAGAAACAACATTTTCATAAGTTTTAACAAATATCATAGTATGAACATGAAGTATTACTCGGAATAGAAAATGTTGTTTTCCTATCCAGGTATCCTCCCAGTTACACTGGTCCTTCATAAGATTACTTGGAAAAATGATATTAATAATTTTATTGTTTTTCGTTATGTCATATGTGAACTGTTGTTTGCTCATTGATACATTAATGAAAATTTGTTTTATAGAAATGAAAATTAACAACTCCAATTGTTTGTTTGACACTCATTTGAGGCAAATCACTCAAATTGTTTGCTTCACAAAAATATCATTAAAATGACGTGCCACTAACAACTCTTTTTGACATGTTTGGGATAAACAAAAGACTCCGAACATTTGCGCAGGAAGTGTGAAAAATCGTGTCAATACAAGTACTTCGAGTTATCGTGATCAATTTGTGCTTATTTCTTATTCAAGGGACTTATTCATATGTTCGAGATATCGAAAATTTCGAGTAATTGCGTTTCGACTTCAGTTACCGACTAATAACCTCCGAATTTCTTATTTATTTTAGTTGCTCAATTTTCTGTAAGAAAGTCCCATTAAACTTAATTGACATATATCAAAATACAATATATAAGTGTTGTTCCAATTTTTGTGTAATATTACAGGCCATTGAAACATCATTAACCTGTTAATATGTTTGTGTTCTAATCAGATTAATTACATGGTTTGCTATTGTACAAATTAATGCATAAGGCAGCCATCATAGCCAGGCATTATTTCCATTGAACTGTCTAATATGACACATCCGAATCTCTCGGTAGGATCCAAATTGTTTTCTAACAAGAATAATTGCACCTGTCAAAATTCTTTCCTGTGTTATTGATAAAGCAATTAGCAAAAAATGACTTTTAGATTGTTCTTGCATTATTATCAATGCATAATTGACAGATGTTAAATATAACACACTTCGGAACAGATCATATTATCCACATCTGATCTTATCCGGAAATACTAAACTTCTTCTACCTGTAATTTGTTTGAAGATTTCACATATGGTGTTAGCCCTTTGCTCTGCACATACACCTTTTATTGCATTGGGAAACAGTGAAGTTCCAGATCAACTGGCACATCTGTGTCCTCTGATCAGGGTCTGCAATGTTCACTCTTAGATTCATTATGTTATTTCTAAAAAAAAAGGAAACTGCAAAGAACCTGATCAAATGGCATAGATTTGCTGGCTCAGATCTGGATCTACACTGTTAGCCCATACAATAAAAGGCATATATGGAGGACAGGGTTAAGCAATATAAAAAAATATTTACCAGATTATGATCCAACTGAAGGCTTTATGGGCTGAGCAATCACACTTTTTGTGAGCTGCAAGCTCTGTTGGGAACAATACATATAATGCTTTTGTGTGTGCACTCAGACTCTATTTGGAGCAGTCAAGCTTTTGTGTTAGCAGTCAGGCTCTCTTTACAGCATTCAAGTGTTTTTTGAGCGGTCAGGATATCTTGAGAGCAACTAAGCTCTTTTGTAAGCAGTCCTGCTATCTTGGATGTAATCATGCTCTTTTGTGAGCAGTCAGGCTATTTTGGGAGCAGGCAAGCTCTTTTGTGAGCAGTCCTGCTATCTTGGAAGTCATCAAGCTCTTTTAAGAGTGTTCAGCCTCTCTTGGGAGTAATCAAGCTCTTTTGTGAGTGTTCAGCCTCTCTTGTGAGTAATCAAGCTCTTTTATGAGTGTTCATTACTCTTGTGAGTAATCAAGCTCTTTTGTGAGTGTTCAGCCTCTCTTGTGAGTAATCAAGCTCCTTTGCGAGTGTTCAGTCTCTCATGGGAGTAATCAAGCTCTTTTGCAAGTGTTCAGCCTCTATTGGGAGTAAACAAGCTCTTTTGCGAGTGTTCAGCCTCTCTTGGGAGTAATCAAGCTCTTTTGCGAGTGTTCAGCCTCTCTTGGGAGTAATCAAGCTCTTTTGCGAGTGTTCAGCCTCTCTTGGGAGTAATCAAGCTCTTTTGCCAGTGTTCAGCCTCTCTTGGGAGTAATCAAGCTCTTTTGCGAGTGTTCAGCCTCTCTTGGGAGTAATCAAGCTCTTTGTGAGCAGTCAGACCCTGTAAGGCATCTTGTAGCAGCCATTTATAGGCCATCAGCTCCTTACACAAAACTGCAGTTTGTTATTTTAATTTAGAGATTCTGCATCATTTGATACTCTGACAGGCAATCAAACTGAAAATCTAACATTATAATTTACGAATTGCATTGGGCAGTTTGATAGTTTTTCAGACTAGCATCAAGCTTGAAATCTTGTAATCTTCAGTTTACTGTAGAATCAATAGAAGTGAAGAGAGAAAAAGTTTCTTTGGTGAATTTTTTGACTTTTTTAGTTGTTGATATTTTGGAAAGAACAGAATTTGCTTTTTAAATATTTTTGACTATTGGGTATTATTTATACATATTTTCACAATAATTAATATTGTTTAATTCTCATGCAAAATAAGAAATGTTGACGTCTTTATCCTTTTAGTATCACCTCTGGAGGGTGGGGCCATATAAAGTTTTGTGTCCACCCTTAAGGAGCTCTTTGCTTTACAAAGATGGTGATCAGTAAACTAGTTTAAAAATATTAACTATACTGAGACATTTCTCTATTAGGACTATGCTAGACTAGACAAGAGTGATCATTAATAGTGGGGTGGTCTTAAGTTTAAGGGTAGAAACTAGTGCAAAACTGTTTAACCCTTTCCTGTTCAGATACACATTTTTACGCATGTGCGACCAGTGTAGATCCAGATCAGCCGGCACATCCGTGCCGTCTGATCAGGATCTGCACTGGTCGCACTTTGGTCAGAAATAACCTAATGAATCAAAAAGCGAACAGTTTAGATCCTGATCAGACGGCACGGATGTGCCGGCTGATCTGGATCTAAACTGTTCGCCCTAGCAATAAAGGTGTATCTGTACGGGAAAGGGTTAAAGAGACACTAAAATTGTGGTCTTATGATTTAAGTGGTCTGAAATTCAGGTTGGTCTTTATAAGGGGTTTTACTGTTCTCTTCTATCGAACATCTACAATGTTTGTTGTTCTCTGAAATACCTCGTTGATAAATGTAGAATCAAAATAATTCTAAGGACAGTTACGGAATAGCAAAAAGTTTAAAATTGAAAATGAGTTTCGATAATGAACAAAAACAACAACTTGGATTTATAAGAAATTTACCCTTTAGAGATTTTCTTGGTGAATTTTGTTAATAAAGTGTGTTGATCAGATACGAAGAATGATACCAGGATAACATTAAAATTGTGGAGAACATTTTGGTGATTTTATTTTAAATGATTTATTTAAATGTTTTAAAATTAAAAAGATGATTTTAGGCTGAGACTAGAGACAAGTCTTAACCCTTTACTCCATATATGAGTTTAATCACATGTGCAACCAGTGTAAATCCAGATTAGCGGGCACATCAACGTCATCAGCACATAGTGTGCTGTCTGATCAGGATCTACACTGTTCCAACAGTTGGGTTTTAGATTCATTATGCTATTTCTGACCAAGAAATGACCATCAGCCGGCAAGGAATTTTGCTAGTCAGTCTGGTCCAGGGATTCTAAAATCGTCGGCAGATCGGTCATTGACCGATTTTCGGTAAAAATGACCGATTGAAATTTCAAAATTGGTAAGAAAAATCGGTCATGAAAATTTCAAAGTCAGCATAAGTTTTCCATTAGTGGCCCATAACTTGTTAAGGAAATTACCTACATGTACATTTTTTCACGCTTAATCCGCTATAAACCTGTCAATTACCGACTGCACAACTCTGCTACCATGACTACAGTCACTACACGCCGCTAGAATAGCCTGCGGCATAGATGAAACGGGAAATGGTCGGTCTCATTTTAACAACGGACGAGTTCATTTAATTTGCAATTGAACTGCGGCTAGTCAAAGGCGGGTAATTAACGAACTATATGCTTGATAACTGAATTAAAAGACTTAGTATTTGTGATTGTCATAATTTACGAAAACAATATAACAGTTTGCAATTAAAGACAGATGAGTTTGTTCGATGTGCGTTTACAATCCTAATTGACCGACGACGGAATAAAATAAAAAGGACGTTTAAAATTGCTGTTACTCAAATTTTAAGAAACGTATATAATGCAGATTTTACTAAAAATTTTGCCTTTCACAAAAAAATTGACTACTTTGTGAATTCCCGTAGTGATTAGCACAGCACAACGCATTTTCCTTACGAGTGACGTAAACGGTGCATATGTAACTTTTTACTTTCGGTTTCGTTTTTAGCTTACGATTTATTCAGACTTTGATGACGGTAAAATGTTATTTTGTGTGGAAAATTATTAAATAAAGATCGAACAATTATCGGCGTCGGTGTGATTGCGGATGATATTGAGGGGGGGGGGGGGGGAGGGGGATAATTTTGGCTGGGGTGGGTGGGGGTCGGTCGTAATGGCGGGAATTTCGGCGGCAAATGTCCGATTGGGTTTTGGAAATTTTAGAATCCCTGGTCTGGTCCTCTACAAAGATAGTACATGGGATTAAAAGAGTATGGAGTAAAGGGTAGGCACTAACAGGACAAGTTTTACTTGAATGGATAAACTAATTGATGCTGTCTTTTCTGTCCTGGTTATAAGGATAGTGACATCTGAAGATCGCTGAGAACAGTAATTAGAAATCCTGGAAGTAGCCGAGTCTGGGTTATTGAAGCCACTATAAACATTGATCATCAGGCACCATTTAATGAATAGATTCATCATTTTCTGAGAAAATTCCTTCAGATAGAATAAGGTCTTTTATCATAGATCGGTGTAAGACTGCTTGGGCATTTCAGATGCAGATTTCTTGACATCTTTTAATATCAGGGAATTATGTCTCCCCCCCCTCTGGGGGAGACATATTGTTTTTGCCCTGTTTGTCTGTCCGTCTGTCACACTTCGTTTCTGCTCAATAACTCAAGTACCCTTTGACCCAGAGCCTTCAAACTTCATAGGGTGATAGCCCTTATTGAGTAGAAGAACCCTATTGATTTTGGGGTCAGTAGGTCAAAGGTCAAGGTCACAGTGACCCAAAGAGTGAAAACCGTTTCCGCTCAATAACTCAAGTACCCTTTGACCCAGAGCCTCCAAACTTCATAGGGTGATAGCCCTTATTGAGTAGAAGAACCCTATTGATTTTGGGGTCAGTAGGTCAAGGTCACAGTGACCCAAAGAGTGAAAACCGTTTCCGCTCAATAATTCTAGTACCTTTGGACCCAGAGCCTTCAAACTTCACAGGATGACAGCCCTTATTGAGTAGAAGAACCCTATTGATTTTGATGTCAGTAGGTCAAAGGTCAAGGTCACAGGGGCCCGAAGAGTGAAAACCATTTCTGCTCCATAACTTGAGTACCCTTTGACCCAGGGACTTCAGACTTCATAGGTTGATAGCCATTATAGAGTAGAAGAACCCTATTGATTTTGGGGTCAGTAGGTCAAAGGTCAATGTCACAGGGGCCTGAAGAGTGAAAACCGTTTCCGCTCAATAACTCGAGTACGGTTTGACCCACAGCCTTCAAAATTCATAGGGTGATAGCCCTTTTTGATTAGAAGAACCCTATTGATTTTGGGGTCAGTAGGTCAAAGGTCAAGGTCTCAGGGGTCTGAAGAGTGAAAACCGTTTCCATTCAATAATAGGAGTTCTATTTTACCCAGACCATTCAAACTTCATACGATGGATGTCCTTATTGAGTAGAGGACTCCTATTGATTTTGGGGTCAGTAGGTCAAAGGTCAAGGTCACAGAGGCCCCGAAGAGTAAAAACCATATCCGGTCAATTACTGGAGTACTGCTAGACCCAGAGCATTCAAACTAAATAGGGTAATAGCCCTTATTGATTAGAAGAACCCTATTGATTATGGGATCAGTAGGTCAAAGGTCAAGGTTTCCGCTGCGTTGGCACGGCAATGTTTAATTTTCAAGATTACGGCCGTGACATCGCAAGAAAATTGTTAAAATTTTTCGTGAAGATGGAGATCTCAAGACATCCACACAGCAACCAACGCGTTGCTATGGAGCTCCCATTGAGTTCTTTCTCGTTCCTACAAATTTACTGTTGGCGATTGTCTGTGCTCTCGTGGCGCTTGCACTGCGTGCACTGCACTTTCACGGTGCTCACACTGCGCTGAAGACATTCGTTTGCTATTCCTATAAAACGAAGTGAATAGACACATCTTCATCAATTATTTGTTTGTTCTCAAACAGTTGAATCAATGCCTTTGGGCCCTCCGTCGTCGTTCCAGATTGATATGCACAAATTATTTGCTTGACTTGTATATTGGCAAGCAGTAGCCAGGCTTGGTGCCATAGTGAAATGAGTGTTTATTTGCAAATCTTATAAATGTATATAATTGTGTTCCTCTTTTTCATGCAAACGACAATGAAAGCGGTAGAAGCGCACTAAAGCATGTAGTCGTTGTAAGAACGCAATAAAATAAATAACACTCTATATAAACGCCGTGGACGCGCCTCTGAGATTGTCATAAAATCTCCGTACAAGCGCCACTTACAACCACAGCACCATTTGTAGGAACGAGAAAGAACTCAATGGGAGCTCTGTAGCAATGCGTTGGTCGCTGTGTGGACGTCTTGAGATCTCCATCTTCACAAAAAAAATTAACAATTTTCTTGCGATGTCACGGCTGTAATCTTGAAAATTAAACATTTCCGTGCCAACGCAGTGGAAACGTAGTATAATGTGACAGGGGCTTTAGAATTAAAGTTTACACATGAGTAATGTTTGGGTAAACGTGTATCTCACACTTAATTCACCAAATCATAGAGCATTGATTTTTGTCGTCACATCACGACCAGGTACTTCAAATGTTCTTTCTTTATATCCTATTTTTGACAAAGAGACTGTCTCATAGATGTAAAACAAATATTCCTCTTGGTGGACCACTGCACTTTGACTTGACTCATCATGTTTCACCGCCAAATGAAACACAGAAGTATCGACATACAGCAATGTCTATTCCCTGAAATCTATAAAATGATTTCGTTGATTAACACACGCATAAAATTCTACTTCGTTGAACATCATACACAGTCTCTGTGCAACACGCACACACCATCTAATGCTGAAAAACAGCCTTACTGGTGGTTTTTAATCAGAAACACAGAAGCAATAAGCGTATAATTATCATATCACATCATTTATACACAAAATTAGAATTTTTATACATGTCATTAGTATTATCTTTTTGAAGTTAATATGTAGTTGACTTTGTACAGGAAACTTAAAAATAAACTAGTTTCATGACATTATCTAAACTAAAGCATTTTGAATAACAACAAGAGGTGTCAGTTTATATTAAATAACATTTACCATCATTATTGGATATCCATTGGAAGTAAAATGAGTCCAAAATACACGAAAATGGAACAAGCACGCGATAAAAGTTGTCATAATGTAAACAATTTTTCGATGTGCAACGTACACACACTGTCGTTGCGCATCACTTGTCGTCACACGCGTTAGCCCCCAGTGAGTATGGGGAATAGTTTAAGTTGACCTGTCCTATGACTGTTGTGAAAGATTGTTCTTATTCCAGCCGCTAGGCCTGATCTGTTGCAATTACATATACTACAGTATATACAATGAAACCCCTCTATTACGGACACCTATGGAACTGAGGGATAGTGTCCTTAATAGCGGGTTGTCCTTAATTGTGGGTTTAAATCATAAAGATGAGAAAATGTCTGTTCTTTAAAAAATTGCCCATAGTACCGGGGTGCCCGTAATATCAAGTGTCGGTAATGAGGGGTTTTACTGTATAACCAAACTTGCTCAGAATATGTGTCGAGGGATAAAAAAACACAGGATAAACTTTGAAGATGATTCTAGTTTTCCCCATTCCATGCCTTCTCCAGGAGACATTGTAATGCAATTCCCTTATTTCACATTTCATACAGTACCACATGCACTGTAATCTAGAGAGTTTCTTTGCAGATTTTAATTATTTTTTATTAACCTGTTGGCAAGATATTGCAAATAATGTTACCCTGCATTTATTTATCCCCTGAGTATATTTCAGATGAAAATGCTTTAAATATATGCTGTCTGTGTTATGACATATTTATTTTTGTTTCATTACTAGTGTCAAATGCATTTAGTTGCCTGGATCATAAAACTGAGATTTGAGAACAGTCTCAAATCTCAAACATCTGATTGGCTGAAATGGTGACCAGTCGCCATTTCATCCAATTAGATGCTTGAGATTTGAGACTGGTCTCCTGATTTAGTTTTATGATCTTTGGCCCAGTTTGTCCTTTTGTTCTTCTACCCATCCATCCATCCTACTACATGTGTCTGGACTATTTCCCATCAACCACTGAAGTCATGAAACATTATGAGAATCTTCTCCAAAGGAGATGTGCCTATTACCTTCATGATGATATTTCACAGGGTTATTGCCCTTCTAACTTTTGTATAGTATATTTGGATCACTCACTTCTGGGATGTTGAAAAACTATGGTAAGCTAATCGCTGTAAATAAGAAATGCAAATATCATCAGCACAATTTGGTTCGATGATATTTTTACAGAGTTATGGTCCTTTGAATTTTCCTCTTAATATACACATTTCATCACATGCCACCAGTGTGGATCCAGTTCAGCCAGGATGGATGTGCCAGCTGATCAGGATATGCACTGATCACTTTTTGGTGAAAAATAACCTAATTAACCAAAAAAAGCGAACAGTGCAGATCCTTATCAGATGGCACTGAAGTGCTGGCTGATCTGGGTCTTCACTGTTTGCCCTTGCCATAAAGGCTAATGTATAATTGGAGTAAAGGGTTAATACCATTATATATAGTACCATTCATGTTGAATGAGATGCCCGTCTTATCAGCATGTTAAGCTTTGACAGTGTCAGACGTGATTATTTTGTCCTTAATTGAAATCCTATGTATTTTACATTTCTTTTATTTTGCAAAATTTGCTAGTTGTCATGGTGATTGTTTCACAGCTGATTACAAATGGTGTCGTCTAGACCAGATTGATGTCGGAGAAGTAGAGAGGCATGAAGATCCTGGATCACCGGGATAATGAATGTTGATTTTAGCTTCGGTGGATTTCGTAATAGGTCACAGGGCTAATTTTGAGTAGATTTTATAGCCAATATTTGGTCATGTTCCCAGTTGCAAAACATTTTTTTTTCCAATAAGAGAAGAAAAATTCCCAATTGAATCAATAAAAAAATGTTTGATAAAAAACTGTGTTACCTGTGTCATTTCATTTAAAATTATTATAGCTTGTTAATTCATCAGGCATCATTTGTTTCATTAATCAAAAAATTAATGATCATTTCAAATATGTGTAAAACTTTTTATTCCCCAATGACGAAAAAAAAATCCAATTATTGGCAAAATGATGTGAAATTTCCGTATTCCAGGGGTATAGGTCATATTCCCAAAATGGCGGAAAAAAGCCCTGGGTCACCTGAGCTAGAGGCTGACTTATCATAACAGCTTTTAAATTAAAAAAAAGAGAAGATTTTTAAGCTGTATTGCAGTACAATGGAGCATGTGCGTAAAATACAAATATCAATGTCTGCATCCGATAAATGTCTTCTCGCATTCCTGCTTGCCTAAATTAAGTCCTAAATGTGCGGTCTTTTAATTGAAATTAAAGAACTGAGTACCCTAAAAATGTCAGGTACATCTATGTAGCTAGCCTGGCACCAGCTAGATGGTTTATAAAGACGTGATTTTGCATACAGTAAGACACGTTAGAAAGTCAAGAAAACAAGGTAGACCTTAAAAATTTCTTAAAATTCTATTGCATAAATTCACAAAAACTAAGCAATACAAAACATAATTTTAAATTCACACGTGAGTGTAATGATACTGAAAAGAAAATGTTGTGTAATTTGTTAAGAATTTTCAACTACTAAAAGAGAAATCAGTGATTGTCATCTGTTTACGCGACCAGGAAGTGACCAGGAAATTGAAGGTCAAACACATTTTTACTAATATCTGGTAAAGTTTCCATATGTAAGTCACGAGGACACAATAAATTGTTGTCGGTATCATATTACTAAATGATGTTTTTTGTTGTTTAGTTTTTGTGAATTTATATAAATAGAAGTTCAGGTATTATTTAGATCTCGCTATTTTTCTTTACTGTTCTAACGTGTCTTACCATATGCAAAATAAAGATACATTAATAACATTCATTTGTGAAAAGTTTCATTTAACGGCATCTTGCCGTTATTGAGATTTTGATCATTTTCTTTTTATCCATGAACATGATTGGTAGGAGTGTGGTAAGCCCTTAAACAATATGAAAATACAGGGTCCCCTTGCACACCAGTACTGTCACAGATTTGTGTACTTTGTTGACCTTCTTAATACTCCACTTAACGATTTTAGTGAAAGTTTATGTATATAATGTAGATTTTATATAATAATGTGCAGTTAATTTGGTGCCCAGCAAACTTTGAGTAGAGGTGAGGGGGTAACTTTTATGTATTTCGCAGTACAGAAAGTGCGCAAAATCAAACCCTAGTGAACTCAAATATATCTAATTTTCTGAGAATAATACAACTATGCAAATTAACATCCTAATAAAAATGTCATTTGTGTCTTCTGAGCGAAATATGATCCCAGCAAAATTATTTGATTTTACAGTGATTTGTATCACATCTACTCTGACAAAGACAAGTCTTTTGGCACAGATCAGAAGAAATGTAATCTATTTTTTCATAAACAATCTTCAGAAATCAAAAACACAGAAATGAAGTTCTACTCAGTTTCTGCTTAATGCAAAATACTATGCCTTCAGAAATTTTTTTGGTGTTGGAAGTTTACCATAACCCTAACTAACTATTTGCTTCTTTTGTTGGGACAAAATGCTTTGTTGTAATTCCCTCACAAAATTTCTTTAAACAAATACAGTTTTGTTGAAAAAAAAATTTCCCTCCAATTTATGGTTCTTTACAATGTTCCTATGAATCATGAATGGAAGGACAAAAACACGCCAAAACTATTCTATAAAAAAAAGATCCGGAGATTTTTCGTAATGAACTATTTTGATGTTGAAGTTTGTTCTTTATTCTAGAACTTTTGAATGTCTCAAAAGAAATGAACGGGAGTGCGATATCCATGTTCAAGTTTAGTTTTATGACACTTGGCTGTTGTGTGTACAAGTTGTGTCCGAGGCATCGTGACACTCACCAGGTTCTCGCAATCTCTTAATGAACAGGAAATTTGGGATTCTGAAAGACAAAGTTTGCGCATAATGCCATTATCTAAATTTGATTTAATTTAGGTTTTAATTTAATTATCTTATTCAGCATTATTTAATCCTGCAAGCATTGCAATGTCAAGTTTTAGATCATTGACATCCACTAGATTGTTGACCTTTGTGTAATAGAACAACTTGGCATTATTCCTCAGAAAACATAAAAATGTATCATAAATATTTCCTAGTAGTTTCTACAGAATTGATGTGATCAATTTAGAAGATTTCTGTCCATTTAAATGAAGCGAATAAGGCAAGTTTGAATTAATGACAAGCTTAACTGCTCTCAGACTGGAAGCATGCAGCATACACACAATTGCTTGTTTTCTCTGGTTGAAATTTATTGTTCTTTTTACTAGCTTTTCTTTGTAAAACTCCCCTTATTAGAATGGGGCATATCATTGTGCAGGCGCCCTGCATCAACATTTCATTAATTTTTTTTAGTTAAAATTTGTATTTTCTCAGTAATCATTTAAGGTAGAGCTTAAAAACTTAACAGTTGTCTGACATCACAATAGCTTGTATTAGGACAGGTTTGATAACTCTTGACTTTATTTTGTCATAGTTATGTCCCTTTTTCATCATACTGTGGCATCTTCTTGTTATACATTAATTGATTTTTTGGTGTTAATCTTTTGAATCAAGCATTCAAATTATAAAGCTAAGACAACAGGTTCATGATAGTGCAAAAATCTTTAGATCAAGGTCACATTTGATAGAGTTATGCCCCTTTTTATGCCCCCACAAAGTGGAAGGCATATAGAGTTGCACGTCCCCAAATCTTGTGGCATCAACTCCTACTAAACTATTAGGCGGATTTATTTCAAACTTACAAAGATGATCAAGCAGGATGTGTAGATGATCGTAATGAAAGAATTTTTTCCCGCGACCATTTTTACCAGAGTTATGGTCCTTTGTTAATTTCAGTAATTAATTTTTGAGGCGTCAACTCCTCCTAAACTATAAGGCGGATTTCTTTCAAACTTGCACAGATGATCAAGCGGGATGTGAAGATGATCGTAAAGAAAGTATTTTTTACTGCGACCATTTTACCAGAGTTATGGCCCTTTGTTAATTTCAGTAATTAAATCTTGAGGCATCAACTCCTCATTAACTATCTAAGGGATTTCTTCCAAATTTGCACAGATGATCAAGCAGGATGTGTAGATGATCGTAAAGAAAAGATTCTTTCCTGCGGCCATATTTACCAGAGTTATGGCCCTTTGTTTATTTCAGTAATAAAACGTTGTGGCATCAACTCTTCATTTACTATTGGATGGATTTCTTTCAAATTTGCACACATGATCAAGCTGGATGTGTGGATGATCATAAAGAAAATATTTTTACAAGAGTTATGGCCCTTAGTTAATTTCACTTAAAAAATTTTGTGGCATCAACTCCACATTTTCTATTTGGCTGATTTCTTTCAAACTTGCACAGATGATTAGACATGATGTGTAGATTGTTGTAAAGGGCATTGTCTTGCAACCATTTTCACCAGAGTTATGACCATTTGTTTATGTTTGTCAATAAACTGTGTGGCCTTTACTCCTCATTTACTTAAATCATGATCACCACATGTTGTTAATACCTGGTACACAATTTAGTTACAAATGTTGTTGCAGCAGTGGGGGCATCAGTGTCTTGAGGACACAGTCTAGTGTTGTACTTGAAATTTGTCATGCAACCTTAATACTGGCTATAACTTTTCTGAATAGTTTTTCATAAAATTTTCCCTTTTTCACTTAAAATTTAAGAAGAAACGGTGTTTCATCATACTGTTGCGTCTTTTTGTTTTACATTAATTGATTTTTGTGTGTTAATCTTTTGAATCAAGCATTCAAATTATAAAGCTAGTGAGGTTCATGATAGTGCAAAAATCTTTAGATCAAGGTCACATTTGATAGAGTTATGCCCCTTTTCGTACTTGAAATTTGTCATGCAACCTCAATATACTGGCTATAATTTTCTGAATAGTTTTTCATAAAATTTTCTAATTCTATTGCATATGACAACAGGGTTATGATTATGCCAGAATCATTAGATCAAGGTCACATTTGACAGAGTTATGCCTATTTTTGTACTTGGATTTTGTCACAGCTAAAACTTTGCCATTTTGTAATATTATTTCATTAAACTTTTAAGTAATATTGCATTTGATTCCAAAATCTTTAGTTCAAGGTCACACTTTAAAGGAGTTATGCCCCTCTTTGTGTTTTGATTTTTTATTCTGACATTTAAGAGGGCCACAGCAGTGTTCAGTTCAATCTAGTCTTTATATTGCTTTAAAGTGTTTTTTGCTAGAATTTTTCCAAACAGTTTTATTTGGTTCTAGGTCTGAATGGACAAATAATTGAGGCAATTTGTCATACAGTGTTGATATTTTCTTGTTTCCCATTGAACATCATGGTAAACTAATCAGTCAGTCATGATTTATTAAGCTTACTTCATACTCCTAGCATATTTTCTATCAGCTTTTATCATATATTTGTAAATGAGAGCTGATATTAATTAACAAGCACTTAGCAGATGCTATAATCTAGCTCATTTATTGTTTTAGCTTGGAATATGATAAGCTTTAAGCTAAAATTATCTTATGACCAATTAGATGTTATATTTGATTATCATCAGTAATGCATTTTCTATTCACTTAGAGTTAGGACTGAGGTCATAGTTTTTTTAAAGTTTAATGATGGGCAAGCAATAGGTATAACCTTTTATAATTTGAAAATATAGACTATGTTTAAAGTGATTTTCACATAGCATTATAATGGGCAGTTATTTTGCCTTTAACATTTAGTTTAAAGCAAGTTTTTGAGGAATGTTATGGCATCAATGGAATTAATCACTTCTCCAGGTAATATAAAATTTTTATATTATTTTTTAAATTTAATTTGCTTTCTTTATTTTGGAATTGTATTTTTTAAAGTTATATTTGTAGGTGAACGAACATTTTAAATTTTGAAAATAAGACTAGAATGTGATTCTTTGAAGAATGTTAAAATTAGCTTCAATGACATCAGTAGAATATAATTATATTACTGCAAATAATTTTTGTATTTTAGCTTATGTTTTATATTATTTGCATTCTTTATTTTATAATTGTGTCTTTTATAAGTTTTATCAGAAATTAATTTTTATGAAAATTTTGATAAACTTTATAATAAGATAAATGAAAATGTTGATAAATGAAAATTAAGGTAAATAAAAGGTTTGCCAAATATGAAGGTAAATGAAAATTCTGATAAATTATAAATTAATTTTAATGACAATTTTAATATATTTTATTTGAAGGTAAATAAAAATTTTGATTCAATTTTATGACGGTGAAGGATATTTTGATTGTTTTGTTTAGGTGGCAGTAAAAAAATCAACTGCAACTTCAACTTAAAAAAGTCATTATGTCATGATGCACATATCCTATAACCTCCCAACATATTTTTGATTCTCCAGATTTTTTATGCACTAAGCATTATTAATGCAATAAGGGGTC
The DNA here is from genome assembly GCA_038501625.1 of Corbicula japonica. Lineage (NCBI taxonomy): Eukaryota > Metazoa > Mollusca > Bivalvia > Venerida > Cyrenidae > Corbicula > Corbicula japonica. Next base: position 5,752,223 of record JAZAYU010000032.1, read on the forward strand.
AAGGGAATTGCTCTAGAAATCTGTCTACAACTGCATCCAATATTATGGTAACAGCTTGTTAGGCATGCATGCTTTTTTGCCCCTAGACATTGTCAGCTTAGTGCAAAAGTGATATATCTCCTTCATATTTCAATGGTACTTAAACTGTTCTTGCACTGAGATGACATAGTATAGTCTGGTTAGTGATAGATATTCCTGTTAACCTTTGAAATACTATCAGACCAGGTATGCAGTGCATGTTCTTCTTATCTTAATGAACAATCAGTCAACATTCAGAAGTTCTCCCCAGATACAAGATCAGACAAGGGGAATGCTCATACAACAGTCTTAGCTTCATTACTGTTACTATTGTCAGCCCTTGTTCCTATTGTATTCTGTGCAGATCTTGATGAAATTTGTTACCAGTATTTATATAACAATGTTGTAATATAGTAAACAGTTACAAGATCAGACAAGTTGAATGTTCATACAGTCTTGGCTTCATTATCCTTGTATTGTCCACCCTGGTTCATATTGTATTATTGTATTCTGTGCAGATCTTGATGAAATTTGTTACAAGTATCAATATAACAATGTTGTAATATAGTATACAGTTATTGTCAGATGCTGAGGTCAATATCCGAAATCTATGAACCAGATCTTTGATATAAGACACGTCACAGAACAAGATATCTTTGGTAATATTTATGCTTTTTTTTTTTTTACTAAAAAATATCATTTAATTTTGACAGGACAAATATTTTGCGCAAAAAGCCATAGAATATATATTTGTGGTTTAAAAATCACTTATAATTTAATTATGCCACAACAACTTTTCGCACCAAAGCCATCAAAGTATTGTGCTGGTATGAAAATCATGCAATTTTTAAGACATATAATTACATGGTTTAATTTCAATGGGGTTTAAATTCACTCATTTACCTCAGCACGAAATAATCAAAATTTAAACCTGCGCAAAATTAAATGATACCACAGTAATATATTTTGGGGACAGCTGTGCCCCATTTGAAACCACCAAAATGAGTTGAAAATTTGCAAACAATTGAAACATTTCTGAATTGCTTTTTTTTTGCTTTTAAGGCCTTTGGTGATTGATTTCAAACCTAACACAATCTCATCTCTCACTATATCATATCTGTTTGATAAATTTCACCGAATGTGTTAACAGACAATGGCTCTACCTCTAAGATGATTTTAAAGTACACATTTCTGATATTTTCTAAGGAACAACTTTGCAAAGCAAACTTCAAAGCAGATCATTTCTGTCATCAGCTGTGACCATCCCCCCCCCCCACTTACCACCACCCTATCAAAGAAGCTTCTTAAGTTAGCCAAAGATTGAAGTCAAGTTCCTTATTAGCATTTTCCCTCTACTGTTTTTTGTTCTTTTTATTATCAGACAACTGTAATTTGGCAATGTTTACATTCGCGTGTTTACATTGATGTTACATGAAAACAATGAAATAATATTTTAATCGTTGTTAAATACAAAGTGTAAAGCTCCCAATACTTGTCCCATTAGCCGAGTGGTCTTGTAAACACTGTAGAATGCAATGGTAGAAACGCTGTTATGGGTTGTACGTTTGAAACATGTTTTTATGCCCCCGCCATGTAATGGCGGAAGGGCATATAGTGTTCACCCTGGCTGTGTGTGGGTGTGTCAGTGTGTCAGTGTGTCAGTGTGTGTGTATGTTCGAAAATCGTGTCCGCTCTGTAACTTTGTTATTTATTATTGGATTTTAAAATAACTTGGTATGAATGTTCACCATATCAAGACGGTGTGTCGCGTACAAAACCCATGCCCGTAGGTCCAAGGTCAAGGTCACTGTTACTAAAAATAGAATTTTCTTGTCCGGGCTGTAACTTCCTTATGAAAAGAGGGATTTCAAAATAACTTGGCACAAATGTTCACCATGACAAGGCGGTGTGTCGCGTACAACACCCATGCCTCTAGGTCCAAGGTCAAGGTCACTGTTACTAAAAATAGAATTTTGTTGGAAAAATCTTGTCCGCTCTGTAACTTTGTTATTTCTTAATGGATTTTAAAATAACTTGGTATCAATGTTCACCATATCAAGACGGTGTGTCACGTACAAAACCCATGCCCGTAGGTCCAAGGTCAAGGTCACTGTTACTAAAAATAGAATTTTCTTGTCCGGGCTGTAACTTCCTTATGAAAAGAGGGATTTCAAAATAACTTGGCACAAATGTTCACCATGACAAGGCGGTGTGTCGCGTACAACACCCATGCCTCTAGGTCCAAGGTCAAGGTCACTGTTACTAAAAATAGAATTTTGTTGGAAAAATCTTGTCCGCTCTGTAACTTTGTTATTTCTTAATGGATTTTATAATAACTTGGTATCAATATTCACCATATCAAGACGGTGTGTCGCGTACAATACCCATGCCTGTAGGTACAAGGTCAAGGTCACTGTTACTAAAAATAGAATTTTCTTGTCCAGGCTGTAACTTTCTTATGAATGGAGGGATTTCAAAATAACTTGGCACAAATGTTCACCATGACAAGGCGGTGTGTCGCGTACAATACCCATGCCTGTAGGTCCAAGGTCAAGGTCACTGTTACTAAAAATAGAATTGTGCTGGAAAAATCTTGTCCGCTGTGTAACTTTGTTATTTTTTAATGGATTTTAAAATAACTTGGTATAAATATTCACCATATCAAGACAGTGTGTCGCGTACAATACCCATGCCTGTAGGTCCAAGGTCAAGGTCACTGTTACTTAAAATAGAATTTTCTTGTCCAGGCTGTAACTTCCTTATGAATGGAGGGATTTCAAAATTACTTGGCACAAATGTTCACCATGATAAGGCGATGTGTCCGGTACAACACCCATGCCTAAAGGTCAGAGGTCAAGGTCACTGTTACTAAAAATATAATTTTCTTATAAAACTCTTGTCTGCTCTGTTTTTATTATGTCTGATTGGATTTTAAAATAACTTGGTATAAATGTTTATTATATCAAGATGATGTGTTGTGTACAATACCCGTGCCTGTAGGTCCAAGGTCAAGGTCACTGTTACAAAAAGTAGAAATTTCTTGTACTGGCTATAACTTCGTTATTAACAGAACGATTTCAAAACAATTTGGCACAAATGTTCACTATGACAAGGCGTTGTGTTGATTACAATTCCCATGCCTGTAGGTCCAAGGTCAAGGTCACATTTACTAAAACCAGAATTTTCTTGTCTGGGCTGTGAGTTTGTTATTACTTATTGGATTTTAAAATAACTTGGTATAAATGTTCACCATGACAAACATGCGTAGCGGGGGCATCCGTGTCCTATGGACACATTTCTAGTTTTAGTTTACATTTTAAAAATATTTTTTACACAATAATTATTTCCACGATAAAATTAACTGAATCAAAATACATATAATACTTTGAAATGACTGCAGTAAAACTTAAAAAAAATTATAAATCTTAAATATTTCCTTAAAAGCCGTGTGTCAGTGTGAATCGAACCCGTGTCGAAAAAAGTTAGGCCTATGGCAGCGGGACGTGTTAGCCACTGAGCTATCAGGGCAAAGTGGTATAGAAAGGCAAAATAGTACTTTTAATGCGTAAATTTGCCTAACCCGTATTTACATTCTATAAATAATTGTAAACATCACCAATTTAGCTTGGTCGACCTGTAATAAAGTCCAATTTTTCCTCTGTTTATCATCAAACTTGGCAAAAGGCTTGTTGTGATACCACATAAAAATTTAAATCTGGATCATTTGAGATCAAATGCTAAATCAGAACACAAATAAACCATGTTAAGACATAGAAGACAACACTTTTCAGCCATTCTTCATTAAACTTGGTCAAAAGTTTGTCTTGATATTAAAATCTTAGACAAGGTCAAAAGTGAATTATATTTGGTCTAAAACTAGGTCTCTTGCTTGTCTGATTATCTTCAAACATGCTCAGAAAACATAACTTGATTATATCTCTTGGAGATTTCTGAAACTTTATTAACTGGGGCAAAAAGTAGGTCACAAGGTAAAATCAAAGGACATCATTGTTACAAGGCCAACTTAGTTTCAGCTGATTATTATCATACTTGCTCATAATGTTATTCCTATTGATATCTAGGATAATTTTGGGGGTTGATAAACTAGGTCAATAGATCAGATCAGTCAAACCATTGCCCAAGGTTATAAAACTGAGCATGGAAACCAGTCTCAAATCTCAAGCATCTGATTGGCTGAAATGGCGACCAGTCGCCATTTCAGCCAATCAGATGCTTAACATTTGAGACTGGTTTCCAATCTCAGCTTTATAACCTTCAACCCAGGTTACAGAACTGAAACCATATTTTTTTATCCAATTATCAGTTTGATGTAAACTCAGATAATTAATTAATTCAATGTTTGCTCATGGATAACAGGTATATACCATGTAGTAAAGGGTTAAAGCATATTGATGTCTGAGGTTCATATATTATAAAAAAATCTTATCGGAAGATTTCTAACATATCTGACTATATCTTGAATGATATCCTTGCAGCTATTAGTGTTAGGAAAATAAATCATTTGCACCTTCAAATCATTTAGCAAAATTGATTTGGCCAGGTTCATGAACACCACCTTTCAGGAATTCCTAGAAAAGCAAACATTTGTTTTTTGATGTAAACACTGTTTCATATAACTTACAAACATCTGCTTAAACTAAAAATTGCTTCAAAATGAGGATAGGATAATATATTTTAGAAATGTGATGTCCCAGACAGGAATTTTATAACAGAGATCAATATTTTGTTTTCTGTGGAAAAACACAACATTTTGTCTCAAAGAAGGACTTATATTATGGTGAGTGTTTTTTGTTAAAAATTATGTAATAGATCAACTTGTATGACTACTCCATAATATATATGCCTTGTAAAGTGTGTGCGACCATAGTAGATCCAGATCAGCCGACATCTTCCAGCTATCTGATCGGTATCTGGACCTTCTGTTTTTTGATCTGCACTGTCTGTTTTTTGAGGTTATTTCTGATCAAACAGTAAACAGTACATATCCCAATCAGATGATAGATAGATCTACACTTTTGCATTGTAAAGGTGTATCTAGGGAGACAAATGGATCATAAAAATAATTGATGCTGTAAGATTAATGTCCACTATTTTACAATTTCAAGATTATTAATTGTTCTGATTTTTACAAAACAATTATTTTAAGTTAAATGGTTAAAAAACATTGTGTTTGCTTGAATATAAAAATAGAAATGGGGCATTTTATGTTGATAACTAATATAAGACAACATATATATTTTTTTGCTATGATAAGTTGATGTGTTTTTCACAGGGCCAAACCTTATTATAAGGTCCACTGTCAAGGTTTTGAACTACTTAAAAAATTTTTGTTTTGTATCTGTGGCTTGTTTGGCACCTTACTTTTAAGGGCTGAATCAATCTCAACCATACTTCTCTTAATTGTTCACCTTAATAAGGCAAACTAGATCCAGCCTCCCTAGGTCCAGGGCCAAGGTCAATGTTACTATAAGAGGGAAACTTTACTCTTATTTTAAAATGAAAACCATGTTTCTGTCTCTTTTTAGATTCAAAGTGAGAGCATCTATGTCTTGTGGACATTTTTAGTTTACCTTAATCTCCCTAAGTCTTGAGTCAGTTAAAAATAACTATAATAAAATATTTTGTGTCCCAAAATTAAGGAGTGAAAAAAACTTTTTCTGAAAGTGTCACTAGACACTGAAAAATACAAATCCTAAAAATGCCCTTAAATATAGGGAAGGAAAAATAGTTAATTTCGAGACAAGAAATGGTGTCCCAATATTAAAGCTGTCCCAAGACGTAGGGTAATTACAGTATCTTTTATTTCATCTTTTGGAACACAAAAAGAAAGTTAATTTCTAATCAGAAAATTGTGGTATAAAACTCTTCAGTACCAATTCATGTAACTTGTTTTGACCACTCCCAAGACAGTAACCCCACTGGTTCTCTTTTTTGTTTATTATTTCTGGCATTTGCTAAAATATGGAGTGGTGTTGTAGTGGAGTGTTGGAGTGGAGTCTGGAGTGAAGTTTGGAGTCAGATTTTGGAGTGACTTTGGAGTCGAAAATTGGAGTGAGATTTTGGAGTCAAATTTTGGAGTCACCTTGTAAAATTGTTGAAGTACAGTCGGACCTCGATAATTCGAACTTCGATAATTCGAACACCGTAGATATTTCAAACTCGTATCTCGGTCCCAGCAAAACGCCTTTATACCTTATATGCATTAACTCTTGATAATTCGAACACCCGATATTTCGAACTTCGAACTCAAAGTCCAGTCCGTCCTTTTGATTTTCTATTAATTTCACTCTCGATATTTCGAACACCTTTGAAATATATCGCTCAAAATTATGACATGTTAAAGTTTTCACACTTCAGGCGGATAACAATAGGGGCGCTGTATGAATAGCACACGCTGTGAAACTGACACAATTCAAGCAACGCGATACCTGTTACATACAAATAATATTAAATTATTTGATCTCTTTAAAATCCGATCAGAAATATAATTAAAGAAAATTTTAAATAATTAAGACTTGCCAACTAAATTTGCAAACAAAAATTGAGCGAATATAATTGTTTATCACTGTGTATAAAACGAAGACCAAAATTAATTTTAATCATATCTAATCAGCATGTCTGAAACAGAAGATAGTAGCCTTCTTCCTCAATCTGAGCAACTTTGAATGTCAGGATAATAGTTGGGCAAGATGCACAATGTTCTAATGAAAAAAGACTTTGTAAGGTGGGCGGCCATTCAAACTAGCATGGCAAAGTTTGTAAATTTAACATCTGTGACGTGAAGATTTGTGATTTATGATTTGTGTTACGTATATTATTTATGACAAAATGTATTTAAGTTACGTTCATGTACATGTATATAATTATGTAAACATGCATATATAGTTTTGAAATAAAAATAAATAAATATTTGGCTTGTCTTTTATTTCACATACAAAAGATAATGTAGATAAACAGACATTACAAACATGAACAAAAAATATCCACTTCCGCCGGCCGACAGACCTTCGATAATTCGAACACCCCGATAATTCGATCTTTTTTTCCCTGTCCCGTCGAGTTCGAATTATCGAGGTTGGACTGTATATGATAACTTGAGCGTTAATTATTTAATCTGGCATGGAGGTTAGATTAGAGTTCTATGATCCTTGTACACAGTCTGGAAATAATTTTTGTATAGAAAACTGGCTCTTGAGACTTTGGAACTGATCAAAAACAAGTTATTTGTAGAAAACTCGAGACGAGTAAATCAGTACCACCATTCAGGAGTATCAAACTATTTTTAATGTTCTGTAGTAATTTTCTTGTTTACATTTATTTGTGAATTAATGTTATGGGGCACCTACTTGATTGTGAAATTAAATTATAATATGTGCTTGAAGGCTGTAAATTTAATAAAGTATATTTTCAGAAAAAATATTAATTCCAAGACAGTGCCTTTAGATTCCACGAGAAAGCCATTTTATACATTTTTGTTTTCATAAAAAAATAATAATTTACTTTCTTGTACCAAAAATTTACAGTCTAGATCGAAATCTTAAAACACACAAACATTCTGCAAATTTTTTTATTAATTATACACCTTCTTTTTTCCGACAACCTAATAAAAGTAATGGAATCAACAATGACTCTTGAAATCTTGTAATTACAAATATTTAAAACTTGACTCCAATTTTCGACTCCAAAATTTGACTCCAATTTTTCACTCCAAAGTCACTCCAAAATCTGACTCCAAACTGCACTCCAGACTCCACTCCACAACTCCACTCCAACACTCCACTCCATATTTTTAGCAAATGCCATTATTTCTGGTGTCTTCTTTGAATTTGATTATTTTATACACCTAGATGCTCTCTTTGTTCTCTGCTTATTTTTGCTTTGTGGGAAGGCTGTGTTTTCAGAGTGTGACAATTCCTAATATGCCTGTTTCACTTGTTTGCTGTTGAAGCTGGTCTTGTTTTGTTAGAAAAAAAGTTGAAAATATAATTAGTAGAGAATAACATGTGTAGATGACAACCTGTTAGACATGTTAACTTGTCTGTCTGACAGAACATCATTTCCCAGCAGTTACTGGTGTCAATGTTGATGATTCCCAGACAGAACAGCAAGATATGTTCCATCAAACTGTTACCCTGCTTGTACAAAGAGCCTCCCTGAGGCAGGGTTCAAGAGTGTTCATGCCTCTTCTGGGACATATATTATCTGATTACTATCCCACAATGCACATAGTTCTCCTAGAAATCACCATCTTATTGAATTTGAAATAATGGTCCATTTACAATGATGGATCTGCTAAATGGTAACCAGCTTTACTGTCATTGTTATAAGGCTTTGGCAAATGGTGTTTTCTATGGCCCAAGATACAGTTTTAATAAAACAGATTGTAGACCAGTCTCCAATCACATGAATCTTATTGGCTGAAATGAAGACTTGTCTCCATTTCAGCTAATCAGATGTTTGAGATTTGAGACTGGTCTCCAGTTCTAGTTTCATTATCTTGGGTATAGGTTCTGAGGAGAAGAAGTAAGGTTAAATGGAGAGGAAGAGACAAATCTGTCTTTGATTGTTGGAGTAGTATGGACAAGCTTTTCATGTCTGTTGGCAGACCTTTAATTATTGTGGCATCTCAGTTCCAGGAAACCTAAGCATACTGCCAAGGTGTCTTCTTTAAATAGCCATCATCTGATCAGGATCTGCACAGTTCGCTATTTTTTAATTATGTTATTTCTCACCAAATTGTAAAGAGTGTAGATCCTGATTAGATGACATGGATGTTTCAGCTGATCTGGATCTACACTGTTTGCACATGGGATAAAATGTGTATATTGTTATGGAGGAAATGGTTAAGCACATTCGGATGACAGAATTTGACTAACGCTTACTTAAAGTTTGCTAATGCTAAAAAACTGTATATAAAAAGTACTGGAAAATTCTCACAGGAGGCATCATATTGATTTTAACATTATTAGTAATTTTTGTAGAGTTTGAAAAATTCAGCAGCCCACTATTAAAAATAAACTAAACAGAAATTTAAGGAGAGTTTGATTACATTTTATTATAAAGGAAATTGCTGTCATTTTTAAGATAAGGCTGTCAATTACATGTTATTAATGTCATTTCTTTTAGACTAATACAAGCCTCTAGGAAGCCAAGGTAGACAGGGGAAAACGCATAAGTCTTCATTTTCTCAAATGAGGGAACATACTGAGTTGTGTCTGTTCATATAATTATTTGAAATAACACATTAACCCTTTCCTGTATAGACAAACGTTTATTGCTAGGGCGAACAGTTTAGATCTGGATCAGCCGGCACATCCGTGCCGTCTGATCAGGATCTAAACTGTTCGCTTTTTGATTCATTAGGTTATTTCTGACCAAAATGCGACCAGTTCAGATCCTGATCAGACGACTGGATGTGCCGGCTGCTCTGGATCTACACTGCTCGCACATGCCTAAAAATGTGTATATATCCAGGAAAGGGTTAAGTTGTGTCTATATGTGTAATTATTTGAAATATGCAGATCACATTACTCCGAAGATACACATTTATAGCCTCTGCAAACAGTGTAGATCCAGATCAGGTAGCACAATTGTGCCATCTGATCAGGATCTACACTGTTTGCTTTTAGATTTATTGAGTTATTTCTGACAAAGATGCAATCAGTGAACATCTGTACTAGATGGTACAGATGTGCTGGCTGATCTGGATCTACACTTGTTGCACATGTTAAATGGTGTATATATGGAGGAAAGTTTTAAACATGTAATTATTTGAAAAGGTTAAAAGTGAATAATTTTTGGCTATGTGCATTATCTGAATTGTTGTCTCTGGTAGCTACACAACTATCAATAATTGCAACCTAATGAAGCTTATTTATTATAACTTAAAATTTTAGCTGTGATATTAGAATTCTACAACAACCCCCAATATTCGCCATAGGCATTGCATAGAAGCCATAATGATTAAATCCGCGATATATCACTATTTTGATTTTTCTGTTGTCACTAATCATTTTTAACGTCATAAACGTTTTACGAACATATCCAGCAAACTATTTCTGTTATTGTTAAAGCTCTAACAAGCATTATTCATGTTAAAATTGAAATAATTATTAGCTTCCGGTGATAATATGAATTATTGCAGGATTTATCATGGGACTTCTTTCAGGTGTCGATATATATCACGAGGGGCGTAGTCTTCTGCATCTGTCCTTCAAATTTCATTTGGTTCATAACTTCTGAGCCCCTAGGAATTTCATAAACTTTAGTCAAATGTTCAGTCCATGCTGTCTGATCAGGATCTGCACTGGTCGCATTTTGGTCAAAAATAACATAAAGAGTCAAAAGGTGAACAGTGCCAGCTGATCTACACTGTTCGCCCTTGCAATAAAGGTGTATATATGGAGGAAAGGTGTAAGAAAGGCGTAGTCATTATCTATAACATATGAATGTACCCTTCGTTTTTCTCTGTATTTACAGTTCTAAGAAAGCAATACTTCACAGTGTTAATAATTATCACAATGATCTGGGACTGTAGATTCTCATGGCAGGTCAGTGGCAGGATTACGTACTTCCTGTGATTTTGCGGAGACTTGATTGGAAAGTGTCACTGCTTCTTAAGCAGAGTATCAAATTGATTTGGTAATTGAAATTATTCTCACTTGGTAAACTCTTGTAGAGGGTGACATTATTGTTGATTACGATACGCTGAAATATTTGAGAAAAAAAAATTAAGGTTGTATGGATATGTGAAAGGCTGTTTTGTGAGGAAAAAATGTTTTGACAAGGTAAATAAAATATTAAAAATCTATATTTTAGTCTCATCTAAACAATTTGTGCTGAGCAATTTTGTTGACAATGTTATCCAATAAAAGCAGATTTTGAGCATTTGAGAGAAATTCTGTCTGGCGTCTCCTAGCACAAAAGATATCCGATAACATTAATCCTGAATGTAAATGCATTCAACATTTAATAATTGGTTATGGAACTTGTTGGACAAAAAGTCCTCATTAAACTACTGTTCTCAACGGATTGGAAACTTTCATCTTACATAAATAATTTTTTTTTTTTTAGCAAAATTAATACAGACTTAGGGGGAGTCGAACTGAGTGCAAATGGCATAAACTGGCTAAATTTTCAATAATGAAATTTGCGAACAAATACTCATTACCACCTAGATTTTAATGAAGAAATGTGTTTATCTAAGGATGTACTAATGTTTGCACGCACAGTTCAGTCTAATTTATGTTCTAATTAGCAAGCACATACTAAAACAAAAAAAAAACATTTGCATGAGAACTCTAAAATTCATGGACAATATACCAAAACAACTCATACCTGAAATAAGTATAATTATGCTGGTCTACAATAAGTTGTGGTAATTCATCAAAATAATGTAAGGGTTTTTAAGAAATTCGAGAAAGACTCTCTTCCTGTCTACTTCCTAGGTCAAAACATTTTGCTGTACTACTTAAAATTTCAGATATTTGATGACAGACAACCACAAAATATTGAAAATAAGTGTTTACATGATATCAGTATCATTTTCTAGATATTTTAACAGTGTTAAGGGCTCGCCACACCCCTCCCAATCCTATTCATCGATAAAAAGAAAATTATCAAAATCTCAATAACGGCAAAATGCCATTAAATGAAACTTTGCACAAATGTATGTTATTAATGTATCTTTGTTTTGCAGATGGTAAGACACATTAGAACAGTAAACAAAAATAGCGAGATCTAAAAATTCCCTCAACTTTTATTTACATAAATTCACAAAAACTAAACAACACAAAACATTATTTTAAATGCCCACATGAGTAATATGATTCTGACAACAATTTATTGTGTCCTCGTGACTTACATATGTAAACTTTAAGAGATATTAGTAAAAGTGTGTCTGACCTTCAATTTTCTGGTCGCTTCCTAGTTGCGTAAACGGATGACAATCACTGATTTCTCTTTTAGTAGTTGAAAGTTTTTAACAAAGTACACAACATTTTCTTGTCAGTAACATTGCAATCACGTGGTTATTTAAAATTATGTTTTGTATCGCTTAGTTTTTGTGAATTTATGTAAATAGAATTTTAAGGAATTTTAAGGTCTAGCTTGTTTTCTTTACTATTCTAACGTGTCTTACTGTATGCAAAATCAAGATACATTAGTAACATTCATTTGTGCAAAGTTTCATTGAACAGCATTTTTCCATTATTGAGATTTTGATAATTTTCTTTTTATTGATGAATATAGGATTGGGAGGAGTGTGGCGAGCCCTTAATGTTTATGCTATTTGTTAACATTTAGGTATGAATGCTTAGTCTGGAAATATCTCTAAGTGATTATAGCTGAGATAATAAACTTAATGGTTAATAGGGAAATATAGATTATCATCATAATATGTGTTCATGTAAAATTCCCTTTTAAAGTTCTTGTCCTATTACTGTAATACTTTTAATACATTAGCTGCATGAACAATGTCATTTGTGAAAACAAGAATATTACTACACAGTCAAACCTGTATTAACTCGCAACACAAGGGAGTGACAGAAAGTGGCTGCTTAAGACAGGTGGATGTTTAAAACTGGTAAAAATTAGAACAAGTTGTCAATTTATGATATATTCAAACTGGTTGTTTAAGATAGATGGTTTTTTGAATGCAGGTGGCTGCTAAAGCAGGTTCAGTGTATTTTTTTAGTTATGCCTGTTTCAAATGAATTTAAAATGAAACAATTTTATTAATTCTCATATTTACATTGCTAAATATTGTCATTTCTTATGTAAAAGACTTCATGCTTTTTCACAGCAACTTGTGGTAAAACATGCCTGCTCATCTAAATAGCATGACAAAATATTGTTCAACAGTTAATGTTCACTACTTTTCTTGTAGCCATTCCCCAAACCAAATGTTTTCCACTGCAAAATGAAAACAGTCCAAAGAAATGCTTTAATCATAGTGAAGTGCAAGATGAGTGAAAATATTTCCTTTTATGCTTAATGATGTTCTAAAAATGAATCAGATCATATCGAAATATCACCTTTTTAGGTCAATTAAATTGAGCAAAATCCATGTTTTATGAAAAAACTTATAATTTAAAATCATTAAATTTTGTGGGGTAATAAATTTCATGGATTTCTTTGTAAAATATTGATCCAGGAATTTAAAGCCACATCGAAATATAATGTTACATTTAATTTTTATTCCCAAACAAAGTGGGAGGCATATAGAGTTGCACTCTTCTGTCCGTCCGTCCCCAAATGTTGTGGCATCAACTCCTCCTAAACTTTAAGGCGGATTTCTTTCAAACTTGCACAGATGATCAAGCAGGATGTGTAGATGATCGTAAAAAAAAGGAATTTTTCCTGCGATCATTTTTACCAGAGTTATGGCCCTTTGTTATTACAAATTTTGTTGCAGCAGTGGGGGCATCAGTGTCCATGGACTCATTCTAGTCTGAAAACATATTTAGGAGAATAAAAACCATGTAAGAACCCACAAAAAATTTGGTTTTACTTAAAACCATGCAATTGTATGCCCACGAAAATAAATTCGCAGAATGTAGTGTTGTAAATAAACCTCAGCCACATAATGTTGGTCTGAAAAGACAAATAATACAGGAGCAATGATTTACCACCAATAAAACCACATAGCGTCAATTCTTCTGTGATCGAAAGATGAATGTCACTCTAGGTTGTTATCAGCAATCTTCTTGTATTGTCGTCATTCATGATGATTGACACTATGGCTTTAATTAAACTGTTCTCAGCAGTGTCAACGGTATCTAGAAATCTGTGCTAACTTCAGCCTTAACTGTGCAAAGAGAATTTCAGAAGCAGATCAGAGCTCAAGAGGGTTGAATGCAAGATTTCTAGAAAGGGGGTTTGTTAAGAGCAGTCTTATGGCAGTTACGTAATAATTCCAACATCCCCAAGTATCACCAGCATTCTATCTTCAAACCCATGGGATATGGCTGTTATCACAGGGGCAAACAATGTAGATCCTGATCAGTTAATATGGATGTGCAAGATGATCAAGATCTACACTGTTTGCACTTGTAATAAAATCCAAATATATTGATTAAAGGGTTAACCTGAAACTAAATGTTGCTTGCTCCCGATTAACTGCTTTTGGAGTTATTCCCCTTTCAATTGACTTAACCCCTATTGCTTTGTAAGTACTTGTCCTACTGATACAATTTTTGTGTCGCCCTTTCGAAGAAATGGCGATACATAGGGATTGCTTTGTCCGTCGGTCCGGCAGTTCGTCACGAAAACTTAACGTTGGCTATAACTTTGCCATTTCTTAATATTTCTTTACCAAACTTTCAAATTATATTGCTTATGACAACACGCTCGAGATGATGCCAAATTCTCAAGGTCAAGGTCACATTTGATGGAGTTATGCCCCTTTTTCTACTTGGATTTAGATACAAAAACTTAACATTGGCTATAACTTTGTCATTTCTTAATATTTTTTCATCAAACTTTCAAATTATATTGCTGATGACAACACGCTCGAGATGATGCCAAATTCTCAAGGTCAAGGTCACATTTGATGGAGTTATGTCCCCTTTTGTACTTGGATTTTTACACGAAAACTTAACGTTGGCTATAACTTTGTCATTTCTTAATATTTTTACTGGCTATAACTTTGTCATTTCTTAATATTTTTACATCAAACTTTCAAATTATATTACTTATGACAACACAATCATGATGATGCCAAATTCTTTAGGTCAATATCACATTTGATGGAGTTATGCCCCTTTTTGTACTTGCATTTTTATTCCAACATAGCACCAGAGGGCGACACAAGTTTTCAACTGAACACCCATCTAGTTAGAATATATCATCTGCATGAACAGTGCTATTTCTGATAACAAGAAGGATACCTTTTTGATTGACTTCTGTTGGAATTACTCTCCTTTAAATGTGAAACTAAATGTTGTTTTTAACTTTATCCCTGTCATTGTGTTCTTGCTGGTTTTACTACAGGAGCTCTGGTCTCGGTAAGATCATTGAGTACCCGCCCTTTAGCTTTGCAATGCTATTAGCTTCTTATGTTTTATATGTTTGTGTGCTTTTGCATGCAACATTTTTAAGTGGGGTTGGAGTTGTTTCACCAAGACAACTTGTACTTGTTTTGTGATATGAGAACCTGTTGGGGCAAGTGTGAGGTTGGTGCACCCTAGAACCTGGTTTAAACCCCCAGTGGCAATTTGATTTGCCACTGACCGTTCCGAGGCGGTAACCCCTTGGGTTCTCATTGTTGTTTATTGTTAGTGGTGTCTTTTTTGAAACTGATCATTTTATTAACCACTCTCTCCCTCTCTCTTCTTCTTGACTGTGTGGGGAGGCTGTTTTTTATAAATGTGACATGATATGATATTGACACAATACTTGGAATAATGTCTATTGATACAATACTTAGCAGACGTCCCGAAATTAACAGACCTGTCTGGTAATATTTGGGCCGGTCGGACATGATTTCTTATGTTATCAGACCGAATGTGAGACAAAAATTTGAACTCCTTATACTTGCTAACCTGTCTTCAAAGGGAAAACCCAGTGCCTAAGGTTATAAAACTGAGCATGGAAACCAGTCTCAAATCTCAAGCATCTGATTGGCTGAAATGGCGACCAGTCGCCATTTCAGCCAATCAGATGCTTGAGATTTGAGACTGGTTTCCAAACTCAGTTTTATAACCTTCAGCCCAGAAGTGGTCTTCCAAGGCAGGTGGTCTTTGTTTACATGTGAATTTGTTTTGTAATTTATAATGTAGTATTTATCCACAGATGTTCTTCCTTTATACATGCTCTTTAGCACAGGGCCCAAGATCATAAAACTTAATCAGGAGACCAGTCTCAAATCTCAAGCATCTGATTGGATGAAGTAGCAACCAGTTACAATTTCAGCCAATCAGATGCTTGAGATTTGAGACTGGTCTTCAGATTTAGCTTTATGATCTTGAGCACAGGTTATACTGGTATGTGTATAGTCATTCTAAGAGATCCCCAGATAATTTCAGTGATAATTGCTGAATACAGAGACTGTTTATTGATAATAGGATGTGACTATATCCCTGTACAGTGACTGTGATTTGATTATTTTTGTAAATGATCATTGATGTGGAGCTGTTTGTTTTCCATCGGGAACTGCTGTAAAATATTGTGAGGATAATCATATTGTTTCCTTACATGCGAATTCATAAAGGATTTGCAATTAAAATCCGAAATGAATATTTATGGTATTATATATTGCCAGATTGTAATATTCACAGCATTTTGAAAAAAAACAACAACAAATGAAATTGTTTGTTTGTGGGGATGTTCAGTCTTTACATAGGTTTTTGTCCAGTCAAAATGAATGATAACAATCACAGCATGTCTGTCTGTCATTTGATCAGAATCTGCACTCTCGCTTTTTGATTAATAAGGTTATTTCTGACCATAAAGCGAACAGTGCAGATCCTGATTAGACAGTAAATGCTGTCGTCTTAGAAGTTTAGCATGATAGGCTGTCTGTTTACTGAACTTCAATTTGTAACATTTGTATGTACCCTAATGAGCTCATCTGTTGCAGGCAAGTTCATGACTAAATGGCAAAGCCTGTTAGACATTGGCATGTTCATAAGTGTATGGCAAACACCAAGGCAGTTAGACAGTGCATGTTTGTGAGTGTATGGCAAACATTAGGCCTGTTAGACATTGGCATGTTCATGAGTGTATGACAGATACAAAGTCTGTTGGACAGTTCATGTAGAGTATGGCAAACACTAAGTCTGTTAGACATTGGCCTGTTCATGAGTGCATGGCAAACACTAAGTCTGTTAGACATTGGCCTGTTCATGAGTGCATGGCAAACACTAAGTCTGGTAGACATTGGCCTGTTCCTGGGTGGATGGCAAACACTAAATCTGTTAGACATTGGCCTGTTCATGAGTGGATGGCAAACACAAAGTCTGTTAGACAGTGCATGTTTGTGAGAGTATGGCAAACACTGGAAGACATAAGCATCTGTGCCGTCTGATCAGGATCTGGTCTGTTCACTTCTTGGTCAGCAATCATCTCATTAATCAAAAAGCCAATGGTGATGATCCTGATCAGAAAGCACAGATGTGAAGGCTGATCTGGATCTAAACTTTTAGCCAATGAAACAAAGGCATATATATATTGTATGGAGCAAAGGGTTATAATATGTTGGTATAAAATCTGTAAAGGACTCTTGTAACTGATATACAGTGTCTAGTCAGATTAATTATTCATAATATCTATAATATCAGACTATTTAAAGCAGGAGATGCTTATGGACACCAGAGACAATTCAGTTTATCCTCTCGATTTTGATTATCTGTCACTAGTGAGAAACAGACCATTGTTAAAGCAGGTCACAGATAATCAGACTGTCACATGACAAATACATTTAAATAGTTTATCTGCAAAATGTTTCACAATTTTGATTGCCAAGTTTTCTTGATGAGTATTGATCACCTGGAAAAAAATTTGATCATATCAGCCATCAGATCATGCTTAGTTATTTGACTCTTTCCTCCATAGACACACCTTTATTGCAAGGGCCAACAGTGTAGATACACATCCTTGCCGTCTGATCAGGATCTGCGTTGTTAGCTTTATGATTGGTTATTTCTGACAAAATGTGACCAGTGCCTGATCAGATGGCATTGATATGGATCTACACTGGTCGCACATGCGTAAAAATGTGTATACAGTCCAGTCGCGATTTTACGAATAGGCATCGGACCAAGCCGATTATTCGTAGTGTCGCATTTTTCGTAGTATCGCATGTTTGATAGTTTTGGTTGTTTACCGCCGCAAATCGTCATGGTCGTTATATATGACATAATGTGTTATTGTTGTGATATGTCAAGGTCAATAAATAAAGTCACAAAGAAAATATTCGCATTAGTTATTTTATTGTAAAATTACATGTTATCATTAATCAGTTAAAATTCAGCTATCCTCCCCTGAAAAAACCGGGCCCTTCGCGACATTTCTCAGAATGCCGATTTCAATTTACTGAATTAATACTTGCCGTAGTAATAAGATTATGCAGAATTAAATGGCAGAAGTAGAATGACAAGCAATTCGCGTGTTTCAGATTTTTATACAATTTTAAACATTTGACATTTAATCACTCAAACTGTTTGTTACAACCACACACGCCCGATAGTTGTTTACAGAGCATTTTGTGTCACAACTGCTTGGGTCGATAATTGCTCAACAATACAAAAAACGGCTATCGCTCGAAAAGGTGTGAAAATCACCTGCCTGACCGAAATTTGTAAAATTGCATCTTTATTACATTGTAAATGAGCTTAAGGGAATGTCTTAATTATTCGCTAAATCGCAGTTTTCGTTAAATCGCGTTTCGTTCGATCGCATCTTCTTTGCATTGAATAAAGAAGGAATACGGACGGGACTGAAACTACCCCTGTAAAAGAGTATCACATGACTAGTGACTTACCCATAATGAGTTTTATTTCCAAGTCATAATATGTTCCAAATGGTCCTTTTAGGGTTATTGTTTATTCACTTTCATAAATGCAGCACTGAAAGACCAATAGTGAATTTTTACAGTGAATTGTTTAACAGAAACCTATTCTGGTCTTGTGAACATGGGAAAATATAAACATATTTTAAACTACATGCAAGAATTCAAAGACCTCTCTCGGGAAAACCCAAAAGTGGTCTTTGATAGCAGATGTTTTTTTTGTTCACATGTAAATTTGTTCTTTAAATTTTAATGCGCAACTCACCAGTGTCACAGAGTGTGAACAAAGTATTGGAGACTGAGGAACACGTTCTGGATAATCTGGAAACTGGAAATTATGAAAGAGACACTTTAATATTCGTCCTTTATTTTAAGCAGTTCAATGATGATACAAAACATATCAAATTTATCCAAAAATGCATGTTACAACAACATATGATCAAATAGCTTTAATTAACAATTTTATCCAACTAAAGAGAAGCCACTTTAATTCTAATTTAGAGCAATATCAGCAAAACTTATTTTACACTTAAAAGCATTTTAACAATACATGAAAAACTTGCTTTACAAAATGTTTAACAATATATATGGGGAACTCGCTTTAATAATTATTTTTAACAAAATATGGGGAACTCGCTTTAATTGCATGTGAGAGGATTGTTTCACAAAATAAGATGTATAATGACATTTCACAATTATTCTACAAACTATTTGAGTAACAAGATATTATATATAATTTTGGTTCAATTTTAACAAAATTCTAAAAACATGATATTGCAAGTAGCAACTTGAATAAGAAATACATCTTTAAGACAATAATTATCAATATTGTAACTCTCAAGTTTTCTAGTAAAAAGTATTTTAAAATTCCTGATAAACACAAAAATTTAGAACAAAATAATTATTATAACTTTTACATACCTGGAAATTATGAAAGAGACACTTTAATATTTGTCCTTTATTTTTAAGCAGTTCAATGATACTGCTTTGGACTTGGTCTCCACTTATATACCAAAATCACAACCCAGGTGACAGCCAGAGTAATGTCCAGTGAAAATACCGACTTGATAAGCAATCAATATTTCATTTATTTAGTTAATTCATACTCAATAGAAAAAATGAAGTCTGGCTTCTGTTTTTACACTTAAGATGATTAGTTGACAAAGTTATAATTACAACACAGAACATTTCAAAGAATAGGTGTGTAAAAACAAACCATATGTCAATCTTAAGAAGTTGACAATTTTACCTCAAACATACTGCTTTGCTTGGATAAGGGTTTCCTGTCATATTGATAAGTTGATTAAGTAACAATTTGAAAGTTTGGGAAAAATGTCATTAAGAAAACTTGAAAATAAATGTTTGTAATGTATTTTAAGAAATAATTTCTTATGAAATAATAAGGTTTAATTTCAGTATTTCCAGCAGTATAGTTTGAATAATACCAAACTTACTGCCTAATTGTATTTTGTTTTGTTTTTTCTATTTTTTTATAAATTATTTTTTTTTATTTTCAAGGTAATTATATACAAAGCATATGTTGTGAAATATGGGGCATAATAACATCATTCAGTGAGACAAATAAAAAGTGGTCTTTACCTTCAGGTCTCATTTGTTTACAGGTGGTCTTTGGCAAATAATAAACTGTTAATGTGAATTCTTGAATACATTGTACTTGAAAAAATAGATAATAGTACATGTATGTTCTGTTATGCATTCCATTGTTTAACCCTTTCCTCCATATATACACATTTTTACGCATGTGCCACCAGTGTAGATCAAGATCAGCTGGCACATCCATGCCGTCTGATCAGGATCTGCACTGGTGGCATTTTGGTCAGAGATAACCTAACAAATCATAAAGCAAACAGTGCAGATCCTGATCAGACAGCACGGATGTGCCGACTGATCTGGATCTACACTGTCCCCCCATGCAATAAAGGTGTGTCTATGGAGGAAAGGATTAACATTGTTCCATCGAATCACTTCAGTTCAAACCACAATTGATTTTAACAGATTAATAATAAATAGCTTCTGCCACAACAACAGTAGTGTATTAAATACATTCATATTAAACATGATTGTATTCTGCGCTCACTCTGCTGGATTATTCAGTTGATTTGAATGCTGTGTGTACCGTTCAAGCAGTCAACAGTCCCCAAAGGATAAGTCTTGTATGCAGATTAGTAAAACCATGCCAGTCATTACAGCCAGCATTTACATTCTAATTACAGACTATTTATACCAATGTTCCTGCCGTTAATGACCACAGATTGATTTACTCGGATTTTACAGGGTAGACAGTTTTCATTGTCAACACCTACAGCTAATGGTTTTAGTCTAGCTTTGTCTGGCTTTGTCTGTGCCCAAGATCATAAAACTAAATCTGGAGATCAGTCTCAAATCTCAAGCATCTGATTGGCTGAAATGGCGACCAGTCGCCATTTCAGCCAATCAGATCCTTGAGATTTGAGACTGATCTCAAAACTTAGTTTTATGATCTTGGGCCCAGTGCTGTCTGATCTAGATCTGTACTGCTTGTTTCTTTGTCAGAAATAATCTTATGAAGCTGAAAGTGATAGGTGTAGAACGGATGAGCCAGCTGATCTGGATCTATACTGGTGGCCCATGTGATAAAAAGTCATATTCATAAAGAGTCAAATTTTTTGAAATTTCCACAAAATTGCTGTTTTTATGTGTTCTGAACTTTCCTAAAATCAATTATATTTGTGTTTTGTTGTTATCTGTACATTGATTTGGATACAAAAATCATGAAAATTAGTATGTACAAATAGAATACTATGAATTAGTTACTAAACGGTAAAAATGTTGGATTAAAAAATAGTCACTAGGTCAAAATCATTCGAGGCCACATTTTTTATGTATAATTTTCACCAAATTTTCTCAAAGTGTTTATCTAATTAATATTCATAGATATTTTGATAAATGGGTCGTTTGGTACACGATTACTAGGTTAAATAAAATACATAAACCCTAAAACATAGAAGAGGATTTGTATTTTGTGAGTTATCACCAAACTTGTTTAATAAAGAACAATCATATCATTGTCTCAATTTATTTGAAACTGGGCCATCTTGTTAGAAACTAGGTCAACAGGTCAAATCTAATGAAACATTTGTATATTGTAAAAAATTGTGGAGAACATTTTCAGACATTGGTTTATGATGTCAGAACAATTGGAGAGGATTTTTTCAATTTTAGGGAAGTCTTTCTGTATAAACATGAAGAGAAAAAAATCTCCCTTGGCTGAGTAGAGGGAGAAGTTCGGAACAATTGAGAGACTTTTTTTCTCCAAAGTCATAATCTAAGCCATTCCCTGATTTTTCTTGAATTTAGGTGAGCAATTACGCCCTCATTATGTCTTATTTATTAAGGCTAAAATTTTTCATATTTACCCCTTATAATGCACATTTTTATGTTACAGTCTAACAAGTGTTAAGGACAAACTGTATACAGAGACCACCTAAGAATAAAGACCACAATTTAATTTAGCCCACTAACTGATTAAAAGAACTCAATCACCTGTTATCAAAGACCACCTGTCCTCAAAGACCATGTCTGAAGGTTATAAAACTGAGTTTGGAAACCAGTCTCGAATCTCAAGCATCTGATTGGCTGAAATGGCGACTGGTCCCCATTCCAGCCAATCAGATGCTTGAGATTTGAGACTGGTTTCCATGCTCAGTTTTATAACCTTGGACACATGTTTTGGTTCTCCCCTGAATGATCTTTGAAGACAGGTTTGACTGTAGTATAACCCGCTATTAACCCTTTCCTGTACAGATACACTTTTATTGCTAGGGCAAACAGTTTAGATCCAGATCAACTGGCACATCTGATCAGGATCTAAACTATTCGCTTTTTGATTCATTAGATTATTTCTGACCAAAATGCGACCAGTGCAGATCCTGATCAGATGGCACGGATGTGCCGGCTGATCTGGATCTACACTGGTCGCACATGCGTAAAAATGCGTATATATCCAGGAAAGGGTTAAATCCATTGATATGACTTAAATTTGATTGACAGTTTAGATCCAGATCATCCTGCACATTAATAAAGTCTGAACAGGATCTATGCTATTCACTTTTAGATATTTATGACAGGTTATTTTTTACCAAGAAGCAAACAGTTTAGATCCAGATCAGACCACATGGATGTGCCAGCTGATCCAGGTCTACACTTGAAACCGCACCTGATTAAAGTTGTATATATGAAGTAAAGGGAATAGCAATATTGTAGAGTTTGTGAACAGTAACTGTTGTGGTATTGATCTTGTTATGATCTATTTACATTATTAGAGAAGCTACAGAGCTATACAGATTTAATGAGGTATTCATCGGCTATGTTAATGGAAGCAGTGTTGAGCTTAACTTAATAATTACCTTTGGTTGAACTTGAAATGGAATTAATGGAACAAGTGAGGCAGTTTTACATGAGAGGGCATAGTGGTGATCTACTGGTGTTCTTGTGACAGGATGATTTTGTTCGTCTAGGGAAAAGATAGTTGCTCTCTGTCCAACAGATTGTTATGTAGAGAGAAAATTAAAGGTTAAAACGTCTGTTGAACAAATTTGTAAATTTCCAGGAAATACTGTGAGGAAATTACGTAATTCGTAATTCTAGTTACTGAGGAACTTACAATATGGACTAAGCTTGGGAGGGAATTACGTAATTCTAGGTACTGTGTCTCAGGAACTTACAATATGGACTAAGCCTTAGTATCAGACATTGCAAGTTGGAGTAAAGATTTTACATGGAAGTAAAGTGGTTTTTGAAATTTTGGATAAGGTAAGAGTCCTAAACAAATTGGTAAAATTTTGCATTTTAAAATTGACTTGATGTTTTTTTCCTTCAATACTGCAAAATAAAGAATTGAAATGTTACTCAGGCATAACACCCACAAAAATTGATTTATAATTATTTATTTAATTTTGTGGATAATATTTATTAATAATTAATAACTTTGTACTTCATAAATTATGTAAATTTTGTTTTCATATTTTCATTTGACTCTAACCTGTTGACATTATTAATGATAAATTTAAAAGAATTTATAGAATTAAATAAATAGCTCAAGGTTTTTGTAAATTAATTGTGTTTCATCTCTATTAATGATTTTTATTTTATTAAGTAGGATTAGTGAACACCATTAAGGCATTGAATTTTACCACACCAAAAAAGACTACCGGTAAGCCAAAGCCAAAAAAGGTGGTTACAATTTGTATGATAGCTAATTCCTGTAGTATTACCGCTAATTCTGGTAGTTACCGCAGTCCTGTGGGTGTTTAAATAAATTATCACAAGTGGACTAGTATATATAACTTAAGTGGAATATCAGTATAAAGTAAACATAAATGTTAATAGCCTGCGGTTTAAAGTAGTTTAAAAAGGATATAAGCTATTTCATTATAATACCAAAAGATTCATCATACCAAATGAGTGACAGAAAATTATTTAACAGGCCAGTTTAGTTTGACAGAATATTTAAGGAATGAATTAATTTAAATGCCTACATGAGTTATAATGATACTGACAACAATATGCTGTGTCCTTTTTAAAGAATTTCAATTATAAAGAGAGAAATCAATGTTTGTCACCCATTTACGCGACCAAGAAGTGACCAGGAAATTTAAAGTCAAACACACATTTACAAATATCTCAAATGATTGTTTACATATGAAAGTCAAAGGACACAACATAGTGTTTCCAGTATCATATGGGCACTCATGTGGGCAATGTTTTGTGTTGTTTAGTTTTTTGTGAATTTAGGTAAATGTAGAATTTTAGGAAATTTTAGGTCTAGCTGTTCTCCCTTACTGTTCTTGCATACTGGATAAGTATTTCCGCGTGATTTACCAGAGAAAGAAAATCTTACCTTTTCCCTAGGGAATGTTCGCGTGCTACACGAGTGACATCACGTTTTCAAGTTTCTGACGTAATATATTCAAGTTAGTGACGTCATATAGAAAATAAGGTTTGCGTTAACGTCAATATTTCAGCATAAGGAAACAAAGTTTAGTTTGTATAAATGTACACAAATGATTGTAATACACAGTAAAAGGTATGCAAGAAAAAGTATCTTGCATCAGACATTCAGTAAAGATAGAAAAATCTGTCACCTCAGGTGAACTGTTGGGTGGTAACTCGGCAGAGCCTTGTTCCCGCAAAAAACACTTCCCCCTCGGTGACAGATTTTTCCATCTTCACCTCACACTCATGCAAGATACTTATATTCTAACTTTTCTTAACACCCATATCTATCGAGTAAAAGGTTAAAACAAGTTTGACTGTAATTTTATTGACCACATGGGGTTGATTAGCATGTTGTTCTATCATCATTAGAATCTGTAAAAACATAAATACATGTTCCTCTGCCAGTGATTTTCTGTACAGAATACCACTAAATCATCATTCCTTGGGGATTTTCTTGTCTAGATATATATATAACTCAAACCACCATGCTGACAATTCTCATTCGATATTCAGCTGTTTTTATACTTGGTAATTGCAGAACTGAAAAATTCTTTACTCCATTAAATATGCCTTAAATCACATGTGACCATTGTAAATCCAGATCAGCGTGAACATCCATGTTATCTGATCTGGATCTACACTGTGCCTTTTTATCAGAAATAGCCTAATGCATCAAGAAGTGAAAAGTGTAAATCCTGATCAGACTGCGAGGATGTGCCTGCTGATTTTGCACTGTTCATCCATAAAAAACAGTCGTCTGACAGGGTACAGGGTTTTAAAATAGTTTCAATTTCACATCTTCAGCATTTGGTATTCACTGATACTGATCTATTAATTCTAACATTTTACAGTTGACTCCATAGATATACCTGTATGGCATGAGCAAAAAGTGTAGATCCAGATCAGCCAGCACATCTGTGCCATCTGATCAGGATCTGCACTGTTTGCTTCTAGGTCAGAAATAACCTGATGGATCTAAAAGCAAACAATACAGATCCTGATCAGATGGCACGTATGATAAAAAGCTTATCTGTAGAGTTAAGGGTTGAGGACTTTGATTTGCAGATTTAAAAAATCATTTCATTACAAAATGGATCTGTGAAATTCATCCTAACTTGTTAATGAAACTGATTTTCCAGTAGTTTTTGACACAAATCTGGTTTCTTTTTGTCTTCCAACTAATTTAACACATCATTGCCTCCTAAACCTAAACTCAAAAGTTCCCTATGTCAGACAATATACCCATTAGCAAAGATTCTTCAGAGAGATTTGGTTTACAGAAATGGCTAAATGGCATGATGTCGAAAACATTTTTATTATTTCGTTGCCTCATTTATTCCTCAAGATGTCAAGATGTCCATAATTATTAGTCATTTTTCTAGGACTCCGGGTTAATGAGATGAAAATTAGGACTTTGATGTCCATCTAAAATATTTTGATGGAATAGAAGAACGCCTTTATGTCTGCAACGATAGATAAATATTATAAACTTGTCAAAACAGATTTCTTAGATGATTATTCAATTATGTATGAATTAAAATTTAAGTTGGCCATGATTTGTTTTTCATTTAATATCAGATTCTCTTTTATATCACTTACTCTGTTTGACAAAGTTGTTTGGAAGACATTGTCTGTCTGTCTGTCACTCTCGGTCCGTCCGTCCATCCAACCGAGCGCACCAATAGGCACTTGTTTGGTACCAAGATACCCAATGAGTGCCCAATCAACACACATTCCCATTCATTCTGTTGTGTCTTATTGGGTAGTTTATTTGCTTGTTGGGTAGTTTTAAACAAAAGAAATACCCAACAAATGTCCATCTGTGGGAACGTCCGTCCGTCCATCCTTCTAAAGAGAGAACAAAAGGGTAGCCACATAAGTATCCATTAGTTAGGGAAGCATCTGTCCAGCCATCTGTCTGTGACAAATCACTTTTTCAAAATTCTTAGTAATTTGCAGGATTTCAATCAAACTTTACATGAATACCAATTACCTAGCCAACCTGCTAATATTCGCTATTTCCATTTGGTTGCTTTTTACATGAGTTATGGCACACAACTCCTTATGTTGAAGATTTTTTAATATGCTACCAATCAAAACCACTGAATACCAAAGATGACTTTTAAATGTGCTTCCGATCGAAATCGATGAAGACAGACACTTAATAAATGACATAATTGATCTTTAGAAAATGGATTTTTTGTGTTTCTTGCAAAATTCATGATGATCCTTCTCTTTTTCAGGAGTTGACTCTTGAATCATGTTATAATCTATGATTTTCTAGAAAAACTACACCTGTGTATTATTAATCACCTGTTATTATTGCATAGGATTAGTAAACATAAGAAATTCCAAACAAAATCATATCATTTAACCCTACTGCCAAACAGTGTGTAGAGGTTGCATTTTTTAGGGGCAAATTCAAAGGGTGTCAGTGGCATTGATTGAACCAAATTTTCGAGTAGCAATATTTAATTTTCATGGAGATTTTGGCAAGAAATTTAGAAATGATCATGTCACTTCTCTAAGAATGAACGCTCCACCCACCGTGACCAAGCAATATTTTTCTGGAGACTGTCCTGTGAATTCTTCCATGATTTTCATGAAACTCGTAATGAATTGTTTTTCATTAGGTCTCCCTGTTTAGGGAGAGATGTTGTGTTGATTCGTATGTCTGTCCACCTTTTGTGAGCCTATATTATAACAGGAATTGACAAGAGATTGAAAAATGAAAATTGATATTTTAAAAAGAAAATGGTTTTGTAAGGTTTGTATAGTAAGTTGAAGACAATAATTGTGAATTTGGTTAAATATTTTTTTTAATTTTCTGTGTTTTAAAGAATCAAGTATTTTTGACAGAAATTAATGTAAACAACAGTTCTGTAGAGGCTGGGGTGATACCAATGTGAATGTCCAGGATTTTTGTGTCTGTATCTGTAAGTTGGTTCTATAATTAAGAAATATAGGATTTGAAAGGTCCAATAGTAAATCCAGAATTTGATGAAATGCTATAGTGGAAGTTTATGGGATTTGAATTAGTGGTTTATAACCTATAATCTGATTTAGGAGTTTGGGTTGATGGATAGACATATTGTTTTTCTGAGGAAAACAACAGCTAGTTTATATTCAAAGAAAACTATTGTCATTTATATTCCTTGGCAG
Source organism: Corbicula japonica (assembly GCA_038501625.1). NCBI lineage: Eukaryota > Metazoa > Mollusca > Bivalvia > Venerida > Cyrenidae > Corbicula > Corbicula japonica. The sequence continues at coordinate 5,779,929 of JAZAYU010000032.1, forward strand.
TCATGAATTATCTAAGCCCTTACTGAAGTAAATTGCATCAAATATTACTGATCGTATATTTATAAACTTTATGTAAATTAGACTTTTAGATTTTACTTGAGCAAAGCAAGTGTATTTTTGCAGTTTAAATCATCAAAATCAAGGCAAGGGACATAGTTATTGAATGAATAATTAAATGTTTAGAATTCCTGATATTTCATGTATCATGTAAAAATTAAATAAGAACACCAACTCTTCATCATTATTAATTTCATTTCATCAGTTTCTATCATTAAAACTTAAAATGTATAGATGTACACTTTATTTATATTGCTAATAGAATTTTTCCATTTCACAAACAAGCATATAGTCAATAGGTCTAAAATTTACATCCAAATATTAACCACCATTTAAAGATTATTAAAATCAATTATTTTCTGTCAAGCTTTTCATTAAAATGCTCCTGATTTCATTTCCAACTAAAATCATTTGTCCAAATACATGCATCATATTTCCAAGTTAATTTCTGCTGCAAATGTCATGTTGTTATTTTGAACGATAACTCCCAATGGAAGGTTGAATAAATAAATAAACAGTATAGTTTTTAGTTGACCCTTTCCTCCAATTATATACATTTTAGCGCATGTGTGACAAGTGTAGATCCAGATCAGCCGTTACATCTGTGCCATCTGATCAGGATCTGCACTGGTTGCATTTGGTAAAAAATAACCTAACGAATCTTAAAGCAGACAGTGCAGATCCTTATCAGACAGCAAAGATGTGCCTTCTGATCTGGATCTACACTGTTCGCCAATGCAATAAAGGTGTGTCTATGGAGGAATGGGTTATAAGAGCGGAATAATAAGTTTAGTCATAATTTTAAGCAATAATTATCAGTGAAATTTAAATTATTAGGGATGAAATCAATAAAAAAATAAAAGACAGGACTGGTCTTTGAGTTTAAATTTTGAAATATAATTTGTTCGAATTGGCAAAATTAATATAAAATGAAAATGGATTTTAAAAATTTAGAAGTTGGAAGAGAGACAGGAGTTCAAAATAAATTGTGTTTCAAGTTTGTGTGACATAGGAATAAAAATATTGATTTCTTTCTTCAGTACTGAAAGTTCTTTTAAGGGCTTACTCCTTTTGTTATTGCACTGTCATCAATAAAAAAGAAAAAAATATCTAAATCTCTATATTGGCAAAATGCATTACAATAAAAATTTGCTCAAATAAATGTTATTATTTTATCTTTATTTTACATAATAAAATTATGTTAAGAAAAGTTAGATAACTAAAATTAATATTTTCAAAATTCTCTAGAATTCTATTTTCAGCCCAACACAAAAAAAAACTAAGCAACACAAAAAAACATTTATTTAACCCTTTCCTCCCAATATAAGCATTTTTACGCATGTGCGACCAGTGTAGATCCAGATCAGCCAGCACATCCGTGCCATCTGATCAGGATCTGCACTGGTTGAATTTTAGTCAGTAATAACCTAACAAATCAAAAAGCGAACAGTTTAGATCCTGATCAGATGGCATGGATGTGCCGGCTGATCTGGATCTAAACTGTTCCCCCATGCAAAATAGGTGTATCTATGGAGGAAAGGGTTAAATGGCCAAACCGTTGAACAACACTCTTAAGGTCATTGATGATATTCCATCAATTTTACAAGTGTTTGCCTTGTACAACTAATTACATACAGACTCTGTAAATATCTCCTGAAGGTGCTATGCCAGACACCAATTACATTAATTGTATATTGATAGTTTCCTCAATTCCGTTCTTGAACACATCATCAAATTCAATTAATATACGAGCTTTGGAATGTATTACAATTTTTTATGATTTTTTAGTTTAAGCTTCTTCTCCATAGATATTACTTTTATCGCACAGAAATTGTTGATACAGATCAGCTGGCACATCCCTGTTGACTCAGAACAGGATCTACACTGTTTAATTTAAAATTCATAAGTTTGTTTCCGACCAAGAACTGAAAAGTGTATGGCACAGGATGATGTGGTCTGTATCTAATAGTCATTTAGAAAAGCAGGCATTGCTGTTAAATTTCAATTAAAATAATTTCCACCTTTCCAGCCAAAATCTTTACGAAACTTCAATATTGCTGCTCCAAAGGGGGTTGAACCAACCCCACTGAACCCTTTGATTTCACAGCTGTAGCTATCTGGCATCTTGAATCATAGTTATTTGGCATCAATTATTCAAGTGGCAGGTCCTTGGACTTGAAAAACAAAAAGGGAAAGAGACGGGAGATACTTTTAAACATGACTAAGTCAAAAGATTGGCACTACAGATTCTATGGGGTTACTGCATTGCAATGATCAATGGAAAAACATCTTTGCCAATGGGGTTATAAGCAGGTTCTATGGTGCACCACTTTACACTTTCCCCAACATTTCCTACAGGAGCAATTCATTAGTAAAAGCTGCCTTGGTAAATTTGGTAAATTAGGTCCAACCTACCCACCAGCTTGGCAGTTTTGCATGCAAGAGCATGCAGACACACAAAATTTAATGGAAGTGAATAATGGCACTTTTAAGAAATTTGGTGCTAGTTGAAGTTAACAGAAAAAATGTGGTTTAACCCTTTCCTGTATAGATACACCTTTATTGCTAGGGCGAACAGTTTAGATCCAGATCAGCCGGCACATCCTTGCCGTCTGATCAGGATCTAAACTGTTCGCTTTTTGATTCATTAGGTTACTTCTGACATTAACGGACCAGTGCAGATCCTGATCAGACGTCACGGATGTGCCGGCTGATCTGGATCTACACTGGTCGCACATTTGTAAAAAGGTGTATATATCAAGGAAAGGGTTAAAACAATGCAAATGTCAAACATTACAAGACTGAATCCATATGATTTCTCAGAATTGTCTCTGAAAGATTTTTCCATATTATCAAGCAACACTGATAAGGCTTAATTGATAGGACTTGAAAGGAATTGAAATAGACCAATCTGTATTCGAATTTCTATGGCAACCAATCCTCTTAACCCTTACAATTCACTGTCATTTTTTGCAGACATTCTGTAAAAATCTCTGATAAATTTCTTTCCTTTAAGACTTCATGCTGATTTTCCTGTTTTTCTGAGTTATCTGGAATTTTGCATCTTGTATTGACATTTTGAAAGATGGAAGAAAAATTAATTGCTCTGCCTTTACAATAAATGTGTCTGATGCATTGGAATAAGTGAAGTGATAAAACAAACTTGAGTAGTACTGACTTTCTAGAGCAGCACTTGCAGCGTAGACATAGGGGTGGATCCAGAAGGTGTTCATTGGGTTTACTTGAACTCTCTTTTTGGGCAACAAAATTTAATTTCCTTGGGAAATTTGGCCAGAAAGTTGGAAATTATCATGTTAATACCATAAGACTGCCACAAGTGAACCAGTTTTCTGGCAATTTGCATCAGACCCTGTATACCCAGATAGGTATTGGTATCAGTGCAGTATAATCACTGTTTACTGTAATGTTAATTTCTTCACACATTATATATGAGTTTTATCGCCTGTGCAACCAGTGTAGATCCAGATCAGACAGCACATCTGTGCCATTTTATCTTGATCTATGCTGGTTGCCTCTTGGTCAGACATAACATAGTGATTGTAAAAGCAAACAGTGTAGCTCCTGATCAGACAGCACATCTGTGCCATTTTATCTTGATCTATGCTGGTTGCCTCTTGGTCAGACATAACATAGTGATTGTAAAAGCAAACAGTGTAGCTCCTGATCAGACAGCACATCTGTGCCATTTTATCTTGATCTATGCTGGTTGCCTCTTGGTCAGACATAACATAGTGATTGTAAAAGTAAACAGTGTAGATCCTGATCAGACAGCACAGATGTGCTTGCTTATTTAGATCTGAACTGTTCATCCATAGACTAACAGCCTTATCCCACGGAGTAAAGAGTTAATAAAGTTCTGTAAAAACACTGCTATCTGTGCCCAAGGTTATAAAGCTGAGCATGGAAACCAGTCTCAAATCTCAAGCATCTGATTGGCTGAAATGGCGACTGGTCGTAGTACAGGGTTAAAGAGTTAATTCATTGTACATGTACTATTAATTTTTTTTTTAAAGTTTATATTATTTTCTAATTTCAGTAGGACGTCCACTAGAACGCCATCATGGACAAAGTGTATTACCAGTACCGAAACTCGCTGATCAACTCAACCCGAATCATGGACGATACGGGTACGAATCTAGAAGGCGATAGCCTCGGGATGGGTGTTATACGTAAAGAAATAGACCTCACCAACGAGGAGAAGCAATACCTCCTAGCAGTGGAGCGTGGTGATATTCCATCCACACGTCAATACCTCTCGCTAATCGGACATTGCTCAAATCTAAATATAAATTGTGTGGACCCATTAGGACGTACCGCTCTGCTGATAGCTATAGAGAATGAAAACATCGAAATGATTGAGGTGTTGCTGTCTCACAATATAGAAGTAGGCGATGCCCTGCTGCACGCTATCAATGAGGAAAATGTGGAGGCCGTCGAGCTTATACTTAACCATGAAGTGCAGCTCAAGGGAGAAGAGGTGAGTTTTAATAATACATGTACATAATCAAAAATGGATTTTTAACCATTATTTTGTCGCCCTTTCGAAGAAATGGCGATACATAGGGACCGCTTTGTCCATCCGTCTGTCACGAAAACTTAACGTTGGCTATAACTTTGCCATTTCTTAATATTTCTTTATCAAACTTTCAAATTATATTGCTTATGACAACACGCTTGAGATGATGCCAAATTCTCCAGGTCAAGGTCACATTTGATGGAGTTATGCCCCTTTTTGTACTTGGATTTTTACACGAAAACTTAACGTTGGCTATAATTTTGTCATTTCTTAATATTTTTTCATCAAACTTTCAAATTATATTGCTTATGACAACACACTCATGATGATGCCAAATTCTTTGATGAAGTTATGCCCCTTTTTGTACTTGCATTTTTATTCCGACATAGCACCAGAGGGCGACACAAGTGTTCAACTGAACACCCATCTAGTTCCTTGGAAAACTCTGGTTGTTAGATTGGGTTATGTCATTGGGTGTCATGCAGGCAGGCAGGTAGGTGTCAACATTTCATTAAGTTATTTAAGTTCTTTTTTTCTCAGTCACAATATAAGGTAGAGCTTTGAAACTTAACATAGTTGTTTGACATCACAATAGCAGTTATTATCAGGGCCAAAGATCATAAAACAAAGTTTTGAGATCAGTCTCAAATCTCAAGGATCTGATTGGCTGAAATGGCAACTGGTCGCCATTTCAGCCAATCATATGCTTGAGATTTGAGACTGATCTCCAGATTTAGTTTTATGATCTTGGGCACAGGATATTTCTTGACTGTTTTTCTTGACTGTATTTTGTCATAGTTATGCCCCTTTTTCACTTAAAATTTTAAGAAGGAGCAACCCCACTGGTTTTCCCCTCTTGATCTGCCCCTTACATGAAATGAGTAACCACGCTTATCTCCCTCTGGATCTGCCCCTGGAGAAGCATAATGAAGAGGATGATGCAGCATGCATTGATGGCATTTCTTCTCTTTGTCTTGCAATCATTAGACCATTAATGGTACATGTTATATTGCTTAAAAGTACTAGGCCCAAGGATATATCCTTGAAAGCTTCATAATGACAGAACAATAGAATAAGAAAAACAAAAAAACATGGTTCAGCAACTCTTTTATTGTGAGAGAACAAAACAGAAGACATTGAAGTTATATCCCATTGCAGCTCTTGATTAATACGCATGATGCTTCCTTAAAGTTATTCTCATCATCTTAGAGCAGTAACGGTATAACTCATACTTATTTCAATAGTACTTATACCATTTTTGCACTTCAGAGAAATTCCGTGTTTTCCTTCCCCTCAGAATTGTTTCCACGAAGGAACAATCCAATTTATTGAGATACGTGTGACAGCTAAATAATTCTTGTCTAAGAACCTAAGAAAATGTTCTAGCTATTAAACTTGTTGCAGTTGAAAATAATTAAATTGCTTGGAAAACTTGCTCAAATAGGCTAAAGTATTGTACCAAAGTTTTAACCCTTTCCTTGATATATACGCATTTTTACGCATGTGCGACCAGTGTAGATCCAGATCAGCTGCCACATCCGTGCCGTCTGATCAGGAACTGCACTGGTCGCATTTTGGTCAGAAATAACCTAATGAATCAAAAAGCGAACACTTTAGATCCTGATTCCTCATTTTTGGAATGATAATTTTTTTGTCCCCACAAAGTGGGAGGCGTTTAGAGTTGCACTCGCACATAGGTACATTCGTCTTCCAAATCTTGTGGCATCAACTCCTCCTTAACTGTCATGCACAGATGATCAAGCAGGATGTGTAGATGATTGTAAAGAAAGGATTTTTCCTGTGGCCATTTTTACCACAGTTATGGCCCTTTGTTATTACAAATGTTGTTTCGGCAGTGTCCAAGGACACATTCTAGTTTTGTAGTTATAGTCAAACCTGTGCCACCTGTAAACAAAGACCACCTGTGGATAAAGTCATCATTTTATTTGTCCCACTGACAAATATAAAGAACGAATTCACCTGTTAACAAAGACCACCTGCTTTCAAAGGCCTCTCTTGGGTTGTCCACTGGGTGGTTTTTCAGGACAGGTTTGACAATACACTGCAACTCCATTATATCGCGGACCTCAGGGTCCAAGCCCCCCAACGGAGATATAAATGGAGCATGATATAAGTAAATAATAGCGCTAAAACAAAGAGAATTGATTTCGTTTTGCTGTCAGATGCATGTATATCGCGGTGTTGCATAATTAACACGCTGTGAAATCTACGGGTACATCAGGGAGTACGTTCCGTGCTGGACAAATGTTTTAAAACAACTTTATTATATAAATTATTAAGATATATTTTTTAATAAAAAGAAATTAATGAATGTACAAAGATCGCCGTCATTAATTTGCAATGGTGCCGTATTATTAGTTTTCGGTACTTTCAACTGATGGAGTATCTGTTGGTCCATCATGGGCGGCGATGTTAGTTTGTCGTCGTCCGTCTTTTACTAGCTTGATAATGTCGATGAGCAGGTAATGTCAAAACAAACTGTTTTGACGATTCCTGCTCATGTCCATTATGGTTAGCAACTTGCATTAAATGTCGCTAATTTGCGGTTTGTCTCGTGAACGAAATTCTGCCAGTACCGTATCAGCTTGGTGTTTTTCACACCTATTGTTCAACATCACAAAGGGGGTTTCATCTCAAATCAGAAGCAACGGAATTGTGAAAAAAAACTTTCATTTATTTTCATACGTTTGATGTTAAATTGTATCTGTTGGTGAACGTTTACATCGCCTCTTAAATCCCTGCATACAAAATGTAATAAACAGCCTTTGCAAATAATGACGTAATACAACATGAAAAAAGCGTGCGTTTCGTGAATTTGTCGCCAACGATGATTTAATCATTTGATCTTTTTACCATCCATGAACAATGAACAAACATATACATTGTAAATGTACAAAAAATTGGGATCCACAGACCAAAACTGATACATTGGATATCGCGATATAACGGATCGCGATATAACGGAGCTGCACTAGTGTACTGTCACAATGTCACTTGACTTGATTTCTCAGGTTTTCTGCTTAGTGTAAGGAAGAATATATTATTCTTAATAACAGTTTAATTCCCAGTGAAAATCCTGATATATTTTATCCAGGAAAATTAAAACCCGACAATTTAAATGATTCGTCTAAGCATGCATTGATTTTATATTTGATTGCAGCATACTTTGTATCATTGCATATTATGGAGACTAATGTGGCGTGCATTTAGGAGGTACTTCCATCAAATTTAAAATTAAATCTATAAAAAGCAATTATCACCAAATGCTAGAAACTACTGCCAGAATTGTCTAGAAAACATGCATATTGCATGTTTTGGTGTAGACAAAAGATCTTCCTTAATAAAATTGCTATAAAATGATAGGCTACATTGAGTATTAAATTTACCGAATGGGGTTTGTTTCCTTGAAATCATGGAAATATTTTCTTTAAAAATCCATTGAAGAAGACATTAAATTAACCCTTTCCTGTATAGATACACCTTTATTGCTAGAGCGAACAGTTTAGATCCAGATCAGCTGGCACATCCATGCCTTCTGATCAGGATCCAAACTGTTTGCTTTTTGATTCATTGGGTAATCTGATCAAAATGCGACCAGTGCAGATCCTGATCACACTGGTCACACATGCGTAAAAATCGGATCTACACTGGTCACACATGCGTAAAAATGCGTATATATCAAGGAAAGGGTTAAGATACCAACAAAGTAAAGGCTGAGTGCAGTGTACCTGTTTAACTGAAGAGCTATCTGACAGCAACTTGAGCAATATCAGTGGCAGTGTAACATTGTAAAATGACCGCTATAGAATAGTGACCCCTTTCTATAGAATACTGATCCCCCTTATAAAATAATGATCCCCCCTAATTTTATTTATAAGATCCTAGTCACAATTTAATGACCGATGAGTCAGTATTCTATATAAAATAATAATACCGGGAGGTCATTATTCTATTGGGGTCAGTTTACAACGTTACACTGGCACTTTATCCATGAGATATGGCTGTTATCCCATGGGCAACCAATGTAGATCCAGATCAGAGTGCATATATTCCCTGCAGTTCTGATCAGGATATACTCTGTTTTTTTTTTTTCATTTGTTAAATTATATCTAACAAAAAAGCAAACATTGTAGATCCTTATTAGAATGCATGAATGTGCAGATTGATCTGGATTTACACTTAGGTCTCTCATAGGATATACCGGTAAGCCATAATCCCATAGAGTAAACAGACTCACTGACAAATGTACATCTTTAAGTTCAAGTTCCTAAATAAACATTATTCTTCCTGCTTTAAGTCTCCCACTGGAATTGTTTGCATAAAATAGCAATTTGAAGCAAATATTGGAACAGTTTGACAGCTCTTTAGAACATATGCAAGCATATTGTTCTTTATTGCAGAAGTAAAACAAGATTTGAATGATTTATTTTTCGCTACAGTTTAAATGAGATTTATTTTAACCCTTTCCTCCATAGATAAACCTTTATTGCATGGGCGAACAGTTTAGATCCAGATCAGCCGGCACATCAGTACCGTATGATCAGGATCTAAACTGTTTGCTTTTTGATTTGTTAGGTTATTTCTGACCAAAATGCGACAAGTGCAGATCCTGATCAGACGGCACAGATATGCCGTCTGGTCTGGATCTACACTGGTTGCACATGCATAAAAATGCCTATATATGGAGGAAAGGGCAAGACTCAGCTTGTGATTTGTCAGTTTGAATACTCCTCTCAGATACACCCAGTCATCAGATATGGATAGCAGACTCGTCTTCTATTCACCCAAAGACCTGCTTAGGATAGTACTGATCTCCAGCTAAGTGTCAAGAACCAACTCGTTTATGTTTTTCTTTTCTTTTCCACCTTTTGACTTGTGATGTCAACAAGCGCACATGCTTTGCCACTTGTTGTTCCAAAAAATTGTGCTGTCATTTGCTGCTTTGTCATCGATGTGCCTGTTCTAAAAGCAATTCAGAAATACTGTATTATTGCAAATTCTTTTTATGATTTCAGTGAAATTGAAAATGTGTATAAATATAAATGAAATTGCCTATACCTACGAGAGAACCCACACCGTAGCGTCGACAGCGCCTAGCCCTGGAATACCGACAATGCAACCGATTAGGCTAACCGGGACTCAAATAAAATTTAAATTGATATTTTGTTGTGTTCATCTGGATATGAAAAACATTTGGATTGTTTAAAGTAATTGTGAAGCCCTTCAGTCTTTACACACTTTAAACCTTCACACACTTCAGACAACCCAAATGCTTTTCGTACCCAAATGAACATGATAAAATATTTATTCAATCCTTAAGAATATTATAATATGGTTGTTAGAAATATCTATGGTGTGCACATTATATTAGCTGGAATGAAATAAGTTGATTGCTTACACAGATAAACTTTATCACAAAATACCGGGAGGTTGCCCATAGCTTTGTTTAAAAAATCTGCAAATTGCATTCAGTCATAGACAAAAGAGTATGCATAAAGCTCAGAGTGGGCTACTGTATTGCAGGATGTGATTAATTTCTGTGAGATCGTAAAGGCATGTCTTATAGCATTTTAATGATATACTGTAAGATAATAGGAAGAAAATCTCTGGCACTTGAGTACAAAGAGTACACTTGAGCAATATCAGAGATGTACCTTACAGACAATACTATAAATAGCCTTTAATCCTCAGCCTAATATCAAAACCTCGTGTCGACCAAATTTAAAATTCCGTAAATTTAAAATTCCGTAATCCGTGAATACAGAAAAACTAGTGCAAAATCTGTCAAGTTCTCACACCTCTATGCCAATTGGAAAGGTTCAAGATAGTCATGTGTTGACATATTGTATTATGATTGGTGGATATTACATAAGTTCAAAACCTTGTGTCTGCTTTGTGACTGATATCCAGGATAAGAAAAAAGGGCTCTCAAAATGGATGGGAAAAAAACTGTTATTTTAACCATTTACTCCACATATAAACATTTTTATTGCATGTAAGACAAGTGTAGATCCAGATCAGATGACACATATCAATCAGAATCTACACTATTCACCCATTATATTTCTATCATCTATCTGATAAAGGTAACCCAAGAGAATGCGCCAGAACAGTGGTAACAAACCCATGAAATTATTCATTTTATGCAGGTTTACCATCACCCAATGGGTCAAAGATCAAAAAACTAAATCATGAGACAAGTCTCAAATCTCAAGCAAAGCATCTGATTGGCTAAATTGGCAACTGGTCACCATATCAGCCAATCAGATGCTTGATATTTGAGATTTGGTCTCCAATTTTGGTTTTGTGAGGGCGCAGAGCTTTTCGGTTGGGATGTCAGAATGGATAAATGCCACTGAATCTTGCCAGTTGTTTAGTTGCTAAGATTGTTTGGCAAGTGTTATTTAACCCGAGTAATTAGAAAAACTGTCATAAATTTACAAATCTTTAGAAGTTTCTATTATATTGGTGCCATTCTTTTGATTCATTGAGTCTGTCTAATGATATATTTGGCAAAATCAATCTGAAGAATATTCTCCCCTACATCTTTGGCCAAGTCAATCTGATGGATCATCTCCCCTACATCATTTGCAAAACCAATCTGAAGGGTTATCTCCCCTGCAGTCAGTGTTAAACAATTTCATCTGTTTTTCTTGAAAATTGTCATCACATTGGGCTCTGTCTGTAAGATAAGATTGTTGAGGAATAATCTGGAAATAAGGAATTTCTCTGGAGAATTCTGTCCCACCAAAGTGTTCAGGAAAGTTTGTTGCCCTCACTGAACAGACAGAAGTCATTAGCACACAATAGACATAGGGAATAACAATGGTATGGCCGTAAACAAGCAACATCCATTACCTCAAGTGATGGACACCATTTGATGCTGATTGCTCAGACATTTTAGATCTGATGGCTAAAAAGCAAATTTCCGGCTAGCTATCAAATCTGAATTTACACAATATTAAGTGTATCAAATTTTATAAGATTTTTGCCATTTGCTCCATGGGATATGCTTTCATGGGATATGGCTGTCATACAAACAGACTGACAGACTGATTGACCGACGCAGTTTCGAACATTTAAATGATATTTTACAGATTACAGTGCAGTTTTACAACTAGATGCACTGCACATTATTTTTCTGTTTTAAATTCCAGGTTTTACATGAATCTGCTCCATCAAGCTCCTTCACCCCCGACATTACTCCAATAATTCTGGGCGCTCACAGAGATAACTACGAAATTATCAAAATACTGCTTGACCGAGGATTCAGGATACCCAAACCCCACGATGTACGCTGCAACTGTAAATATTGTGTAACACAGAGCAGTGAGGATAGTTTGAGACATTCGCGTTCCAGGATAAATGCATATCGTGCTTTAGCTAGCCCTTCGTTGATAGCTCTATCAAGTAAAGACCCAATTTTGACGTCATTTGAATTAAGTTGGGAGTTAAAACGTTTAAGTAAACTTGAAAATGAGTTCAAATTGGATTATGAAAAACTTGCTGACAAGTGTCAAGAATTTGCAGTGGACCTTTTAGAGCAGACAAGGGGCTCTAAGGAGCTGGAGATAATCTTGAATCATGATTCCACGTGTCCAGGAAATGAGCAAGAAATCCCAGCCAGTGACAATAAAATGAAGCTCAGTCGACTCAAATTAGCCATCAAATACAAACAGAAAAAGGTAAGAACTGGTTTCAGTTTGTTGCGGAAAGTAATTACTGCTTTCAGGTTGCTGCAAATGGTGAGAACTGGTTTCTGCTAGTCGCAAAAGGTTTTCAACTTGTTGCCAAAGGTAAAATCTGGTTTTCATCTTGCTGCAAAAGGTAAGAACTGTTTTCAACTTGCTGCAAAAGATAATAACTGGTTTCAGCTAGTTGCAAAAGGTAATAACAGTTACTGGTTTTCAACTTGCTGCAAAAGGTAATAACTGGTTTTCAACTTGCTGCAAAAGATAAGAACTGGTTCATACTTAGTCTACAAAAGGTAAGAACCCTTTTTCAAATGGCCATCAGATACAACCAGAACAAAGTTAGAACTGATTTCAGGTGACCATCACAAAAGAGGTGAGATATGGCAGTGTCATGCCATCAATTCCAGGTTACTTGGATAAGCCAGTGTTGTCTGTCCTAAAAGAATTTTTTATTATAACCATGTGCACAACTTATGAGAATCTGACTTAATCTTCTTGGAGAACCATTTCTTTTGTTTATTTATCATTTCCTGTTGCTGTCATTTAATCATACAGAATGCCAAAAATATATAGAAAATTAGCTTTCCTGATTTAACAACAATAAACAAAGATATGAATATTTGTTGTTTTGATTTTTAGCTAATATGACTTCTGCTGTGAGCTAAAATTGAATTAAAAATAATGCAAATTTTAGTTAAATGTTGATTAAAACTAACAAATACTCCTGTTATCATATTGTTTTAACCCTATACTCCATATATGAAGATTTTATCGTGTGTGCAACCAGAGTAGATCCAGATCAGCAGGCACATCCATGCTATCTGTTCTTCATCTACGGGTTCGCTTCTTTGCAAAAATTCTTATGAATCTAAAAGTGAACATTGTAGATCCTGATGGTATAACACACACATAGCCAATGGAGTAAATAATTAAGACATTTTAAGTTGTGCACATTTTGTCTCTAAAAAGTCGCATAAGAACTCTGTCTTCTGTATAAGGCCCTTCCAGAACAGTTAGCAGATTAGGCATTACAGGCAGTTTTTTTGCAACAACCAATTTGCTTCTTAGTTTTATCATAGACTTTTTGTTTGATGTTTCTATTACAAAATTAATTGGGTTTGTGAACCAATATCTTAACAGATTTGTACAGAATTTGTAGCTTTTTGCATTGGGTTGGCATATTACTAAAACAAATTTATCAGAATTTAATTCACAGTGTTAATCCAGAAATATCATACATCTAAGTCAAAGAAGCAAAAATTACTCTAAATTCAATTTGTTTATTTGCATAAAAGATAACTTCATATTTGATTCCATTTCATGGTCATTAATTTTGTCAGATAAAAAGCTGCTGTCAGGAAAAGTTGAACAAATGCTTTCCAAGTACTGACCTGTCGAGATTCATAAATCTATTTTTCATTTGCATAATTGTATGGCCAAAATACAATGTTTACTTGAATTTGTTTGTCAGTTTGCTTAGTTAACCCTTTCCTCCATATATACGCATTTTTAGGCATGTGCAACCAGTGTCAGAGATCCAGATCAGCTTGGCACATCCCTGCTGTCTGATCAGGATCTGCACTGGTAGCATTTTGGTCAGAAATAACTTCAGGATCAAAAGCGTACAGTTTAGATCCTGATCAGACAGCACAGATATGGCAACTGATCTGGATCAAAAACTGTTCACTAATGCAATAAAGGTGTATCTATGGACAAAAGGGGTATGTTGTTTTTTGGATTGTTTTGTTTTAAGAACGACTGACTTCTTCCTGAAACCTTAATTATAATAAAGGGAAAAGTTGACTGTTGATTTTCAAGAGCATAAAAATTGTTTACTTTGCATTATTTACAGAAATGCAGTTTGTTCAAATAAAGCATTTTGATTTTTTTATAGCCCGTTTGAAAAACGGACGTATTATGGGAACATCAGCTGTTTCCGCTCTCTTAGGCATGAGAGTTTTCATCCGGTCTTTATCAAACTTGGTGAATATGTTGGGTGGGCATAATATCTCGACCAGGTTCTATAACCAGCCAAATCCCCCCAGGCACTCCTGAATTATGGCCCTTGAATTGTCCACAATTACTGTTTCTGCTCTCTAAGTCAAAGAGTTTTCATGGGTCTTTATCAAACTTGGTGAATATGTTGGTGGGGCATAATATCTCGACCAAGTTCTATAACCATGCCGAATCCCCCCAGGCACTCCTGAATTATGGCCCTTGAATTGTCCAAAAATGAATTAGCGGTATCTGCTCTCCAAGTCGAAAATTTTCATCGGATCGTAACGCAACTTTGATGATCAGCATTGTTGACGGGCGTATTTTCGACCAAGTCAGTTTGGCACTCTTGTTTTATTTTGCAAAATAATAGAGAGTGCATACTGTTTATTTGTGCTGAGTTTATATTGCTGATGACAACAGGGTCATGATGATGCCAGATTCTTTAGGTCAAGGTCACATTTGGTTGAGTTATTCCCCTTTCTGTACTTGGATGTTTTATTCTGACAAAGTACCCCAGGGTGACACAAGTTTTCAACTGAACCCCCCTATAGTTTATTTTGCCAGAGATATGCCCTTGAAATAACATAAAATAATTTACTAAGTATTAAAACACCTTGCCTCAACCTGTACCATTGTGATTTTGAAGCATAACTCCATAAAGTCTGTTGGAAACATCTTGCATGCAACATCTTTTAATCATTTCAACTCCCAGACTAAATAAACAAGGAAAAGATAAGACACCTGTTTTGTTTTATTGAAATACAAGCTGTAATTATTCTAGAAACCCTAAGATATATAATTATAATTGTTTTCCGAAGATTAAATGCGTAAATATTACAGGCAAAGTTCTTGCATTAACTGTTTACTCCATTTATATGAGTTTTATTCCGTGTGTGACCTGTGTAGATCCAGATCAACTGGCACTTCCAATGCCATATGATTTGGATCTATAATGGTGATTTGGTCAGAAATAACCTAATGAATCTAACAGAAAAACTGAATGTGGTTCCTGTACTGATGGCACAGATGCGCAATAATTTCCAACTTTCTGTCTAAAATTCCCATGAAAATTAAATATTGTTGCCCAAAAAGGGAATTCAAGCAAAACCACTGAACTAACTGTTGATGTGCCGCTGAACACTATTTAACCCTATTCTGAAAAACCCTAAAGGACTAATAATTTAGGATTGCATGTGCGAACAGTTTTGGCTTTAAATAGTTATCAGGTAAGCATGTCCGTGCATCTGATCAGGATCTTTTTTACCCTGTTCCATTTTTGATTTGTTTTATCTCTGATATGTAAAACCAACCAGTGCAGATCCTAGTCAGACTGGCAAGGATGTGCCAGCAGATCTGGATCTACACTGGACATAAGGCAAAATAATGTGTATTTGGTGGAAAGACAGTGAATGCCTAATGAATGCAAAAAATTGCTGAAAATGAGCCGTTGATGTTCCGGTACGGATAGGCTAATAAGTACATTAATTTCCACCTTTTGTTCACATCCATTTTGTTTTGACTGTAAAAAGTAAGAATATTACATTTAAAGCGATATGTACTTCATTTACAGAAAATATTTGTCTTTTTTAACATAATATTATGATAATATTCTGATATTTGAAAACACTTAATATTTTCATGTTCTACAGATACGTGACCAGGCACAAAAGCGCAGTAAGCAGACAGAGTTAGAATCACTGAATGATTGTTATACTTTTCATATTTGATTATGATTTAAGAGTTTACTGGAGATCAAGGCACAAAAAGCAACCCTAATGTGCCAGGTATAACAGATTGAGGATACGACCATCAAATAGAATTCAGCACCACTGATACAAAGAAAATTCTCTATTGGTCGAAGCCTTTAAAATCACCAAAATATATGAAAAATACACCTTTATGGCAAAATTTGGGCAAACAGATAAGTACTTAATATGGTTAGCCGGCACATCTGTCAAGAAAACAACCATCTGATTTACAGGATCTACACTTTTGCAATTTGAAAATTTTTTTTAGGCCGATTTTACGTTCGTTATTTCTGACCAAAAGGAAAAGCTCAGTGAAGATCAGATAAGCGAAATAAATGAATGATGTTCAGATCTGAAGTCTTTGCACTGTTAATAAAATTATGTTCCTTGAAAATACAGTGATGATATATTGCCGTCTGGGTGTCATAACTGCCTGCGGCTCGGGTAATATGACAGGCATTACCGGAATATATCCTCACACTCCCTGCAAGAAACCATAACTATAAAATACACCTTTATGGCACGGGCAAACAAACTGTAGATCCAGATTAGCCGTCACATCTGTGCCATCTGATCAGGATCTACACTGTTTGCTTTTTTTTATTTTAAGTTAATTCTGACCAAAAGGAAAACAGTGAAGATCCTGATCAGATGGCACAATGTGCTGTCAGATCTGGATCTTCACTGTTCACAAAATTATGGTATGTTAAAATATGTTAATATGGAGTAATTTTTGTTACATAACTAAGAATGGTCTTACTGCAGAATTAGATATTTGTTTGATCAAATTATAAAAATTCTGGCCAAAAGCATGGTGATATCAATTTGTAATACATTTTGCTGATAAACCATATTTAAATTAACTTGTTGGTCACATGATGGTCTAGTTATCAATAACATCCTTTATAAATATATAATAGATATATGATAACTTGATGCTTTTCCTTCACAGAAAACTTCATAATTATGTTAATATAATTTTGATGCAATATTTATATTTTTTGTTACAACAAATTTTTGTTAATGTTCCTTGCCATTTTCGACAAATTTGAAACTATGTATATGGCTTTAAATGTAACTATACATTTAATGCTAATAAATTATATGTTAATTATGTTATATAACTTGTTATGGATAAGTAGACTATGATGTGATATAATTAAGGATTATTATGGCAGATTAGGGGGCATTAGATTATTATTTTTCCAGTAAGCTAATACAGATATACATGGCAATATCGATTTGTAAAACATTTTGCACTGATAAACCATATTTATATTAACTTGTCTGTCACGTGGGTGTTAAGTTATTTATAACATACTATATTCTAGAGTTTTGCAGATATTTGTTTCACTGCATTTTGTTCAATGAGAGAGATCTTCTATGTGCAAATCTAATTTCTATAAGAGACAAGTGACTGAGGGGTTAGAGTGCTTCATTTTTCATCTAGATATTGCAGATTGGAGCGATTCTAAAGTGATTTTTCAAAACCCTCTGGTGCTATGTGAGAACTGGTTTCAGCTCGGGTAGCAGCAGGGTGGGATGCAAGATTTCCAGATGGGGGTTCAATTGGGGCAGTTGAAGGGTAGTTACAAGATAATTTCTAACATTTAGTCAAAACCCCCATTAAAATTAAATATTGCTGCCCAAAGCAACCGCAGTGAGTAACATGACTTAACCATCTCTGCACTGGATCTGACACTATGCTCTCTGTGAGCTTGATTGATACAAAATGTTATCAACTTATTTCACCATCTAAGTAAGATGTTGCAAGTCCATTAGTATTCATGGGATACTTACCTTGTTAAATTATAAATAAATTATAATTATTAATGGTCAGTCAGTCGGAAATTGAAAAAAAGACAAACACAATATATATATTACAAATATACAAATGATTACAGTAAACATATTTAATTCTTTACTCAATATATACAAGCCGGCATATTCATGCTGTCTGATCTTGATCTTCTCTGGTTGCCCCTTATTCGGAAATAACTAAATGAATCTAAAAGCAAACATTGTACATAGATCCTGATCAGACCACATAGATGTGCTGGCTGATCTGGATCTACACTGTTAATCGCCCATACAATAAAGGTGTACCTATGGAGTAAAGAGTTAATAACATGCATATTGTGGCTTGAAATGACATGCTCATAAACATTAATGAATTAATAGTAATATGTTTTTATTAAATCTATTTATGGTAATAGGTATTTATTAAATCTATTTATTTATAGTAATATATTTTTTATTAAATCTGTTTATAGTTTGTGGCCCATCCCAACTGCCAACAGCTTCTTGCTACACTATGGTACGAGGGTTGTCCGGGATTCCGAAGACGGAACATCGTCTGTAAACTACTCATCACCATGACGATAGGCTTCATGTTTCCGTTGTTGAGTTTAACTTACCTCATGGCACCAAAGAGTAGTTTTGGAAAGTTGATACGAAAGCCTTTCATCAAGTTCATCTGTCATAGTGCATCTTACATCGTATTTCTGGGTACGTATGTTACCGTTTTTACGCCATATATAATGCCTTTTTACACATGTGCCACCAAAGTAGATCCAGATCAGCCAGCACATCTGTGCTGTCTGATCAGGATTTGGGCACTGTTACCTTTTTGATCAGAAATAACGTAATTAATCAAAAAGTGAACAGTGCAGATCCTGTTCAGATGAAACGTATGTGCCGGCTGATCTGGATCTACACTAGTCGCACATGCAATAAAATTCCTATATATGAAGTAAAGGGTTAAAGAGGCAAATGTGGAGGAACAGTGGTTGATTAGTAGAGCTTTGGACTCAGCAATATACATCCTTGTTCCCAACAGAATGTGTGTTGACACACATTTCTTGTCAATATGCCTTCACTTATTATATATGGATGCTTTATCACATGTGCAACCAGTGTAGTTCCAGATTTTTCAGCTCATCAAAGTGTGCTTATCTGGATCTACTTTGTTCACCCATGGGATAACAGCAATATCCCATGGAGGAAAGAGTCAATATAGCAGTGAAAGGGCCATGCTCACTACTACACAGAGCCTGACCCAAGTCAGTGCCGAGATTAACCCTTTCCTAGATATATACGCATTTTAAGGCATGTGTGACCAGTGTAGATCCAGATCAGCCGGCACATACGTGCCGTCTGATCAGGATCTGCACTTATTGCATTTTGGTCAGAAATAACTTAATGAATCAAAAAGCGAACAGTTTAGATCCTGATCAGACGGAACGGATGTGCCGGCTGATCTGGATCTAAACTGTTCGCCCTAGCAATAAAGGTGTATCTATACAGGAAAGGGTTAATGTTTATGGTTTACCAATATTGAAGGAATCTTTGGCTGAGATGATGGGCACCTGTCTGTAATACTTTAATGTTGCAGAACCTGTGCTACAAAGCTAATGTATTTAAATACATTTCAAAATGGCATTGAAATATTAAATGCTGTCATTATCATTGATTTAATGATGTTCGTAAGTGCTTGGTAAGTGCAAGGAAATTGGAGTATTATATAATAATGCCATATATCATTACTTGATATTGAAAATTTAATTAACAATTTAAAAATAGACAAAATCTAGGTTGGTAAGAAACTTGTAAGTATATCTCTTAAAACCTTTAGAACATAATTATAATAATTATATCACATGAGCTAATAGTGTAAATCCAGATCAGCTTGCACATCTGTGCCATCTAATCAGGATCTGCACTTTTCACTTTCTGGTTAGAAGCAAACTAATAAAATAAGTAACAAAATATGTTGATCCTGATCAGTTGGCACTGATGTGTCAGCTGATCTGGATCTACACAGTGGTCACCCTCACATTAACCCTTTCCTGTATAGAAACATCTTTATTGCTAGGGCGAACAGTTTAGATCCAGATCAGCCGGCACATCCATGCCGTCTGATCAGTATCTAAACTGTTCGCTTTTTAATTCATTAGGTTATTTCTGACCAAAATGTGACCAGTGCAGATCCTGTTCAGACGGCATGGGTGTGCCGGCTGATCTGGATCTACACTGGTTGCACATGCTTTAAATTGCGTATATATCAAGGAAAGGGTTAAAGGGTTATATATGGAGTAAAAGGTTACGGCTCTTAGAACACACACTGTATTATCCTCTTTATATCTCTTTAAAACTTAGTTAATTTTTGCTTTCTACTGCCAAAATGCCCTAGCAAAATCTTGATAGAAAGTTTAGGAATGGGTCAATGCTTCCTATTAAAAATCAGGAAAAAACCGGAGACTTTAAGAGATACTGCCAGTTCAGTTTAGTGACTTGTCTGCCATAACATTGATTACATTGAAAAATATTGCCAAAGAATTTCTCACAAGTTTTCCAATGAAAAAGCTTGGACTGGCTTTTGGAGAAAAACCAGATTATGTACAAATGCGGAAATAACAGCAAGTCGTCACTTTAATGCAGAAACGGTATAAGTACAATTGAAATATAAAGGAGATAAAGCGTTATTGAACTTAGGCAACAATGTATGTTTCCTTATTTGATGGAGATGACCAGTAATTAAATCAGACAGGACAGCTTTTGTCAATACAGCAACAATAATGTTGTTATATACTGGATGCTGTAAGCTTAATGAGTTAGCGCTGTATAATTATGTCATTGATTCCACGTTTGCCAGATATATTCACTTTCTCTCATATATTATTTTTGTTGCACCTAAATTTAAGTGGCAAGCAGGCGGGATTTTGTTAAATTATGACTTGATTTATATCAAATAATGTAGTAACATTTAATTTTGCGAGGATAAATTTCAAATATTGTTACAGTATCATTTTATTTTGAGTCACGAATCTTTGCACAAAACCTTCAAATGACAAATTCCCGGTGGTTACGAATTGTCGCATAAGTATAATCTATTAAGACACACTGTTAAATGGTTTAATTTAGCTAGGGGTTGAATTTTGCGCAGTTGCCAAAGCACGAAATACATAAACCAATAAACCATAAACCAACGCAAAATAAAAGGATACCACATTTGTACAAGTACAGTTCTGTTATCCTATGGGGTAACTGTGTAGATCTAGATCAGATTGCATAGATGTGTACAGTTGATCTGCATCTTATCTATTTGATCCATGTCATCTGATCAGGATCTACACTGTTCGCCAATGGGTTAGCAACCTTATTTTAAAAAGTACATTTTCTTTGTTAATTGTAAAACATTTAAGGTTTATGTAAGGAGAATTTATGTCTGCTATATAACCAGTCTGAGAGCTGGGGAAACAGTCCCCAGCAGTGTTAGTTCCAAGATTCATATTACATATATGATAGTCCATTAGGGAGTCAAATTATGTCTGATTGTATGAAAAAACAATTGCAAAATAAGATTGTTTACTCATGACATAGGCAAATGATACGATTTTTTAAAGGATGGAATAAATTTATAGGCAGTAATTTCCCTGTAATGGTGAATTCCCGACTAGAACCATCAGTCATAGTCAAGTGATAGATCTGAAGATGTTGTGAGGTAGCTATATTATACAGGGGTTGCATGCAAGACTGTCTTAACTTCTTCTTTATTTTCATGTAATTGCAACAGTTTTGCTTTCAACCCTTGTAATGTAATACTATTTTGTAATATCTAGGGCAGAAAACCCATCTTGCACTATTTGCTTTGATGGGTAAATCCACTATTATAGCTGAGGATAATAATTCAATTGTTATAATAGAACATGGATTTTTTAAAGAATTATTATGGTGAATTTTCGCATATTTTGACGCATATTTT
This sequence comes from Corbicula japonica, assembly GCA_038501625.1. Classification (NCBI taxonomy): domain Eukaryota; kingdom Metazoa; phylum Mollusca; class Bivalvia; order Venerida; family Cyrenidae; genus Corbicula; species Corbicula japonica. Next base: position 5,801,748 of record JAZAYU010000032.1, read on the forward strand.
GATCAAATAGAATAATATCAGTAACTTGACAACATTTTTACAAGAAAAACAAAGGTTTTAATTGTAAGAGTTGGTAGAGATTGGGGGTGGGGTAGCTGGTCAAGTGCCAGTGAATAAGC